>CM034233.1:20369935-20969935 GCA_019916065.1 Vitellaria paradoxa | reverse complement strand
CTCCTATAATCTATTAAATTTCGTCATCCCTCTAGCCTTGAAGTCCATGACAAATGGTACGAGAATATAGAAACTAATCAAAACCAAAGCATATATACATATATATCTAGAGTTAAGCCACATCAAATATTAAATCAAAATATCTATCTATGCACATTCCTAATTCTCATTGAAAATAATATTAAGCAACAATATAATTAACTAAATGTTACATACCCATAATTAGGGATAGTAGTTTTAACCCGTCCCACGCCGATTTGGTAAGTTTGAGTATTTTAAAATTTTACGAGCAATGGGGTAGATTAAGTTATAAAAATAAAATAATCATCGGGTTCAAGTTTAGAGACTATTTATGTAGTGTACTCAATAAGTATTACCTGAACCCATCTCGATTGTCCCGATTATAGGGTATTTGGTGAGTATTATCCATCCAAATTACTCAATTATTCGCACAAATTATTAGATATCCTAATTTATGGAAATAATACCATCAATTAAGATATCAAACTATATATATTGTATTCAGAGAGCAAAGAGCTTGTATTAACGAACAACTCAATATTCTGATATCCAACAATTTATTTTGGGTTAAGGATTTGATTTTTTATGAAGCACATGGATACGATTTTTGTTTTTTTTTGTTTTGTTTTGGTTTGTTTTCTTTTTTTTTTGGTGCTTGGTTATAGTAGAGGTTGAGATTGAACATGATATTATTTTATTTTTATAAAAGTAATATAATAAATTTTATTACGTACAAAATATTGAAAAACTTTTATTTAAACATAATGTTTTCAGTTTTTTAAAATTTAAATTTATTTCTAAAGTTATTGTATTCAGTGAATTTTTAGTTCTTATTTTTTAATCCTAATTTATAATATGCACCAGAATGCACCGCAAAGCTTGAATAATGAAATACCAAAAGAAAAATAAATTGAAATAAAATCAAATTTGTGCCATGTACACGTAGAAATATTTGAAAATATTAAACTATTCAAATGTTATTAAAAAATTAATTATTATAATTGTCACGTCCCGAATCTTGTGACCCGAGGGGTGAGTGAACAATATATATATTATGCACTAAGTAACTAACCCATGATTAGAGCAATAAGACACCCTGGAGTGGCATCTTCAAAAGATAAATACATAATATAATATGAACTAAATCTCGGTTATTATTAGACCATCATGCTCTAACTTATCTCATAATAATAATAGTACACAAAATTGGCTTTATGGTCTTTACAACCCAATTAAATAAATTTCTAAATTAAATTAATATTACAGCTCCAAATGAAAATTTAAACTTAAATAAATGAAAAATATAATGTCTGTATCAGCTCCTGTACTCTAATCCCACCAATGTCTATCTAGTTCTTAGAATCTGCTCCTGCAATAACATCTGTAGGGACGTGAGCACTAATCCACTTGTGCTCATGAAGCATCATAAAAGCATATATAATATGTAAAGCAATAATGTAAACAATGCTAACATTTATATTTCAACCTAACTCAACTTAAGCATGTAGCACTCTATAACAAAAACTAAGTTCCCATTCATATGAGCATCATAATTCTATTATCCAAATAAACCTTATATTATTACATGCCATGATCACTATTATTAATTCCATCTCATAATTTAATTATCATATGCTTAGTCATTCTTTTAATAATCAACTTATTTCATGTCCTAATCTCATTCTATTTATGGGGGTAGACATAATTAACGCGTCGTTAAAGGTCATGATTAACCTTAGTTTACGTCGTTGTTAAAGGCCACGATTAGTCTTAGTTTCCTTAGTTTATGTCGTTGTTAAAGGCCCCCGATAAGCCTTAGTTTCATTAGTTCATGTCGTCGTTAAAGGTCACGATTAGCCTTAATTTCATTAGTTCACATCGTCGTTAAAGGCCACGATTAGCCTTAGTTTCATTAGTTCACATTGTCGTTAAAGGCCACGATTAGCCTTAGTTTCATTAGTTCACATTGTCGTTAAAGGCCACGATTAGCCTTATCACATGTCATATTGTAGACTACTAATCCACTAGCATGGACATCAATCCCTGCACAGGTTTCAAGTCTTTCGGCCATAGGGTAATATTTGTACCTTTTCTATTTTCTTATATCCACCAACCCTGTGCCATAATATCGATCTCAGTGTCATTTTACTACATTAACACTTCTCTTTATTATTGTCACATTTTCACCATCTTACAACTTTCAAGTAACACCAATCCATATTCCAATCAACAACAATACTTATTATTTCCTTCTCATTTCTACTTCCCTTAATCAAGATTTATTCCATTACCATCATTTGTCAACAAGAGTTCTAACATCACAAGCCTATCCTACTATTTGTTTATACAACCTTAATTTACAACTTATTAACAATTTATCTCATTGTAAGTCATTAAACACTTCCCTAAGATCACAAAGCTAACATACTAGATAAATTAGAATGTCTTGTGAAATATAAGTACTAAAACCTTCATGTATCTAAGGTGGAAGAAACAAATAGAAATAAGTCCAAAATATGCATAGGGGCAGTGGGTGCCCAATTGAGCTTCCCCATGTGCGCCCAAGATGTTGGGTGCTTGACTAATAAATTTCATGCGCGCCCAAGATCTTGGGCACCCGATTGATAAATTCCTGTGTGTTAAGATGTTGGGTGCTCAACTGATAAATTTCATGCGCACCCACCGAACCAAGACAGGTTACAATTTGGTGCTCTGTTTTTTGTTCATTCGTGTTTATCCTCATGGGACCTCAAATTGGCTTACTTATGAACAAAATTCTTGAAATTTCTTATTTTAAACTTTACCACAAGACTTATGGGCATCAAATGGAACAATTAATTTGAGTTTTCATCAATCATGGCTCCATATACAGATTAAATTCCATTTTCTTCATTTTTGGCATACACACACACACACACACACATATATATCTTCCATTATCTTCCACAGATTTCATCCAAAACTCAAGAGAGAGTTATAACAATATTGTTCTAATCTTCTCTACACATCATATATGTCAATAAGAAACCTTGAATCCCTACCTCAAACTTGAACAAAGGTGGAGCAAGAAGATGGTGAATTCCCAGTTTTAGCTCCTAACTTTGAGTTGGTCAATCTCCTCACCCTTTGATCTAAACAATAAACAAACCATATGAAAATGTTCATTGAGTGCCTAATTGCATCTTTACCAAATTAATTTCTGTTTGGTTAAGTTTATAGTAACTTATCAAAACCAAACTCTTTGGCTCTTCCTTCGGTTCCAACTCTCTCTTCTAGTTCTTCTTTTCTTTTTTTTTCTTCACTGACACGCACTATCTCTCCTCCATTACACATATATATACACCAATATGCTTGGAGAATAAGCCAACAACAGTGGCCTATCCTCTTCCCTTACCCTCTCTTAATCTTGCCTAAAAAGTTGAAGTAGAAGTGACTGGGTGCAAATTAACTAACATCACAGTGGCTGACCTAAGCAAAACCTTGGGTGCCCAACTGAGACTTCCTATGTGCGTCCAAGATGTTAGGTGCCCCACTGATGAAGTCCATATGCGCCCAAGATGTTGGGTGTAACAACCAGTATTTAAATTTGACAATTTATATATTATTTTGAGCTGATAAAATATTAAATTGGAGATAGAGTTTAATTACTTTATTTTTCTGAATTGAAAATAGTCTGAAGTAGTGTTGGGTTGGACAAGTTGGGCTAAGGGCCCAGCCCCTTCTTTTTCTCTTCCTTTTCCCTTGAATTTTTTTCTTGTTTTTTTTCATTTTGGCTTTGGTTGTGGGTTTCCAGGGGAGACCACGGGGAGAGAGAGAAAAGAGAGAGAGAGAGAGGGGGAAGTAAGAGAGGGATCCTGAAAGGAAGGAAGGTAGACCTGGATAGTTTTCGACGTCGTAAACACTGTAACGGTGTCCGTTTCGCGTAATTTTGCTCAAGGTGGGAGAAATCGACGCTGAAAGATTTGTTGCCTAAACTAAAATCTCTTTATTTCTTATTTTCTCTTCAGATCTAAGATAAATGGAACCTATATTTGTATTCTAAACGTTTCAAGGATCATTTTGGTATATTTATATTCTTGATTTGGTGAAGTTTTGTGAAATGTGTGTATATATATATATATATATATACTGGTGTGTATATATATGCGTATATGTGTTGAATTTTTCATACTTTTGAGTTATGATAATTACATAAATGATATATAGAGATTTTAGGATAAATTTCTATATATTCATTTTGTGTGGAAGTGATTAAATTTAGACTGACAATAGGAAGTCAGTCCGAAATTGAAAGCCATTTTGCTGGGCATTCACTGGAGAAGAAACAGGAAAAAGAAAAAAAAAAGAAAAAAAAGAAAAGAATAGAGAAAATAGTTAGAGATATTACCATTTGGCCCCAAAACTTTTAGATAATCACAAATTGACCTCCAAAGTTTTAGATAATTATAAAATGGCCCCCAAATTTTAGATAATTACAAAGTGATTCCCCAAGAGTTTAAATAATTACAAAGTGGACCTCTAAGGTTTAAATAATTACAAAATGACCCCTAAAGTTTAGAAAAATTATGATTTTACCCCTAAAGAATTGGGGAGGATCATAATGTTGCCCTAGATAGTTATGAAAAATTATAGTTGATGTTACAGAATTGGAAAGATGTTGAAAAAACTGTAAATTTTAAGATTTTAAAGCATGCTTTGTTTTATGTTAATAATTATGGAAAAGAATTACGATATATATGATTAAATCAGACATAATTGATGATGAAATTGTATGAAACATAATTGATGGCTTAACATAGTTTGTCTTGTTAACGTTGTGAATTCTTAAAGAGAATTATTATATATGATTGAGCATATAATGTACATTAGAGTTGAGGTAGCATCATCTGGTCTATGTTGAGGATATTGATTGGCTAAGAGTGCCACATTTATATTGTAACGTGCCGAGTCACGGGTTATATATGTAGACTGAGTTCACGATTTGACAAAAATGAGAAAATGAGATTTTGAAAATACTAGATGATTCCCAATCAATATATATGTGACTAAATATTAATCATTTGGAGTTGAGCATTAATATTGTAGTGAGATATTATGGGATTTTCTCTGGATTGTAGTCGTACCCTGCTTGAAATAAACGGACGTCTACTTTAAATGAGCGGATGCTTGCTTAAGATACGCGGATGCCTGACTAAGGGTATAACATGGTTTCCCAGTAGACGAGCCAATGGGTATAACATGGTTCCCCATTTGGTTTATATATATATTGAGATAATGTGATTGTTATATTTATTAATGAGATGTATGGATGATTATATTGATCATGAGTTTGGTCATGAAATAAGAGATATAAAAATAAGAACTACGGTGACTTGATTCCCAATATGGGATACATAGGCAGCTCAAACAAGAGTGGCCTGAGTCCGGTCTTAACTATAGATAAGATTTAAGTAGATGGGAATCAGATAATTGCATTACATTACATATGCATTTTTATATGATGTTTGCATTGCATAACATGACATGTGCATTTTATATTATGTTCGGTTGCTATTATTGTGAGTTATATTGTATGTTTGAGCAAATTCATTAGAACACACTTGCATGGTTCTACCTAATGGGCTGGTTAACATACTCTATCTATATTACGGGTGATCCAGTAAGGCTAGGAAATAGCCAGCCGAAGCTGAGTTAAGATCAATAGATTGATTTGTTATAGAGTTTTACTTATATTGAGATATTCGTATTTCCCTTTGAGTGTGACCTGGGGGTGTGGGTCTTAAAGTCAATTTATATATGAGATTACATTATTTTTTATGAGACTTATGCGGCTGTGTCAGTCGCAAATTTAGTCACCAGGGTGTGGCCTTAAATTTGTCGCGATTGACGATATTTATTTATTTCATATGAGAATGAGGAACGTATTTACTTGTTCTAATGGTTGTTATTGTATTGAAACTCGACCTTGGCACAAGTTTTAATTTAATTTATTTTGTTCCTATATTCTCATGCCGTCCGTCCCGGACAATTAAGTTAGGAGCGTGACATTGGGCACCCAACTGAAAGACCTCATGTACGCCCACAGACCCCACAACCTGGCTAAAAGTGTAACTCTTGCATGTTTAAACCTAATATATATTATAAACACAATAAAACTCAAAGTTTTCATATCCATCGCAATTATTACTATCTATATCCCATTCCACCATAATTATTTCCAAAATTTACTTAATTATATATTTAGGAATTTTCAGATTATCACAATAATTCACTTAATTAAGGAAACATTTGGTATGAGGTGAAAAATTTAGGACAAATGATTATTAAGTTAATTGTTACTCGAGTAAAATTAATGAATAACAAATTTATGATACTTATAGGATTGAGAGAGTAAATATTACTCAGTAATAATTATAATATACTTGAAATAATAAAAATTTGAAGGGGGTTAAAGTTGATTGTGTTTGAAATGAGTATCAATTGACCAATGGTGAAAGTTAATATTTAATCTTAGTAAAATATTATAATAAAATAAATCCTCATAATAATTATTATTTTAATAATAATTAATTTCATTAAAATATATATTTTAAAAATATATGATTTTAAATAAAAATATTACTTATTAAAATAATTTTACGACAAGTTAATACATCAATAGTAATTGATTTTAATAATGAATTTTTATTTGTTAAAAATTATTTTTGTTTTGATAAAATAATTCAATAAAACAACTAGTTTTTATTTTATTTAAACAAATTATTAATTTTAATAAATTATATTAATGCAAGACATAATCTAGTAGATTATTATTGATGAGAAATAATTTTGATTTAATAAAAGAATTTAATAAGTAATTATTATTTATTAAAAATAATTTTAATATGAGAAAATAGATAATTTTAATCATAAATTAATATTTTAGTAATATTAATTGAATAAAACAATAAATTATTTTATTCATAAATTACTGTTTATTTAATATTAATTTGTTAAAATAATTTAGTAATTAATTAATTTTAGTTTGATTAAATAAATTTATTATTTTATAATATTTATTATAATATCTATAGAATACTTTGTCTAAGATTTTACAAAAGTGTAAGGGTATGTTGTATGGGGTAATAAGAAAAGAATATAATTTTTTATTACTTCTCATTACTCACCTCCCTTAGAAACAATTTATCTCTATATAGGAGTAATCATTACCTACTCATTTAAACTAATGTAATGAAGGACAAAAATTACCTTAATAAAATTTATCCTCTGTTACCCTATAATAAACACGTCCTCAAAATTAAATGATTTGGTGGTTTAAATAAGTTAATGTGACATGATTTTAAAATAAATAAGATGACAACCCTACATTAAATAGCGAAGATTTTCATTGGAATATAGAAATCAAAATAAGCAAATAATATTTTGGAATGTTTATAGTAAGTAGTATGCAGGGTGTGACAACCTGTAGGTCAATGAGGCGATTGCCTAAAGCCCCACAAAAAGAGAAGGCCTAAATTTTAAAAATTTTATTAGTAATAAAATATTAAACAATATTTAAATCAATCAAAAATTTATTAAGGTATTAACTATTGTTTTTAATTTTATTTAAAAAATTATTTGACAACTACAAAGTTCCTACAACTTCCTACAATTCTATCCATACATTCATGTTTATTTTATAAAATGCATTATTATTTTTTTAATTTTATTTTTGTATGATATACCCTAAAGCAGAAATTGAGAAGGCAAATCATATAATAATCATTTTATAGATAATCATCATCATATATTGAATCATTATTCATCATCCATATCCAAATTTGAAGTATTTAGTCATTCTACAAATCCTATCTTTATCATCATGAAGTAGTTGGCTCATTATTATCCAAATCTAATCCTTTATCTTCGTTTCATTCACAAATTCAATTCTTATTTTCATCAAATAATAATGATATATCAACTCATTTGCATATCATTATTCAAATCTAATTCTTATCTTCATTTCATTTCATTATACAAATCTAATTCTTGTATTATCAATCGTCATCTAAATGTAATCTTTATCTTGATTTCATTGTACAAATTTTTCTATAAATTCAATTCTTATCTTCATAAGGTAGTTACTGTGTGATATATATATTAAATAGTTATATCATCCACGTTTGTGATATATCAACTGATCCTGCATGTCATTTTTTTTTGTAATTTTTATTTTTATATTTTTGTGGTTGCTTTATTTTAGTATTTTATAATTTTTAATGAATAACTTTACAGCTCAAAAAGTTAAGAAGAACGAGATAAGAATTATAGAGGTTAGATTTTTTTAAAAACCCGTTAGAAAATATCTTAATGGGATCAGGATAGGTTTGGGATTGAAATTTAATACCCATGCGAGTTTAGGACTGGTTTGGGATTTGTCTGCAGGGTACCCAATACCTGATACCTAATTATGCTTATAAGGTACTCGATACCTATAGGGTACTCATTTAATAAAATAAAATAAAATATAATATATATTTATATATTTACAATTTTATCTCTAAAAAAATATTTTTGAAATTCTTAAGCGAAGATCATTTATGTTTTGTTGACAGTTGCTCTTGGCTTTGTTTATCCTTGGGACTTGTTTAATTTATAATTTATTGTGTGCTATTTTTACATGTCAAGGATTGTTGCAACTTTTACAATGGGTTTAAAGTCCTTTATGAACTCTGATTCCTACTGTACTGTTACAGGAATATGCTCCTGTATATTTTGTACATTTGTTTCTATTATTTATAGTATTTTTTATCTTTCAAAAAAAAAAAAAACAGTTAGAGATCCTTTAATCGATAAATTTGTTCAATTTAATAAATTTAACATTGCTGCCACTTATTAATTTTTTATTTTTATTTCAAATTGGTTATTTAACGGATATATAATGGGAACTTAATGAGTAATTTAACCAATTGAACATAAATGGGTTTCGCAGGTTTGGGACGGATTTTGCGAATTTGGGATGGGACAGGACGAGTTTGGGATTTCAACTATAAAAATAAATGGGTTTGAGATGGACTTGTAAGCAAAAAATAAACGAGTTTGGTAATTGAATTCATTAATTAGTCAAGTATCATATCCGTTTACATCCCTATACATCCATGCCAGAGCAAAATTTCGTAATTTTTTCTCTGTATATATATATATATATATATATTTCAATTGCAAGTAAATTTCTTAGGAATTTTGGGCATACTTTTAATTCTATATTTTTCCGGTAAGCATATTTCTAACTTTAATACGTTTATATTATTATAAACATTGTATATATGTGTGCGGTTGCAGTCATGCCGCAAATGCTTGGAACTTTCTAACTTTTATATCCTGTACAATGTTTATATATATCTATATCGAATTGTTCCTGTTGCTTCTTTATTTGTATTAATTTTTTTTCTCGGTATTTATTAATGTTTGTTTTTATGAGTATTTTTTTATTTTTCCTATAATTGATTGATAATACTATAAAAATAAAGTACCCTTGCAAATTTATCACAAAATTAGATAAAAATTAATAATAGCCTCTAAAATTCTTGACTTAACTTATAAAAGTAATTAATTGAATAACGGGTAAATTGCTAGGGAAAAAAATTGACTTGTTACCCATATTATATAATCTTTTTGAATGTTTCAATTATTACAATTTGTATATATATAAACAAATATGTATCGCAAAATTTTATTTTTTATTGTAGAAACATAATGACTTAATCTATTTCAAAGTTATCGTTGGCCTACATATTATGTTTGCTATTTTGATGTACACTTAGATCTTATTACGTACGTTTGAACTTTACTTTTTTCATACTCTATTTTACATATTTTGATTAAGAATTTTATAGTTAAGTTAACAAATTTACATATTTAGATTGATAATTAACCATAATTGAAAAAAAAAAATCATCCCCATTTGGTAGCCAAGGGCAAAAAAAAAAAAAAAAAAAAAAAAAAAAAATTAATTCTAACTCCACCCTTAATCATAAAAATATTATGTGTACATATGTTGTTTCAATATATAATATCTGCCTTTTCATATAATTGAATTTATAATTCACATCACTATTCACAAATATACATACATCTATTTAGTGACAGATTCAATATATAATTTTTGGAGATCGATTGAAAAATTATGAAAAAAATTATTATGAGTTTAAAAAAATAAAAAATAAAAAAATGAATAAATCTTAAGAATTCAAAATTTTTACTAAAATTGCAATAACTCTATAAAAAGTTTTCAAAACTTGAAGTGAGGGACGACTACTTTCAGTTAGGGTGCCTAACCTATTTAATATGTTCGTAAATATGGAGAGTAAGTGTAACACCTTGAATTTCTAATAGAAAAATCAGAGTGTAATAACTGAAATTATTACACAAGTTTCTCTTTATTTTAACCATCTAAAAATATTACATATATGCCAAACTTTATACTAACAATTAATCGTTGATCTCAATCAGCCACTAACATCTGCTAGCCTCACTTTTACTATCAAATGACTACTCTGTATAAAAAACTCATGAAACGGGATGAGCTGCTAAGCCTAATAGGAAAAATATTCAAATAATGTCAACAAGTATTTTCATATAACGACAGGAAGTAAATGCTTAAAGTAAATGTCATTATCATATAAAACAGATGATAGCAGTACAAATCAAATAAATAAACAGTGAAATGCCCACATAAGGTTATTTTCTTGCCTCCTTTATAACCACTTGCCACCCTTACAACACCTCAATATGTCACGCAGGCTATCTATTTGCCACTCTTATAACCTCTTGCCACCCTTATAATACCTTAACATGCCACGCAAGCTATTCGTTTGCCACTCTTATAACCCTTTACCACTTTTATAACACCTAAACATGCCACACAGGCTATCCCTTTGCCACCCTTATAACCCCTTTCTACCCTTATAACACCTTAACAAGCTACGCAGGTTATTCCCTTTGTCACCCTTATAACCACCTAACAAGCCATGCATGCTATTCCCTTGCTACCCTTATAACTCCTTGCCACCTTTATAACACCTCAAAAAATCACGCAGACTATTCCCTTCACCACCCTTATAACCCCTTGCCACCCTTATAACACCTCAACAAATCAGGCAAGCTATTGCCTTTGCCACTATTATAGCCCCTTATCACCCTTAAACCCCCCCAACAAGCCACGTTAGCTATTTTCTTTGCCACCCTTATAATGCCCCAATAAACCATGCAGGCTATTCCCTTTGCCACCCTTATAACCCTAATTGCACACAATCATTGTCATTTCTTAGCTTCATTTCACACTCTTCTCATGAACATTTTATCAAGTAGAATTCATTTTTTTATCTTGTTTTGATTACATCTATGGTCTTTGTGTGTCTTGTAGGGAAATGGAGGAAAACAACTCAAGGAAGCCAAGTTAGGAGCTGAAAGTTGCAATTTGGGCCGTATCAAGTTACCTTAGGAACACAAGATCTTGGGCGCCCGATTGTGTCACAGCTTGGGCACCCACCGAGGCTCAGCTTTACTGGACTCTCTCAGGACTTTAATCAAACACTTGGCTAAGAAGACCTTGGGCGCCCAACTGAACACTTCTTGGGCGAACGAGAGCTTGGTCGCCCGCTTGTGCAACACTTTGGGCGCCCACCGAGGGCAAGTTTCCAGCCTCTGTCTCAGGACCTATATCGAACACGTGGGGTGTGTAAGGACTTAGGCACACGCTAAGTGAGGCTTGGGCGCTTGCGACGTTCCTCCAACAAATTTTGAATATTAATTTTGAATTGTAAATTTACATTTATACCCTTGATTTGTGTACGACTATAAATAAGCTAAATACTGATGTAAAAGGAGAGGTTACATTACATTTACGTCTTAGGTTTTTGTTTAATTTTTTTTAGGGTGATTTTGGTCTTTTCTCTCCTAGGGTTTACATGTAAGTTTTTGTTCTTCTCAATATTTTCAATTTAAAGTACTTCATTTTTGTTCTTCGTCTTTCGTTGTTACTTCGTACTTGTTTCTTTTACATTAATAGATTTTCCTCTTCGAAGTCCAATTATGTTAGGCTAGTGTTGGTACTTGGCTCCAAATCATTGAACGTGGTGTGATAGTTTGGTGACTCAAACGTAAAAAGTTTTTTTTATTTCAATGAAATATATTTTTGATTTCTAATGGGAACTTCATTGTAAGTTAGGGTTCTTTCGAAATCAACTCACCCGTGTTATCCCGGTGAGTTAGAAACATATTTTCTAAAACCCAAATTAGGTTTTCCTACGAAATCAAATCACCCGTGTTATAATCAAAGCTTACGTACGATTGGCCACTCATGCATACCAAGTGTTTGATTCAATTAATGGCCCAGTAATTTGGAACCTATTTTTCTAAAATCATAACTTATGGTTTTCTTAAGAAATCGATTCACCCGTGTTACAATCGAAGCTTGGTTACGAGTTGACACTCGTGCACACTAGGTGTTCGATTCAATGTCCCGGTGAGTCCGAAACTAATTTCAAAACCCCCCCACTTACCTTGAGTTTCATAAATTAGGTTTTAAAAAAAATATCTTCTGACCGAGCAATACATGTGCTATTGCTAGGTTGAGTTATCGACGCATTTGAGTAAACCAATACTATTCCATTACTGGATTTGGTTCGAAGTCAAGATTTTCTTAATTATTTTATTTTTTTAATATTTTCATTTAATATCATAATTCCTTCACTCCACCATTTTGAACCATTCCATACTCAAGCATATTTTAAATCTAAAAATTAGTTTAGATTAAATTAGCGCCACCTACTAACTAAGAGAACAAATCTAGAGCATTTAACAAAGCCTTTCCTGTGGAGATGACCTCGGTTCTCACCGAATAAAACTACGACTGCCCTCTTGCACTTGAGAGGTGGAACCCAAGCACATTTTAGGGTTAGTCAAACCCCTAGACATATTTTCATGAAAAGTGCACAAAATTATAATATTAACCACAATCTTATTATTTCACATTCTCTTACATTATCAAAATAATCATGTAATGAAATTATATATTATTATCATGCCTGTATACAAAATACTAAATTTCAATTATAAGAATAAATCTCCCATCTCAAATTCGAAGAAAAGAAGAAGAAATTGTGAAGAAACCCCTAAAGGTTTGAAATTTGTATTTCTCATGTAGAGCCGAATTACCGCGATCCGACATCGCCACGACGATCACAACGTCAAAAATACCAAAACCTCACTATTCCTGAACTTAAATTCTTACTTTTTCTCTATTTTTTTTTCTCTTCTCTTTTCTTTTTTCTCCCTCTCTTTTTTTTTCCTCAATTTTTCTTTCCTCACAGCCAAAGTGCAACCACACATATATATATATGCTTAGATGCTTGGTTGCCAAGCAAAAGAAGGTTTGCTGGCAACCTTACTCCCACATATTCTTGGGACACGTGGCCATATGTGGCCACACTTAATTTTCTTTCTTTTTTTTATAACTCTAGCTTGTTGGTGTGCCACACACCCATATATATATGCATACATCTCGGTTGGCCGTGTGTCCCAAAAGAAAAACTATTTTACTTTTTTTTTTTCTTTCTAACTTGATGGTTGCGTTTCCTTAGCCTCAAATATATACAAACATATATATATCGTACAAGGTAGTATGTAAATCATTTTGTGTAATTATTATTTTTTAATATATTCTAAAATTAATTAATTTTTTTAATAATATATAAAAATAATAAGTATATTGAAAAGTTAAAATTTAGGGTTATTACATTATTTTTTTATATATTCTGAAATTAATTAATTTTTTAAATAATATATTAAAATAATAAGTATATTAAAAACAATAAGTATGTTGAAAAGTTAAAATTTTAGGGTTATTCCATTCTCCCCTCCTTATAAAAATTTTGTTCTCGAAATTTAAGACAATCAACACAGACAAAACTCTAGGAAAACAATTAAAGATATATTCCCCGTAGCTTAAACTCGTACTTTCAAATAGGCACTCCCACATCATGATGGTTCTAATATGAATGAGATTATTCCAAACCGATAATACTCATATCATTTCATAAATTAAAAAATTATAGCAAAAAAAAAAAAAAACTGTAGATATCTACATTTCTGTTGTACTACTCAGAATTCGATAACTAACACAATGACTCCTTAAATAATTTATTACAATCCATTATCAAATCCCTATCTTAATAACATCAAAATTTAATTTCTATCTCATATCGTACTATCATTATATACTTATCTGAATGGTCGTGATATCATACCTGATCATTTCCTAAGTCAAGTTTATTTCTTAATAAATTGAATTTTAACATCTCCTCTGTATCATAATATCGATATTTTTTAGTCGAGTATTTTAGGATCCCCTTTTCTCCATTAATTTCGTCATATGATTTATATTCACGCTTTTCTTCCACAACAATCCCTTCGATAAATTCCTTTCAGTATACCAATACTCCAACATACCCTGTACTGAACTTATCATTATCTTGAAATGGTCTAAACCTAGAATAAGTGGCCTTAGTGTTTAGTCTCTCCAATTGAAATCCTGAAATTATTTGATCAAAGTTATATCATAAATCGAATAGGTTGCATTAAAATTTAACGCATGAAACATATAGTTAATGCCAAAGATTATAACTCAAATAAGATCATGCTAATCATACAAAGACACAACATCAAATGTATTATATTTAAGTCCAAGCATAGCTATTTGCCAAATTAAATCACAAATCTTTTATCAACTCGGACCTTGTGACTTTCCTTTTTATTTCTACACCTCTACTTTTTGAGTACTGCTTCTCTCTTAGGTTCTTCCCATCTCATATTTGCATACTCAAATTAAACTCAATTAAGTTATTGACCTTCCAATCCAACCCAATTTATTAGATACTGATTAAAATTCACAAATCCTAACCCATAATTTACCATGTTAGCCATAGTATAATTAATAACCTGAAAATAAGGATACTAACAAATAAACATAGTAGACTATTTATTCCATTTCAAAACCCCTTCTCTTTTTATGTATTTAGCCTATTTTCTACTCGCAACTATAATTGGACTTCGCGATTAGCTTTTGAATTTTACCAAATTAAACCAAAATAATTCTTTCCACCAGAAGTAGTTTCCTTCTCCTAGCTTGATGTTCCTGTATATACACTTACGCACCCTAAACTAGTTGATAAATTAATATTTCACTTACCAAAACATGCATTATTATCAATATAAATTTTAGCATAATATATTAGCAAACACATGAAAGTCACTGATCTACCATTCAATACCATCTTTCTTATTTCCATTCTACACATACATATATCTACATACCACATCAACTTCATCCCAAACTTCCGTAAATAATTCTTGATTAATCAAAATTCAGAATACAAGTAACTTAAGAACATACACACTTCTACAACCTGTCTAGATAATCACTAAACACCTTGCTCATCTTCATTTCCATATTCAAGGTCAAACATCCTTAATTTTTCCATCATCCCCCTTTTTGGCAACATGCGCACAATTGCAATAGGTCTGTCAGTACTAAGTTAACTTCATATGGGTGATACTCTAGTTCAAAATCATAATCTTCCATGTATTCTATTTACCTTCTCTCTCTCAAATTCAAATGTTCTCTTCTTCTTTTTTTATTTTTTTATTTTTTGGTCTTGACTATTCTAAAACAACCCTAACCTTGGACGGATCCACCGCTACTCTTTTCTCTGAAATCATATAAACCAAACTAAACCAAGCCTTTTCCCACTAGGTAGGGTCGGCTATATGGATTTGTCGATGCCAATTAGATCTGTTTAGAGCTATATCCTCCGATAGATTTAGGTAGGCAAGATCATGTTTAATAGTCTCTTCCCAACTTCTCTTATGTCTTCCTCTACCTCTCCTACTCCTAGTAATCTCCATACATTCACACCTTCTAACAGCTGCCTCTGCTGGACGCCTTCTAACATGGTTAAACCATCTTAATCGATTTTCTCTTATTTTATCTTCAATCGGTGTTGTTCCTACTTTGCCCCTAATCTCCTCGTTCTTAATCCTATCTTTCCTTGTAATCCCGCACATCCACCTTAGCATCCTCATCTCCGCAACTTCCATCTTCTGACCATGATTATGCTTTACTGCCCAACACTTTGATCCATATAGCAGCGCTGGTCTAACCGCCATCTTATAATACTTTTCTTTCACCTTGAGAGGGACTTTTCGGTCGCACAAGACCCCCGAAGCACTCCTACTTTGACTAAACTTACTTCTATACTACCCGTTATCCTACTTTGACTAAACTTACATTCCATATATTTCGTCTTGCATCAGCTTAGTCTAAAACCTTTTGTCTCTAACGTTTCCTGCCACAATTCTAGCTTAGCATTCACTCATTCTCTCGTCTCATCTACTAAAACAATATCATCTGTAAATAGCATACACCACGGCATCTAATCCTGAATATGTCTTGTAATCTCATCCATAACTAAAGCAAACAAGTATGGGCTTAACGCTGAGCCTTGATGTAAACCAATCGTGATAGGGAACTCGTTAGTCTCACCACCCGTCGTCCGTATTGATGTCATGGCTCTATCATACATGTCCTTTATCACCTCAATATATGCGACACACACTCCTTTCTTTTCCAATACTCTCCATAGAATCTCCCTAGGAACTCGGTTATATGCCTTCTTTAAATCAATGAACACCATATGTAAATCTTTTTGACATTCTCTATACTATTCCATTAACCTCCTCAAGAGAAAGATAGCCTCCATAGTTGATCTTCCAGGCATGAAACCAAATTGATTCTCTGAAACGTTTGTTGTCCTTCTTAGTCTTCTCTCAATAACTCTCTCCTGTAATTTCATCATATGGCTCATCAATTTAATCCCGCGGTAGTTCGCACAATTCTGAATATCTCATTTGTTCTTGTATATGGGTATAAGGATACTTTTCCTCCATGCATCAGGCATCTTCTTACTCTTTAGCACTACATTAAAAAGTTTTGTCAACCAACTTATGCCATCCTCTCCTAAGCACCTCCAAACCTCAATATGTATATCATCTGGCCCAACCGCTTTCCCATTCTTCATCCTTTTTAATATTTCTTTTACTTCTTCCCTACTGATTCTCCTATAGAATAGAAGATTTAATTCTTCCCTAAAAGTGGTAAACTGCTCCAACTGTATGTCATTACTATTGCTTTCATATGTCTAAGAAAATTTTACCTCTGTAATCTAGAATTCACACCTACTTAAATTAGCATACAATTAATGATTCTTTCGACTAAAATCGATATACCAATCAAATAATAGGAATCCATCTTTACAATTCCTCATATAGAGCCACAACCCCTCTACATTATATAATAAACTTTTGCACTAAATTAAATCACAAACCTCTCGATTATCAATTTTAATTTTTTTCTTATTACCACAATCCTCTACTTATTTGTATGTTCGGCATAAAATATTTAATTCTAATTACACTTACGGTAAATCCAAGTATTATCACACTTAAGTTGATCATATTAGAGTCATATAATCAACTAATTGTATGAATCCAAATTAATTGTGTCAAAGCCCAATAAATATGGTAAGTCTCATATAATTAGTACCTTAAATTGTTAGGTAAAACTATCAATTTTTTTTTTTTAAATCCTTCATTTCCAATTTTCTTTACTATCATTTATTTCACAATTTGAATTCTGTAATATTTCTATTAATCATATGAAGTCTCAATTTCCAATGTATAACAATTAACCCGACCAAGCGTAAGCAAATTAATTAATAGATTTTAGTCTCGTAATTAATTCTTATGTACAAATTTTAGCTCTCACTCATCATATCAATTATCAATCACTTACAAGTATTATGAGTACACAAATCAATGTCTAATATTCATTATTAATTTCCTTAATAATCTTTTTAGTTTGCTACAATTTCTAATATATATATATATATATATATATTTCTTCTTTTTAGGTGATAAGCTAGAAATTTCTTCTACGACCAGCTCTAGAAATTTACGAATATCGCTTTACATTTCATTTTATTTCATCAATATTGAAAATTTTAATTCACTATATCCTTTAATGCCGTCAAGATGTACCAAAATCTTGAATGATAAATTGCCAAACCTCTGCTCGTCGAACTCTATACCCATCAAGTACAATCACTTGTTCTTGAATCTTAATTATTCATTTATGGGTATACTTTTATACGCAGCACTTTAGCTAGAAAATTTACAGTACTGCATTTTCTGATAAAACTACCTTCACACCTAGGATCTAGTAACCCCTTATCCATATTATCAATAGCATTCTTGAATAGCTCCATCTCTAAAATTTATTTTTCTATTATCATAATTCTCATCCCAAAGAACCTCAAAATCACAAACATTCTCTCAAAAACTTTACTGAAAGCAATTCTAGTACAACCAATCCCCTTAACCTTTTACTTAAAGTATCGACCATTATATTAGCCTTACCCGAATAACATTGAGGAATTTAAGATCATAATATTCCTAATACTCCATTTAACTATATTTTCTCATAGTCAAATCATATTGTATATACAAATAACTTTGAAATTCTAATATTTTGAGTACGTTTTGAACTCTTTTGCCATTTTACTAATCCTATCACGACTTCAATGCAAATATCATTTTAGTTAACCTTTCTTATGTGATTTCAGCTATCTCGATTTACGTTATCATTTGACCATTATGCACTAGCACACAATCTAATTCTTGTTTCTCTCATAACCCATCACAATATCCAGAGTAATCCTTTCACAGGTAAAAATAATCAACAAAGAGTTTCAGTCAACCTACGCTTTGGCCTATAAAATGTTCTTAATAACTTTACCTTACCAAATTTCTAACTCTTTTCTAAATTAGTTGAATCAATAATTCTATCAGCTGAAGGATATCTTAAATAGGGCAATGGTAATAACCTTCCAATTTCACAAAGCTTAGATATCAAATACCACCTCAGTCATACTCAATTAATACAACTAAAACCTTTGGAGGGTCCATCGTAATTACCCGACCAAATATTACTTGACCCCAAACTTTATCTCAAACAATCAAACCTACACTTGCTGTTTTCAACAAGCAACCATTGAGACAATTTGCCAAAACTCAATAACCAATACGCACCCTCAATTACCACTTAATTTGACAACTTCTAATTTAGTCAAAACCTCAAACCTTTTACTATTCGCTTTAATGAGAATATCCAATATCCTGACGCCAAATATTATATTAGATAAAACCATAGGCTTACAAATCACTTGATTAAATTCAAACCTTCCAAAACAGTACCATAGAATACGAGGCAATAGAGTCTAGAAAAAGTTAATCTACCATAAAGAAAATTACCCTTACTCTTTCTCAAGAATACCTCCACAATTTACATATTACTCATGGAAACAAAACTGAGACTACCTCTCATTCAACCTCAAATTGGCTATCTGAACATAAGATTTTCCAATGCATCATTAATGAAAAAAGTAACATTACTCTTGCTTTATCCCAAATCTAAACTACGGTGTTATTAGTCAAGATAATTATTACTAATGCATAATAACGGTCAATCACCACTTATCAAGTTGCTAACTCATCCATTTCAAATTTTAAATTTCTATTATTGCCATTACTGCTTCAAAATCATCTCACAATTATACATCACTCGATAATAAAATGTAATTTCAACAAATCCTTGAGTCACTAACTTAAACTATTTAAGCCTCTTGGGCTTCAAAGTTAATTTTTTTTATTATATTCATATCTACATATAACCATCATCCTTGATGTTAGGATTACTACCAAAACATCTTTCACACCTTATGCCTAACCTTAACAAACCACTGTCGGTTACACTATTTGCCCACATATCAGCTTTATTTACCGTTAACTAAGGATATTTCATAAGTTTTCATGTCCCTTACTAATAGGGGCACTATTCTGGCAACCTCCCCAATTCCATCAACTTACCCTACTAATTATACCACAAAATACCAATGAGTCCATTTTCAGAAATAATTAAATGTCAGTTGTAACACATAAGCATACAATATATAATACCAGACTCCCACTGTCCCTTAGGTATTCTAATCTAGGATCTGATACTATTCTGTAACACCCCGAATTTCTAATAGAAAAATTAGAGTGTAATAACTGAAATTATTTCACAAGTTCCTCCTTATTTTAACCATCTAAAAATATTACATATGTGCCAAACTTTATACTAACAATTAATCGTTGATCTCGGTTGGTTGCTAACATCTGCCTACCTCACTTTTGCTATCAAATGATTTCTCTATATAAAAACCCATGAAATAGGATGAGACACTAAGCCCAGTAAAAAAAATATTCAAATAATGTCAACAAGTATTTTCATATAACAACAAGAAGTAGATGCTCAAAGTAAATGTCATTATCATATAAAATAGATGATAGCAGTACAAATCAAATAAATAAGCATTGAAATGCCCACACAAAGTTATTTTCTTGCCTTCTTTATAACCCCTTACCACCCTTACAACACCTCAATATGCCACGCAGGCTATCCCTTTTCCGCCCTCATAACCCCTTACCACCCTTATAACACTTCAACATGCCATGCAGGCTATTCCTTTGCCACTCTTATAACCCTTTACCATCCTCATAACACCTCAACATGCCACGTAAGCTATCCCTTTGCCACCCTTATAACACCTCAACAAGCCACGCAGGCTATTCCCTTTGCCACCCTTATAACCCCTTGCCACCATTGTAATCCCCCAACAAGCCACGTAAGCTATTTCCTTTGCCACCCTTATAACACCCCAACAAGCCACGCAGACTACTCTCTTTGCCACCTTTATAACCTCTTGACATATTTTCATGAAAGTGCATAAAATTATAATATTAACCACAATCTCATTATTTCACATCGAAAATAACATCGAAAATACCAAAACTTCACTATTCCTAAACTTAAATTCTCACTTTTTCTCTATTTTTTTCTCTCATCTTTCCTTCCATTTCCTTTTCTCTTTTTTTTTCCCTCGATTTCCCCCCGGGGCCAAAGTGCACCCACACACACACACATATATATATATATATATATATATGCTTAGATGCTTGGTTGCAACCAAGCAAAAGAAGGTTTGCTGGCAACCTTACTCCCACATATTCTTGGGACACGTGGCCTGGCCACACTTAATTTTTTTTCTTTTTTTTTTTTTAACTCTAGCTTGATGATGTGCCACACACCTATATATATATATATGCATACATCTTGGTTGGCAGCGTGTCTCAAAAGAAAAACTATTTTACTTTTTTTTCTTTCTAACTTGATGGCTGCGTTTCCTTAGCCTCACATATTTACAAACATATATATATATATATATGTATTGTAGAAGGTAGTATGTAAATCATTTTGTGTAATTATGATTTTTTAATATATTTGGAAATTAATTAATTTTTAAATAATATATTAAAATAATAAGTATATTAAAAATAATAAGTATATTGAAAAGTTAAAATTTTAAGATTATTCTAGAAAGAGGGATTTTAACTATATAAAATGATAGTAGTAACCAAAACCATGACCAATAGAATTAAGTTGACCGGAGCCTTTTCTCTATCTCTTGTAGTATATATAAAATACAATAGTTTTGAATACGTTACGTGAGTCCCTCTTTTTAAGTATTATTTATAAGGTTTTACTAACCACTATTTTTAAAAATTAACAATGACATGATATACGTTTCATTTATTTAATTTTTGAAAAATAAATTATAAATATCAAAGCAACTTTTTATTTTTGGTAAGTAAAAACAACATTTCTCTTTAATATTTGCCTTATTTACAAGGTTTGGAGAAAGTTGCGTAACAAAATAAAATATATATATATATATATATCTCAAAGGAAAAAATAGGACATAATGTGACTCTAGATATCTAAATTAAAAAAAAAAAAAAAGAAAGTGAATGAAGAATGGATTTAATATTATTTTCTTATTCTAACCGCGCCAAAAAGGTTTCTTATTATTATTATTTTTTTTGGTAAGTACCAAAAAGGTATTGGACACTAAAAAGTATGCAAGTCTTCTTTTACTATCAATGTGATACGAATTTATTCCTTTGATTAATTTATATTGATATTAAATTTCAATCAGGGTAAAATAAGCCAATCTCTCCTAAACATTTGGATAATTATAATTATCATCTCACAATATTTAAAAATTATGTTTATCTCATTTATTTTAAAATACTATTAACATTAACTCATTTTTGTTAAATCATCTATTAAAATTTTAAATTTTAAATAGTTTTTTTATTTTATCCTTCCCTCTCTCACATATTTATCCATGAAACTAATGGGGATTCTAAAAAAAAAATTGACGAAGATGCGGGAGAGAAAAGGATAAAATAGGAAAAATACCTAAAATTTTGGTTAATTTGAAATTTTCTATTAAGTTTTAATGGTTGATTTAACAAAAATGAATCAATATTAAAAAATTTTGAAGGACAGTACGTGTAATTACCCAAACGATGAAGGGAAATAAGTATAATTTACCTTAATTAATATTTGATGGCCTGGGAAGATTTCCATACTTATTAGTATCCAATACCCTTTTGGTACTAACCAAAATATTTGTATATATATATATCTTTTTGGCATTTATCATGACAAAAGAAGATTTACATAATTATAGTCATATAAAATATCTTAAAAAAATAAATATTTAAACACATACCATCTCATTATTAATTACTAAAACTGGTTGTTAGCAAGAGCTTATAAATAATACTTCAAAAGAGGGAATTCTACAATGTGTTTAAAACTATTGTGCTTCATAGATACTACCAGAAATATGGAAAAGACTCCGATCAAGTTAGTTCTATTGGTCATCGTTTTGGTTACTACGACGATTCCATATGGTTAAAATCTTTCTTACTCTCCATATTTATGAATAAATTTTTTCTTGCTCTCTATATTTACACATATACTAGATAGATCAGGCGCCTCAACCTTTCAAGTTTTGAAAATTTTTTAAAGAGTTGTTGTCATTTTAGTAAAAATTTTGAGTTCTTAATAGTTATTCATTATTTGTTTATTTATTTATTTTTTGAAACTCCCAATAATTTCCTTTCCGTAATTTTTCAAATTAAATTCTGAATTTATCACTAAATAGATGTCTGTATATCTGTGAAGCATGTTTAGTCACATGATTATGTCAATATTAATGTGAATTATAAATTTAATTGTATGAAAAGGCAGAGATTATACATTCGCGACAGCACATATGTATACATAACATTTATCATGATGGTAACAGATTGAATTCGATGGCAGGTTTTCGATTCTCATCAATGTTTCCAGGAGCTGTCGCAGAAGCCGTTGTTGCAAAAGATCCCCAAGAAACTATTATAATTGTAAAATGCCCACCTGATAAAAACTGCCAAGGCAAATGTGTTAGTGGTTGCAGCAGCTGCCATTGTTATGAAGAAGTGAACGATTGTGTATGCAACGGAGAATAAATGACTTTAAACGATTAAATAAAATCTAGTTCAGTTGACTGGTATGTTAACTGTGTACTAGGTTGTGCCCTCTCTTATTATCGATGTTACCCTTTGAACATTTGAGTTTAATGTAAGAAAGTGGCTTCTAAGTTCCAATTTCTAATAAATTTAATAGGTTTTTTCTTCTATTTATTTATTTATTTTGTTTACAAAGAAAAAACAATACCTAATATCATTTAATTTATGGGATTGAGAGAAGGGGTGTGATGACTCAGAATTTTAATGCTTTGATTAATTGTTAATTAATATTTAATTTGGTAAAAATAAAATTTTTATTGATTTAAATTTTTGGAAACATAAATTAAATTCAATTTTTATTGTGGATGCATGAAATTAGAAGTCTAGTCTAATTTGAATTCTAATTCTTTCTCCATTAGGATTCTACCAACTAATAGCGAGTACATGGAATTGGAAGTTTAGTTTGATTTGAATTCTAATCATTTTTCCATTAAGATTCTACCAACTATTAGCCAGTACATGGAGTTGGAAGTCTAGTTTAATTTGAATTCTAATCTTTTTTCCATTAGGATTCTATCAACTAATAGCTAGTCTAGATATACGTGTATATATATATAACATGCGCTCTTCGGCAGTCAAGGTAAAGGGTTAAAAAGAGAGAGAGAGAGAGAGAGAGAAAGAGAAAAGAAAAGATAAGGGGTAGTGGCGGCAGAGGAGAAAAAAAATCTAATGTGAATGCTATGGAGATTACCAGCTTCTTGATGGCCACGGTGATCTTAGTCTGATCTGCTGATTGAGTTTTGGGTTTCGTTATGACTTGGGTGTTCTTTCTACAGATTTAATTTGAGATAAGGGGCGGAACTTTTAAAAGTGATGCATATATATGTATAAATATTATTTATTTTCTGGGCGAATGACCTGTGAGTCTGTATTGTAATTAACAATGCATATATGTGTTTAATTGATTAGTCCTCATACAATTCGGTGATATGAATATAATGATATATATATATATATATATATATATATATATATATATATATATGTAAATATATATATTAGACTCATCAGATTTTTATTGTTGTGAACATATGATTGATTAGATCTTTTTTTTTTTCCTTTAAACTCATGACGTGATTGATTGGAATATGAGGTTCACTTGTTATTTATTTACTTATTTATTTATTTATATTTTTTTAGTTGGTAAACGTGAATTGTATTGAGTTCCCAGATTTGCTTGGCTATTAGAAGGCAAAAATTTCTATTATATATATTTGAAGTCTTCAACGATTGGATGGTATACATATTATTACTTTATATACATATATAGGTTAAAGGTGTGGAAATTAGGTGTCCAGCAAAGCCATTAAAAGAATAAAGCAAAGAAACTTTGAACTTTGTCCTTATATAATAGTTTGTCTTTTTGTGAATTTTGTCTTTACATGTTAGTTAGTTTTGAAAGCTTTTGCATTAATTGTAAGAAACATATTTGATAATTTGTTGTGCTGTGATTCTTCGGTAATTATGGTTATTATTATTTACGTGTTGAGGTTTACGGATTATTTAAAATATTATGATGAATTCATAAGGATTTAATAAATAATGAACTTCAATAAAGAATTTATTTGATGTTTGTTTAAAATGAAAGTGGATGCGTTTTGTTTGTATTTAGGGTACTGAAAATATCGGGTATACGTACCCAAGGGTCGAAAGTCCCGAAACCCGCGCGGGGTTGGTTATCGATTCCAGTAGGCTAGTAACCTACGAACGAGCAGATGCCTAAGGGTGGCATATCATATTCCTAAGACTTCGGTCTAGGAAGCAGACACCGAAGGATGGTGTATATTGGTTGGGTCTTGTTTCTACGAGACAACCAAGCAGACATCGAAGGATGATGTATATTGGTTGGGTCCTGTTTCTACGGGACAACCAAGCAGCAGTACCTAGAAATCAATTTGTTTTCTTTGATATGTTATGTGGCGCTACAAGGTAATTAATGGTAATGAAAAGATAAATTGATAAATAAATTGAAGTTCTTGTTTGAAATTGCTACTTGTGCATAATTGTTTCACTTAGTAGCATGCTAGGGCATACTGCATTTATATTATTATTATTAGGGTTCTGAGCACACGTGGTATTAGTGCTAAACCCCTTACAGCTTGTGATGCAGGTAATGAATTTGAGTCACGTGCTGGACCTTCTGAGCATAAGAATTAGAGTTTTATTTATTATTTTTATGTAATGACACTAGGAAATTATTTTTAACGGATTTTAATAAACCTCTGTTTGTGATGTTATTATTAATTATTTTATTTAGCTTTGGAAGAATATTTGGGCTTAGCTTTTGGAGCTTATTGCCTAGTGGATTTTGACTAAAGCATTTATTTAAATTTAAAGTATAGTTTTATTTATTTTTACATTAATTACTCCATAGTGTGTGTTTATGGCTCTGATGTGGGACAAGGAATATTATTAAATGGTGTAATGTGCGTTCTTTGGTTCACGTACTGGGATTGTGAAATTCAGGGCGTGACAAGGGGTGTTGTTGAATATCTCACGCCTTTCATCTAAAGATTATCAAATTTCATAATTTTGTGAAATTTAAATGCTGAAAAAATGTAAGGAAGACCATCACAATCGAATTTGCGTCAGTTAATGCTCCTGATATTTTATAAGGAAATAATAATAATAATAATAATAAATTACTCCGTATAAAATATGGTAACATTTTTATATATATATATATATATATGTTTCTTTTTTTTTGGGATTTTTTGCCATTGAGTAAATAACTAGATTTTTAGTTACAAATTTGACTCGCACTCCCTCTTCTAAACTATCTCCCTCAATATATTAACATTTTAAAATAAATGAAGCCTTTTTTTTTTTTTTTTCAGAAAATTTTGCCGACAATGTATTAACAAAATAAAAGTATACCTTTTTTTTTTTGTGAAAATAAAGATGACCAAAGAAAAGTATGATCAACACAAAATAAGAGTGTCAATGGTCGAGCTGCTCATAAACTATTTGTATACAATCTGTTAAGGGCTATGCTCAAACTTGGGCTTTGGCTTTTTTTTTCTAGTCCTCTCGTTAAACAAAAATTTAATAAATGAGTAAGCCATGTCCATTACTTTATACTTTTGGAGGCTATATTTGTTTTGAGAGAATGAAAATTGGAATATGACATTAGAATAGAATAGGGCGAGAATGGGATAAAAAAACCCATTCATTCCTTTGCCTGGTCACTAAAGATGGAAATTCCAAAATTTATAGTTTGATTATATATTTTAAATTTGATATAATAAAAAAGTACTAACATTAAATATGAGATAAAACGGCTATTTTATATAGTTCAAGTTTGGATCAATTCAAATTTTACTAAACTACTATGAAACTTGTTAAGGAATAATTTTTGAACTATCAAGAAGTTCGGAATACAAATTTAGTCCAACAATAAGATATCATTTGGGAAGCTCAGGCTAATTGGTTTATTTGCTTATTTATATTATGACCAAATTTACCCTCTTATATTTTAATCTTCATTAAACATTCAAGGGCAAAAATGTCAAATTAACTAAAACTAAAAAAATCACCTTTTTTCCCACCCCAAACACAAAAAAAGATAGCTTGTTTTTTTTATTTTTAAAAGTCACCTATTTTCCTTCCCAAACCAAGCCTAAGACTTACTAGTAAAATTGTTATTTTACGATTAGAAATAATGATCGATAAAAATCCATGAGTGCAGAAGCGTTGCTTGTTTATTATATATATATATATATATATTATAAAATCTTGATTGGAATAAAATGATTATTTCATCAGTTAAATTGAGGAACGACATTTAACTTTCATTAAGAGTATTATTTCAACTTTATTTTCTAATATCAGACATAAGAATGAATTAAAATGGAATTGAATTTTCATGTACTAGATATAACCTTATTAGTGAAATGAATTATCTTGGGCCTGATTTTTAAAACAATTATTTTCTTAATCATGCAGTAAATTTATTTCTATAGCATTAGCATTTCATTTGTCATTGTTTGGTGAATGTCTATGATTGAGGGCATTGCATTGCTTGATGAAGGCCCAAAATGTATAAATTAGAGAACAGCTGATATTGCACCGAATATCAATGACTAGCATTGATTCACAAGTTCATTGTAGCCATCAACAAAAAGGTAACTGGGCTTGCAGCCCAGTTTAAATGGGTCAAATTTTGTACGTAAGCCCAACGCTTTTACTTACCCTGCCAAAGAATCACAATTTGATTTTGAGAAGGAGAGAATAATTGAAGAACAAATGATGTACCATTAATTCAATAAGAAGTACCATCATCCATGGGCACTCTGCAATTTTCTTTTCGTTAATTTTTTTCCAGTAAATATTGTTTTTGTTAATTATCTATTTGTGCCAACAAATTTAAAAAATATTTTACTCTTATTCTAGAGTTTGGTGCGAAATATTTTACTCAAATAAAAGTAAAATAAATCAAACTAAACTAAACCAAGTCTTTTCCATTAAGTAAGATCGGTTATATGAATTTGTCGATGCTTAATTTAAAAAAATATATATTTTATATTAAATTAAATAGAGTCTTCCTTTTGGGATCCAGGCCGAAAGCAAGTCGAGTATTTGGCAGATGCAAAAAGCAACTTTTGATTTTGGTGTGAAATGACCGTTTACCCTTTTCGGCTTTCGATTTTTAGTGTTATTTTAATATATCACGATTGACAAAATAGTCAATAAGTAAAGTTGTAATTGAAAAAAAAAAACAATGACAATAAACTAACGTCTTTTTCTTTTTCTCTATGCCAAAGGATAAAAAAAAAAAAAAAAAAAAAAAAAAAAAAAAAAAAAAAACTTAACCCAGATAAAACAAGTAAATTCCAACATGTGATGGAATTATCATATTTTTTCAAAATATATATGTGCCCAATTATGAGTATATATTTCAAAAAGGTATTGATAATTCCTCCTCAACGCGATCTTGTTGGCAAATTTTCATTGTTGACACCTCCGACCTACTACCTCGTTTTGTTTGAATATCTATTATCCACTAGGAAAGGAAACATAGCAGGAAAAAATAAATAAATAAATAAAATAGATTTTTTCTTGTTTTATTTTTTTTGTTGGTTAGGATAAATATTTGTCAAGGAAGTAAAAATCTTTTAAGGATAAATGTCTTTATATCCTATTTTTTTCTTTTTAGGGTTAATTGTCTTTATATCTCTTATATTTATGGCTAAAATCACTTATATAAGTTTGAATTTAAAAAACTTACATTTATTAAGACTAAAGTGAAATTATAAATGATATAAATTTTTAAGTGAAAAGATAAAAATATCCACTAAAAATTAAATATAATCTAGAGGCATAAGTGTAAATAATTTAAATTACAAGAAATGTTAGTGCATTTCTTAAAATTATTAGTAGTTAAAACTGTTATTTTGACAAATTTAAAAGTTTCACTCTAATCTGAAGTGCAAGAGATGCAAAGATAATTTTTTAAGTTTAGGAGTATAAGTAATTTTCACTTTTAAATACAGGAATATAAAATTAGTCCTCTTTTTTAATTATATAGTGATAAAAAAAATAACTTAGCATTAATTACGCAAAGATAAAGATAAATGACAACCCTCAACGTGTATATATATTTATGTATGTATATATATATATATATATATACACAACCACTCAATGGCAATAAGGATGGACATAGGGTGGGTAGAGGATAGGTACGTCTATCTTGTACCCAATCTCCGAATCCAAATCAATCCCATGTCTTAACTAATTTCTGTTGGAGATTTATTTTTAACTTTCATTCCCATCCCAAATAGAGAACGAGGATCCTGTGGAGAATTAGATACCCGAAATGGACAAAAAAAAAATAAAAATCTTAAATTTCAGATTATAGATTCAAGTATCAAATCCAAATTTCAAAAATTCCAAATTTCATAAACCTATCTGCTTAAGTATCAAGTTCAAATTTTAGATTTAAAGATAACTATAAAAGTATAAATTCAAGTTCCAATCTCCAGATTTAGGCCCGTGGTCAATTACCCAAGTCAGTTAAGGGATTCGGGAATTTTTTAGGGATCAAGTAGGGTATGAGTCGGGAACAAACTCATACCCGATTCTTGAAATTTTTTAAAATATACCCTCATACCTTACCCAATTTCTAAAATATCTTTAAATTTTTAAAATATTTTTAAAAATATTTTTATACTTTATTTAATCCTCGAAAAATTCCTGAACCTCTTACTCGTTGTTAGGGCGAGAATTTGATAGGATATGGATGGGTCAGTGAAGGCGGTCATCCCGAAATGGCAGGGACCATGTATAACATATAAGGGACCATTGATCCACTCAATGTTGTTATTCTACTACGTACAAAAATCATATTTAAATTAAGACATTTCGCTCTTTTCATCATGAGGTTATAGTTAATTACATACAGGTACTAATTTTGCCTTTGAATAATAGATGAATTGGTGGTAGATAGATCATACCATACCAACTTTCCAACTAACAAATCTTGACAGCCAACGTTCATAATTAAGATCTCTCTAAAAGTACAACCGCTTCTTTTGCCAAGCAAGCATTTACTCAGCCGCTTCAAAAAGGGTAGTCGAGTTGGTTCAGATGGCAGACTGAAGGGTCTGAGACTAATAGGTTTCGGGTTCGACTCCTCTTGGGGGCAGTCCTTCCTCTAATTGTAGAGGGTCATCTAACAGCCTTCTCGACTGAGCCGGTCAGCCAGGGTTTACCTAGGCTGGTTTACCTCCTCGTAATTTTTTGCCGGCTAAGGCCATGGGGCGGGCTTCACCCAGTGCGCACCCATAGATAGCGGCTGCGGGCTTCTCCCCGACCTCAGAAGCGTTTTACTCAACCAATGAAAGTTAGTTTAGAGGCACAAAAATTAACGAAAAATAATTGGTGCACAAAAAAATAAACATAAATTTACGCAATGAATGCTTGGATTAACGATTTGTTAAAAAGAATTAAATAAATAAATAACGGGAAATAAGAAGAAAAGTTAACATCTAATCCAAGTTTTTTATTTAGTTTGGCTAGAAGATACAAAGAAAATGAAAACTTTTATTAATCAACTAATTTTTATTTTTCAATTTAATGTACTTTTTTTCCCCCACACTATTTTATTATAACAAAATAAGAGAAATAACTTCGATTGCCCATTCTCTTTCGTTTTCTGTTGGCAAATCTCCAATCCAATGGACATGATCGCACGTTGCCCCCAAGACAAACAAAACAAAAAACAAAGGCTTTAACTTCTTCCCTTTTTTTTTTCCCCCTCTATTTTTTTATATTATATAAATGTGAAATCACCTTAGACATATAGCATATACCGCTCACTTCTAGAGTCGGGGAAAAACCTGCAGCCACTACCTATGGGTGTGTACTGGGTGAAACCCGTCCCGTGGCCCTAGCCGGCAAAAAATCACGAGGAGGTAAACCAGCCTAAGCAAGACCTAACTAACCGACTCAGCCGGGAAGGACGTTGAAAATCGCCTCTACATTAAGAGAAAAGACCGCCTCTCGAAGGAGTCGAACTCGAGACCTCACGTGACTCGAACCCTACGGCACCGACCCTTGATCAACCCGACTATCCCTTTCGGTGCGCATATACGGCTCACTTGCCAATATTTAGTGTTGAGAAAAGCAAAATCAACCAAAATTAGTAGTGTCCAAATTCTCTTACTTAGTTTAATTAAGTGTGTATATAGAGGAGTGCGCAAAAATATCAAACTAGAATTGAAAATTAAACTAAGGTTTTTATTTTTATTTGGTTATTTTTTAATTTAGGTTAAAGTTTAATTCAATTCTAATTTCTGTACTTGAAAAACCAAAATAATTGAAAATCAAATTAGGAATTTAAAATAAATATAAATATAAATACATAAAATAATAATAATAATAATAATAATAATTTTGTATAAAAAATTAGAAATCATATTTTTGTATATAATATAATTTTATATAATACAATTATAATAAATTTATAAAAACTAAAAATTAAAAATTGATATTTACATAAATAAATAAAAATTTTGTTGATTCAGTTTTAATCGGAAGTGAATTAACCGAATTTTCCAATTAATTCAGTTCCAAATAATTGAGGTCTTAGTTCAGTTTGGATTATTCTTTTAAAGAATCAAAAAATTTTGAGTAATTTGATTTTTAATTTTTAGTTCCGTTATTACCAAATAAGCACCGTTATGTATATATGCTTGAAAGATAAACAATATATTAAATAAAAGGGAATAATCAACGAACAAGAATGAGACACCATAACCTTATTAAGTTAGCACGGGTCAGACCCATGTAGAGGTAAGCGTAAGCAAGCGATCCCGCTTGCTTTCAAATTTTGTTAGGATAGGTATAATTTTCATCTTAATTTTATGTATTTAATCTTACTTGAAATTTTATTTCTATATTCAGGAAAAAAAAAAAGAAATCAAAATCTTGGTTCTGCCACTGAGAATCCTAACTCTATCACTTATTAAACCCACATATTAAAAAATTTACTTCCGTCACTATAAGTTAGGTTAAATTACATTGACTATCATTGTGTTTGATAACAATACACAAAGAATTGATATAATTTTTGAAATTATACTTATTATCCTATTTTCTTAAATTATTCTCCGTTTTGACAATAGTGTTCCGTTACAAGAAATGACGTGTGAATGAACTCAAAAGGTTCTAAGACCATATGATCATTAAAAAAAAAAAAATCAAATATCTTACTGCTCAAAATTTCACTGAACGAACCTGACAATACTGAGATATTGCAAAGATGAACAAACCAAATCATATCATTTAGAGATTTTCAAATAAGCCTCAATTTAATATTTATATGCTTAACCACAACTTTTGGTGAACAAATTGGGGACTAAAAGTTGCAAAAATAGTTAGAATGATTAAATAAAAATAATAAATTTTTATATAACTTTTTTCAACCAATTAATTAGTAAATATCACACCCCTAACCTCATAGTCCGAGATGAACGGTATAGGAATGTAAAAACTAAATAAGATAAATAAAATCTAGTCCAAATTCAATTTACAATGAATTATAATCATCAATACATCCAAAATCATTATTCATTCTCACATAGAGTTTGTTTGGAGTAAGAAAAAATGAGATAAATTGTGGTTTGGGGAGAGTTCGTAATACGTGCAGTAAGAGAAAAAAGTTGATATGATATAAAGTTAACAGAGATTTATAGAGATTTTCAGAGATTTTCAGCAAAATACTGCACGCCAAACGCAGCCTAAAATTATACTTGAATACATCCCTATCAATTAATCAATAACATAATCCACTTTAATACCATTCCCAATGACCACATTGAAGGTTTGCACAGTCAGAACATATACTATTATTATGTTTATATCTCTCAAAATAATGATATTACAAAGATATGATGTAAACTCACACTTGGGTCACATAATCTATAATATAAATAATTCAACTCAATTTAAAAAAATAAACACAATTATTATTATTATCCATAGTTAAGATTGGATTTAGACTATTCAAGTTTAAACTGCCTACATATCCCATCTCGAAAATTAGGTCACTATAATTCCTATCTTTATTATTTTATATTCACATCTCAACTCTTCATCTATAAAACATATATTACACATCATTATAATTAGTAACCTTAAAATATTACCACATATCAATAATATATGCAATCTCATGCAATGGGTAATGATGGAATGCAATACCAATGCATACTCTCGAATCTCCATCTACCCCTAAACTTATCCTGAGACGGGTGACGATAAGCAAAACACATGGGACCACCAATCGCACCATTTATGTTTATAGCGAATATATATCTCAATATATATATCACGAGTAGGAAACCGAGTAACACGTGTAAGACTCAAGTGAACCGAGTTACACCTCCTAACCCTTTTGCTAGGAAACCAAGTTACACCCCTAATCAAGTACCTGCTTAACTCAAGCAGGAACCAATATAAATAGCGATTGGGAAACCGAGTTATACCTACAATCAGTTAAGACTCAGGGGAATCGAGTTACAACCCCTAACCCTTCTACTAGGGAACTGAGTTATACCCCTAGTCAAACATCTGCTTAACTCAAGTAAAACCTAATATAAATAGCATCTTAAGATTAACATCCCAGTTCCAATAATTAAACTCTAGTCATTTATATCAATGGAAGGTCATCCAGTATTTTTAAAATCTCGTTTTATTATTTTTCTCAAAATCAAGGATCTCGTCCATGTACACAACTTGTACCTCGACACGTTAATAATATGCACATGGTACTCTCGACCAATCAAAAATCACAATATCAAATCAGATGATACAACCCCAGCCACATGCACATAGTATGCTCAATCACATAAATAAATATTCTCTCACAATAAAAATGCATTATCATTGGGCTTAATGATAATTTAGGGTTCATTTCATTTTTAAAAATCAATAATAGTTGGGTTAAGGTATAAAACAAGTTTTTAGAAATCAAGTTTAACATTTTAAAAATTTTGTCAAGCGTCGTCCAGACACCAGGGTTGCCATTCGAATGCCAGCACCAAACGCCCACATCTAGTTTTACTACCAAGCGCTATCCAGACGCCAGATCTGCCGTCTGAACACCAGCATCTAACACCCGATTTCTGGGTTCGTTTTCAACAAAACCCCAACTCCAAAACAACCCAAAATCACTCATCCAAGCTACAAACTTAATAATCAATCATATATAAATATTCAAACATCTCAATAACATGTTTTTATAATGTTAGATTTAAGAATAACTCATAGGAATGTAAGATTTCAACATAAATATATATATACACACATCTATATATACATATATAAACCTCAACCCAAATCCTTCAATGTTCAATCAAATCAAGCATGCAACATATTAAAATCCTTATAACAACATCTAGAACACAAATATAAGTCCCGTCTACCTTGAATTTGAAAAAAAGATGAAGAAAATAGTAGAGAATCTTGAAGCTCCAAAACTTATTTCTTCCATTTCTCTCACATTGGGTGGAATCACCACAATCCAACACCGCCACAATAATCATGATGTCGGAAATATGAAGCATCCGCTATCTTCCTTATCCAAACCATACTTTCTTTCTCCACTCTCTTTCTTCTCTCTTCTCTCTTCTCTCTTCTCTCTTCTCTTTCTTTCTCCTTTCTCTTTCTCTTTCTCCTCTCTTTTCTCGAATCCCTAAGACCCACTAGAAAAGAAAAGAAAAAGAAAAAGAAAAAGGAAAAAAAAAGAAAAAAAGGAAAGGAAGAAAAGAAAGAAAAATGGCTGGGCCCTTGACCTAGTTGTCCAACCTAATATCACTTTGGGCCATATTCGACCGAAGAAAATAAAATAAACCCAGCTAAACAGACCCAATTTCGGTCTAAATATTTTATTTGTGCAAAATAACACATAAATAGCTAAAAATAAATACCGAGTATTACACCCCTAACCTTGTAGTCTGGGACGAATGATGTAAGAATATGGGAACTAAATAAAATAATTAAAAATATGTTCCAATCTCAAATCACAGTCTAATAATAACAATTAGAGTATCTAATATCATTTCTCATTCTTATATTAAAATAATATATGTGACATCATCAAAATAAAATCTAATGTGACACCCTGGTGATACAATCCAAGGCTTATGTAACCATAACAATATCATTATACTCAAATTTCAAAAATGAAAATATGTATGGGATCCATACCCAGGTCACACAGACTAAAGACTCAAATTTCAAAAATGTAAATATGTCTGGGAACCACACCCAGGTCACACAGACCAAATCATATCCATGGGTATCAGTTAATCTTTGAGTAAATACTACCTAGTCTCGCAAGATCACCAGTAATGAGGATGGGGTGAGCACCACCATCTAGTAGTTAGACTGTGTAAGTGTGTATGAGTGTACAATAATCAAACATATAATATAACTCACAACAATCTCAACAAAATATAGCATATCAATACAAGTGTGATGTAATGGCAAATGTATTTTCTAATCTCCATCTATCACAATCTTATCCTGCGACGGGTGACACTTAGTAAAACATGCAAGACTTCTAACCGCACCATTTACACTTACAGCGAACGTTTATTTTAATATGTATCACAAATGGGGAACCAAGTACACACTATAAGTGTAAGACTTAGAAGAACCGAGTTAGACCTCTTAACCCTACTAGGAAATCGAGTTATATACTACTAACCGCACCATTTACACTTACAGCGAACGTTTATTTTAATATGTATCACAAATGGGGAACCAAGTACACACTATAAGTGTAAGACTTAGGAGAACCGAGTTATACCCCTTAACCCTACTAGGAAATCGAGTTATATCCCTAATTAGGCATCTACTTATCTCAAACAAAGTCTGGCTGCACTCTAAAGAAAATTTTCTAATATATCATCTCAATATTAATGTTCTAACTTTAATAACTAATCTTTAGTCATATATATTGACTAGGGATTATTTAATACTTTTAAAATCTCATTTTATCATTTTTCTTAAAATCAAGAATCCTATATATATACATAACTCATGTCTCGGCACATCAGCAATATCAAGATGGCACAATGTGTATTTTAAAACTAATGGTTTCAAGATTATTGGTTTAAAACTATATTTTAAAACTAACATCGCAAAAAATATTTTTAAAACTTGGCTTATTAGTCTTATAAAAAAAATGTATAGAACTTCTCTTTCATTTATAAGGCAAATTAGAATTTGTCCATAATTTTTTTTTTCCTTTTGTTCAATGTGGCTTTGACTCATTTATTTTCAAGTCAACGCACCTAGTTAAGGTGTAGTGCCTTTAACTTTTAAATTTTGTTTATTAAACAATTAACTAAATTATATTATAATTTTGTAATAAATATTCACATAATTTAATAATTTTAAAATAATTAATTCAAATAACAATCGTGGTTATTAAATACCAAACAAATAAATTGAAATAAAACAAAATTTGCACCATAAATACATAGTATTATTCAAAAATATTTAATTATTTAAATATTATTGTAAAATAGATTATTATAGTCCACTTAAAAAATAAAGGATTTGATGGTTTAAATAAATTAATGTGATATGATTTTTTAAAATAAATAAGGTGATAAGGTTACATTAAATAACGAAGATTTTCACTAGAATACAGAATATCTAAATAAGTAAGTAAATAGTATGAAATTGTTATTCATTCAGCACTACATTAAATAGCAATGGTCTTCCTTCCATAAGTGGAATACAGAAGATATGAAATAAGTAAAAATTATTTTAAAATATGATGAACCTATTTGCATTCCACAAATAATCTCGTATACTCCACAACTACCCATCTTTCTTCTCACATATGTTTTACATACTTATTACATTATAAATGCCCTTATACTAAAGCTTAATTTAAGACATAATTATAATATCTTATTTTCAAGTTTAAAGGTTTTATGTAAAATATATAAATATAAATATTAAAAGACTAAAACAAATTTTATTTTTATTATATTTTTAAACATCATATAAATAAATTTTAATGTGTTTTATAAGTTAATCAAATAATAAAATAATTTATTTCATTTTAATTTAATTACAAACTTTTGTCATTTTCTTTATTATCTTGACATTTATTTATTTATTTTTACAGATCTTCACAAATTATTTATTTTAATATTTACTACACTTATATTTTATTTTGTTACATTATTTTTAAAATATGTTACTAGATTAGGAGAATTGAAAGATGGTTTAGAATCATACTAAATGACTAAAAGAAATAATAAAAATTTGTAAACAAAAGAAATGACAAAAAATTAATTTTTTATTTGATTAAATTATGAAAAAAATAAAATAAAATTTATTTTTATATAATTGTTAACTATATAAATATAAATAAAAATAATTTTATTTTTAAAAATAACTTTTTCTATTCTCTTGTAAGCCTAATTAATGGTATTTATTCAAATTTGTAAATATTTTCTTTATGAATAGCAATTGTGTCATTTCAAAGTAGACATAAAATTAACTAGTCAAAAAATGATAATATTGTTATTTACTTAATTAAAAAAGATAAAAAGGATAATTTTATAATTTTACTTAAATAAAAAAGTAAAGTGGAGTAAAAGAAACTATTTGTAGAATGCAAATAAACTCACTTTTTAAAACATTATAATATTTTAGCATGCATGTTTATAATAGGTAAGTAGTATTAAATCTTTCTTCATTCAAAATTTTTTAATTATATCAGTACATTAAATGTTATTTTTAAAATAAATTTATTTAAATGTATTAAATAATCATATCTAACCCCCTATAAATAGTAGTCGAGAGTGCTTCTATAACAGATTCAAAATTATTACATATTGTATACTACAAAGATATGGAGAAAGCTAGGTTCAAGTTGGCTTTATTGGTCGTTCTCTTTGTTACTACTGCTATTCCAAATAGTTAAAATCTCTCTCTCTCTCTCTCTCTCTCTCTATATCTCTCTCTCTCTCTCTCTCTCCATATTTATACAGACATACATGGTATATGTAAATATATTTCGATCGTGTGTGTTATGTAAAGTGGTGTCAATAGGATTTTCTAATCAAGTCTGTTCATGCATGTAAAGTTTAGTATGAATAAGAGATTATAATCACGTTTTTTATACCTAACCTTTCTCCCTATCTTTATTTTGGGGTATTGTGCATTCTTAATCAAAATTTTGAATTTATCCTTTAATAATGTAAAAACTTTTAAACTTATCATTTTAGATGAAAATATTCCTCAAATACACTTTAATTAAAAAATTATTATTAACACATCATCAAATATGAAATTTCTAATAAAATAGCATCATGCTATAACCGCTATTTGTAATTATGTATGAAGTTTTTGTTGAGAATTCCAAATTTAAAGTATGCAAGAATAAGAGAAAAAATGTCTAAATTTACCAGTTCAGCTCACGTTGTACCTACAATCATTTTTGTCCGTTTATTTATAATTGTTACGTTGAAATTTCTAATTAAAAATATTTTCAACCAACTCGAAATACAGAAAGCCACACTCTTCCCCATAAACCTTTTTCGGCGCCGATTTTAGTCTTACAACCTCTCATTATACGGAGAATCTCAATGGACACACCACTATTCAACTAGCAATAATGGAATATGAACCTTGACTGCTTCAGAGAAATGACTAATAATTTCTTATACTGGTGATATCAAATACCATGCCGATGACAGATCGATTTATTGACAGGTTTTCAATTCTCAATGGGTCCAAAAGCTGTTGCAGAAGCCTTGGTACGTTGAACAGGATTTTCCTAATTTCCATTGTCAAAGTGGCAAAGACTGCGAAGGCAAGTGTAAGGTGCCTGGTTCCGCGTGCAGGACTCACTGTCGTTGTGATAAAGTATCTCAGTCCTGCGGATGTTCTTAGTTTAACGAAGAATGAAGGAAATAAATTGATAAAAAACTAGATCAGCAACTTTGAAGTTGTAAGTTTCTATAAGCCAATGAAGAAAGTCTCTTCAGATAAAATGCTGTCGTTTATATTTCCTTTTTTTCTTTTTTTTCTTTGATACAAAAAAGAAATTACATTATATCATTTAATTTTTGGGTTGTGGGGATGGATATTATGATATAGGTTGAACCTGAAATAACAACTAAGATTTAAATCAGGGAGTCAAATATTCCCTTCTAAATTAATAATAATATTTGAACTAATATGAGATTTGATGATTCTGGCTAAATTTTGATACTTTAAAATTGATATCACTTCCAAATTCGCATATGTCAGTCAATAGCCTCGATTCTGTCTATAATGATTTAAAACCAAAAAAAAAAAAAAAATGAATGCATGTAAAACACGGGAGGTTTCTTTTCTTTGCATTAAAGGGAAAAAATTCTGAATTGGACTCACATTCCCTCTTGAAACTTTTACCTCCAATGTATTAATTTTTTTCTTTTTAAATATTCTTCAAACTTTCTCTGTATTAAAATTTGTCGCACCCTATCTTCAAAATCCGGGACGATTGATTCTCATATTATCCCTGCCTAACATCCTAACCTCTCAGGTGTAGACTCAATATTTTGGATTTGCCTGAGTTAATCCAAAAATTCAAAAATAAAATAAGTTGGGTTACAAAAATTTAACTTGAACAAAAAGTTTAAAGGTAAAATGGGTTGAGTTACAAACTTTAGGGCAGACTAAATTTAAAAATAAAAAATTGAACTAAACAAAAAAAAAAAAAAACAAAAATTGGGCCAAGCTACCTAGGATTGTGCATGGGCCAATTCAATTTGAGTTCATGCTTAACTTAGAATTGAATCAATTTTTTTCGGTGCCTAAAATTTTAATCTAAAACCGAACATATTTTAAATTATAACCAAACTAAAAATATCGGGATTGGTTCGGTTTGATTTGAGTTGGGCTGGGTTCATTTCCAATTTAGCTCGCTTTAAATAGGTTTCAAGTTTGATATATTTATTACACATTTATCACATAAAAAAAAAGTAGATAGATCAAACAAGTTCTATAATAAAAAAAAAAAGTATTAAGATAAATCATTTAAAAAAATAAGTAAAATTTAGTGTAATTCATAATAAAATATAATCTCATCATATCACTAATATTATTTATTTTTATAATATATTATAAAATTGGTTCGATTTAGGTTCGATTCAATTCGAGTCGATAAATGCTCAACTGAAGAATTGAATCCAAAATATCGATTTACTAATTTTTTAACCCACAATCAAATAAAAAATAATATAAATCTGAACTAACCCGAATTAAAGTGATCAAATTGGTTCACTTCAATTTTGAGTTGTTCAATTTTTTTATGCACTCCTAAAGCTACCCATGAGGGTTGCCTAAGGCTGCGTTCGTCTCTGTACCATCTGATTTAAGAAATGTTGTAAAAATTATTGCATAACATATTCCTCACTTTTGGTTCCCAAGTATAAATAATAGGGTTAATTATCTTTACACTCCCTCTATTTAGGTTCATTTCACTTGTATCCCCTTAACTTTATAAATATGCACTAATACCCTTTATACTGTACATAAAAGTGTAAAGATGGACGAATCTATTTAATTTAACAGTGCATACGATATAAGTGTGTACAAAATACAAGTGTCCAAAATCAAAAAAATAAAATAAAATATAAAAATCAAAATGCCCTTAAAAAAAAAGGAGCATCTTTGTTCTTCTCTTTCGTCCTTGTGTACTTCGACGAAACATTGGTTTGATCCTTACTGGCACCGACCAAGACTTGGACGTTCTCCAAAGAATCAGCAAACATCTCGAAAAATTTACTCACTCCCTCGACTTGAAATTCCGATTCCAACCTCTTCTCCTCCTTAACAATGAAGACTCTATCGCGGCCACCGCAACGGTGCTCCTCCTCTCGGACGAGACCTTAGTTGTGAATGGAAAATGGGTCCCTAACAAGGTAGGTCCCCACTACAATGGCACAAGTTGTGGCACAATAAAGGATGGTCAAAATTGTATGAGCCACGGCAGGCCTGATCTGGATTACCTCTACTAAAGGTGAGGCCCAACGAATGCAACCTTCGCAGGTTTGATCCCACAACTTTCCTCCAATTCCTAAGCAACAAAAACTTAGCCTTTGTGGGCAATTCCATGGCTAGGAACCAATTGGAGTCTCTCCTCTGTATGCTAGCCACCGTCTCTAGCCCTGGCCTCAGCCCACCATTTTGAGAGAGAGTGGGACAAATTGGGTGCTTGTCTTAGAGCCGAGCTGTACAAAGAAAAAGGGAAGAAGAAGGCATAGATGTAGCCGAGGAGAACACCAATCACAATTACGACGGCGATTCTCATCACCAAAAGACTGACCATGGAGAGCCACAAAGACTTCTCCGATCACTTCTTCTTCTACAACTTCAGAGCCGTTAATGACTTCCCGACCATCAGTTACGCCCAGTCCCTGATTGGGTTAGCAATTCGACTAATCTCCTTGAACTTTCCCTTCTGAAATCGAAGTCGCAAATTTGACCACGTTTTCATTGCTTCTCATGATTTCGAAGGATTTTAATTTATTTATAAATGGGCAAAAATATCTTTTTATCACTCAACGAAATAGTGTCCATTATTACACTTTTATATACATTATAAGAGGTATTAGTGTACATTTATATAATTGAGGGGTAGAAATAAAAATGCGCTTAAGCATAGAAAGTAAAATAAACAACACATTCTTTACCTCCCCAAGGGTAGTACTTTTTGTTCTGCCCGCATACCCTATCAGTACACCCACATCACACTCTAAGAATTAATAGTTAATAATAATTAATTATAATTTAATAATAATTATTTAAAAAATTAATATTAATTATTAAGTAAATTAATATTAATTATTAAGTATAACTTAATTAAAAAATAATTGTACTTGGTGAATGAATTATAATTTAATAATTGTAATTAATTTATATTTAATTGTCAAAAATAAAAATTAGTTATAATAAATATTTAAATTAATAATTAGTTATATTTTTTAATTAATTATAATTTAATAGTTATAGTGAATCATAAATAACCATATTTACTAATGATTAATCATAAATCATAATTTATGTTAATAATTAATTATGATTTAATTAGTAATTAAAATTTATTTGATAGTTAATTATAACTAATACTTGCACAAATAATTAATTATATTCGAAGAGTTATTTATGATTTAACAATTAATTCTAATGATTAATTCTTAACATAAAAGTTATTTAATAATGAATTTTAATTTAAAAAGCCCATATATTGTTCAAAATTAAAATTTGATGAAATATTTTGCTCAAAGCTAGACAAAAAAGAAAGAGTTAACTTTTTTTTTTAGCTCCCAAATTGACTTTTTGCTTTTGCAAATACTTTTTAATACAATTATCTAATAAAAAAATAATTTTCTAGTTTATCTAATAAAATGAATTATCTAACATACCAAATACAATAAATTGTCTAATTAACCTAACATAATAAATTAAATTAATTATCAAATACAATAAACTATTTTTTATCATATAATTTTTTCTAACTAATTTACTTTTGATAATTAAAGGAAATTTGATTATATAATTTGTTATTTAATTTATCAAATATAAATAATTATTTGATAGTACATTGGTTTCAAAATCATAGGATTCTAAAACTAGAAAATTGGTTTTGAAATCATAAGCCAAACATGAATAGCTTCAATTTATAGGTATATTTGAATTGAAGGATTCAAACGAACTGTGAGTAGTTGATATTCGATTGTGAATTTTATCGATTTAGGTTGATTTTTTTATCATAATACATTTTCTGATTTAAGTTATGAATTGATCATTTTTTAAATGAAATTACAAATTTACTAGCTAATTCAACCAGTCGTGTCAATATAAGTTTTAAAACATTATTATTACATTGTGCAATGATCATTTTAACTTTTAGTAGTTCACAAATAAAAATCATGAATAAAAAATATTAAAAAGTGCCCTTAAAAAACTTGTTATGCGGCGTAAAAATGTTTTGAAATAATAAAAAAAATATTTTAGCATTTATAATTTTTTAAAAAATTAAATTAATATTTTAAGCACGCATCAACCCATCATAAATATTTAGTCAATACCCTAAAATAAATTATTATCAAGACAAATAATAAATTACGGGTCACAATAATTACTAATTTCTCATGGGGAAAAAATCACATTTAGAAGGTTAATTTGCTTTTCATTTGTGCGTGGAATGGGACCAAAGCGTGCAGAGAGAACGTGGGGTTGGTCGTGCCTCCAATAAATACAGGGACGCGGCTCCTGCTGGAAACGTGTGTGGTGGCAGTCACCGCCCACGTGCCTTTTGCCCATCGTCACCACGTCGTGCGATTTATAAATGCGGGGTGTGTTTAGAATTATATAAAAGTGTATAAAATAAAATAAAATTATGAAAGTAAATGTCTCGTAATTTAAGTAATAGGTAAAAAATTTAAAATTTATTATCCCATAACTCGTATTTATAGAAATTTATAAGATTTTATTTTATTTTGTTACTTTCCACACCACACCGCACCACTCGCATGGGTAACGAACTATCTTGTCTAGGCTACGTTTCGGAAGCTTGTCCGGTGTTTTAGTTGATGATTGTTCAGGGGCTGTTTGGCTTGTATTTTTATTTTTTTATTTTTGTTTTTATTTTTTATTTTTTGTTTTATATGTTTTATGTTTTAAAATTTTCAAAATAAGAAAAATAAAAAGTGCATTTGGTATGACATTTTCTATTTTTGGTATTTTGGGACTTTTATTATTTTTGATTAAAAACACTTAAAAAATACCTTAAAATGACTTTTTATCATTTTGTATATCACATGTAAATTAATTTTTTTTTTTAAAACAAATTTTAAAAATACAAGTGATTAAATATATTTTGAATTATTTTTCTTTTTTTAATATTATAAAATGAAAATAGCCTCAAAACAAGTATACCAAATGGCACCTTAGTTTTTTAGTAAATTACACCTATCTTCTTTTAGTATTTTGGCAATTAAATTTAACACTCACAATATTTAAAAGTTACACTTGCTTTCCTTATTTTAAAATATTATTAACATTGATTTTTTTTCAATAAAATCAATCATTAAAAATTAAATAACTTTTTTTTAGTCACAAAATCAACATATTAATCAAGATTTATTCAATCTCAATCTTCGTGGTTCAATTAAGATCTATAAAAATTTAAGGATCAACGACACAAATTACTTCAATACATAGTCCCTCTTTAAAGAATGTAGATAAAAAATAATAAATAATAAATAATAGAGAAAGAAAAAAAATTAATTCAACAAAGGATAGTGATCCTAATTCCTAATCCTGCACGACATACAAAAATACCTGAATAAAATTCTTAAAAAGAAAAAAAACTCGTTAATGAAGATTTGTAGCGGGTTGAGTTTATATATATATATATATATATATACATACTTGAGTACTTTTCATCCCTGCATTGGGTTGCTTTCTTGATTCAATTTTTTTGGGTTGGGGGTGGTTCTTCTTATTAGAAAATAGTAAAAAAACTTTCACAAAGTATATGCTGAGAAGTAAAATACTGAACTCCTTACTTTTATTGATTAACAAACTGTCTTTTATAGGCCACTAAATAAATACGAAAGAATGAACTATTAGGCATGAAAATATGAACAACTAACAAACTCCTACCATATTGGTAATAACTAAGACTCAACTTGCTCCTAAAGACTAGGTAAATAACAAAACAAACTAACTGAATAATCCTGAAAATCAAGGAGAAACAATGACTCGGTCAAATGTTGAATTAATTTTCAACATCCTTCCTTAATTCAACATGGCCTTAAACTTTAAAAACAAAAAACAAAAAACAAAATAAATATGAAATTGGAGCACATCTCTCCAAACTTTTCAATTTAATGGATCACATCTCTCCGTTAATTTCCTCATGGAGCACTTCTCCCCAAAACATTCTTTCTACTTGGAGCACTTCTCTTCCAAGCACAGATGCACTTCTCATCATGTAATCTCAAAGCAGAATTTCTTCTTGTACCAAGTTTGTTGTCTCCTCTTTGAATCGACAATTTTTTTCCTTATGCCCAAATCTTTTACAATGAAAACACTGTGGCTTACCTTTATGCCAACAATCCTTTTCTTCATGGCTGGTCTTCTTACAAATGCCACAAGGAAAGTACTTGCCTTCGACTGTCGTTTCACCTCTTAAAGGTTTCTTAAACTTTTGTTTCACAAAAAGTGCTGTTTCGTCGTCAACCTTTTCAGATCTGATGATTGCCCTTTGCTATTATACTTGTAACTTGCTTAATAACTCCACAATTGTAAGAGACTTCAAGTCATGCGATTCTTCAATTGCTGATATTTTAAGCTCAAACCTAACAGGGAGACTAACCAAAATCTTTTCAACAACTCGATGGTCTGGAAAGTCTTCACCAAGTAGTCTCATTTGATTGACTATCTCCATTAATTTTGAAGAGTAGTCCTTTAATTTTTCACCTTCCTTCAACCTCATAATCTCGAGTTCACGCTTGAGACTCAAAAGCTTGACTGATTTAACCTTATCACTGCCTTCAAATTCTTCTTTAAGTTTATCCCAAGCTTCTTCGGGTGATTCATAAGTCATTATTCTTGTGAAAATTATGTCTGATACTGCAGCATGTATGCAAGTGAGTGCCTTCGGTTTCTTTGCCATATCCTCTTCATATTTTTTAACCTGAGCTAGCGTAGGATTCTGCCCAAGAGGTGTAGGATCAGCTTATTTTTCTACAACCTCCCATAGACTCAAAGCTTTAAAATGAGCCTCCATCTTGATAGCCCACATCTGATAGTTTTCCCCCTTAAAAATAGGGAGAGTTTGAGAAAAGGGATTTGATGCCATAGATAATTTTCTCTAGTGTTTAAACTCTCATCCTTCTAGATCGTATGGCTCTGATACATGTTAGAAAATAGTAAGAAAACTTTCACAAAGTATATGCTGAGAAGTAAAGTATTGAACTCCTTACTTTTATTGATTAACAAACTGCCTTTTATAGGCCACTAAACAAATACAAAAGAAGGAACTACTAGGCATGAAAATAGGAACAACTAACAAACTCCTACCATATTGGTAACAACCAAGACTCAACTTGTTCCTAAAGACTAGGTAAATAACAAAACAAACTAACTGAATAATCCTGAAAATCAAGGAGAAACAATGACTCGGTCAAATGTTGAATTAATTTTCAACACTCCTTTCCTTTTACATTGATTGATTGATCGATATATATATATATATATATATATATATATATATATATATATATATATATATATATATATATTTTTAACCTGAGGACGCGCAATGGCAGTGGCCTGGAAAGATACAGCAGCGTTGGAAAAGGCCTGTGCAACATTGTCCGAGGCAGCAGCAATGTCAGGAGAAGACAGGCAGCGGCAGGGGCTGGTCCAAGTGGCCCCCATTTAGAGCCATTTAAACAGAGAAAATGTGAGGATTTGAGAGATGTTGGGGAGGATGGAGGTAAAATGACAATTTTACTCTTACCCTAATAGATATGTATAAACGATTGTTAATAAAAGGAACAAATTGAACTATAAATATTTGACTATTATAATTGAAAAGTGTAGGGATAATCATTTCAACCGATCAATCCGAATCCGATCTGTTTACTCGAATCAAATGGATATAGGATTCGGATATTTTTCGAAAATCGAGTCGAATTTGGATTTGTTGTTTAAAAAAAATTCGGATATCAGACCAAATATGGAAATAAGGCTGCCTCCGTTCCGATCTACTCCGAGTCTAATATTCGATCTGAATCTTTCCCGATTTGCCCTGATTTGTCTCGATTTATTCCTGAAAAATATCCAAACAAATCTGAATCATTTGGATTCATGATGATAACATTATCACCATGAAATGACAAACAAGATTCACATTCATCATACTTAAGAATTATTGAATATCGTTATTTTTATTGTTAAAATGTATATTGATAAATAAGTTTAAAGCAAAAATTTTCATAGTTTTGTATTAATTAGCGTGTATTTGGGAAAAAAATTATAAATTTAATTTTTTTGACTTTTGTGCAAATTGAAATTTAAGAGTTTAAATTTATTTCTTTCATATACAAAAATTAAGAAAATTTAAAAAGGTAAATTTAAAATTTTATAAGGTATATCATTTTGGCTTTTACAAATAATACAAATCTATATAAATTTAACTTTTTACTCACTACACGAATTATGAAACTATAACTTTTGTAAATTTATACTAATTTATATAATTTTAAACACCCGATTATGACATATAAACTCAATTATTTCTAAGAAAATAACTAGATACAAAATTTAAAAAATAATTAAAATATTTTATTTCTCATTTTAGGATAATGTTTTTTTTTTTTTTTTTTTTTGTAGGCAAGATAATTTGGATTAAAAAGAGAATAAATTATATAATTTAAAGGCATACCCTCAATACACAAAAAAATAATTACTATCTATTATCTATATAAAAGATAGGGATCTTCCACGTTTTACAAATCTAATTATTAGTAACTAAAAGTTTAATTTTAGCAAACTATATAGAATTAATTCTTACTTCTTGTACAACCTTTTTGACAATCATATGAGCAAGAATCGATAATCTTCTTGACAATTATTTTAGGACAATGTTAATACTTTAAAATTATGTATCTTTATTATACGTTGGTGAAATGGTATTTTGATAAAATGTTAATTTTAGAAATGTTTATATATTAATTTGGTAAATTATTATTATAATGATATTTATGTATTATTTGATTTTGGAAATAAATTATTTTATAGTAATAAGTTACATATACAATTAAGTAATGTATCAAGTTAGATGTAGATTCAGAGATAAACAGAGAGTTTAAATTTTCAGATATCCGCAGATATATCTGCTCTCGGTTTGTAGTGGGGATGGAGATCCAAAACATTTCGTTTGGAGTTAGGGACAAATTCGAAGGCAGACCGAGGGTTCGGAGTTCGGATTTAGATATTAATATATCAGGTTTCGATTTGCCCAATTGTCATCCTTAGAAAAGTGAGTAAATAAAATAACACTGATTATAAATGGTAAGGATAATTTCTGGACCCTTTATAATTTTTCTTTTTTACTCAAGCTCTCCAAAGATCTTAACGATGAGGATGACGATCATTAAGAATGGACCAAAAATCCTCACCCGTTTATTTAATCTTTCACTTCTTCGTACTTTTTATATGTACATGAGCAGCCGAAAGATAAAAAAAGGAACGGAAAAGAAAATGGATTGGGCCCTGAGCCCACCAAATACCAATTTAGGTCCAACCAAAACAAAGCTAAACTAGTAATCTAAAGGCCGTTGCAATAAGTCTAGTCCAAAAAGACCCAAACGACTAATAAAACTCCAAATTTAGGTAGCGGGCATTATATGACAAGTTTAATTTTCTATATTTTTTTATTTACTTTTTCCTAAAAAAGAAAATCTATACTATATTAAAAGAGAAACTACAAAAGATCAAGGATAAAATTGTAATTCAATATTTAGAATAAAAAACTATATACCATGATTTAAATATAAAATAATAAATATATTCATATATTTTATTTATATTTTATTTAATAATATATAAACATTAAATAAGCATAAAACTTTAATGAACTAAGTAAAAAAAATGTTTAAACTTATTTACTAAACGAGTTTAATTTTTTTATAAATGAATCAAGCCAAGCCGAATTATTTCCGATTCCGATCGTGTTGATGAATGACTTAACAATTTTCTATCATTTTCTTCCAATAATCCTCAAGAAAATTATCCTTTCCAAAAAAAAAGAGATGAAAACGACACTTTCGATCAATTCAGGAATGCGGTGCTTCTTCCGGTGTCAAATTCCTACATCTTCTTCTTTTACGTTGTTTGTCAGAAAAAAATTCAATGACGCTGGGCCTGTTTAGTTGATAAAAAAATTAAAAAAAATTATTTAACTGACACTTCCTATGATTTTGAATTTGTACACATGTATCTTACGAGTTTTATAAATATATATTTGGACATTTTAAGATTTATATTATATTTACTCAGATACCTTTTGTTGAATTTTTTATTCAAAAAGTAACTTTGATAAATTTAATACTATAAAATCACATTTGTACCTTTTGTGCCTTTAGTATTAATAAAAAAATATTTATATTATGATATGATGAGGGTGTTTGGTAGACCAAAAGTGAAGAAAAAAGTACAATAAAAGTAGAAAGATGTGACATAAAGGTGATAGGTAAAAATTTTTGATTGGAGTAAAGTACAAAAATTAGTTAAAGTTGGTGAGTTTTAGTAAAATTTGGTGTGGCCAAACAGGCCCGATATATCTTTACTTTATAAATATTATATTATAGTTAATTTATTGTATTTTGTTGTGAACATTTTTTAACATTAATACTTTAAATTATTATATTTACATTAACAATTTAAATTTATATTATATATAAGTTAATAACCTAACAAGCTAAATGCGGTTAGATAGAAAAAACTAGTTTCTCATCTTCTTTCATCTCTTTACCATTAGCATTAAATAATAAAAAAAGAACATTACTCTTAATTTTTTTTCATACATTTTTTATATTAATAGTAAGAATAAGAAAGTAATTTTACAATCAAAAATTTGTTAAAAATTAATTTCCGATAAAAATTTAATAAAAGAAGTTTGAATGAATGTAATATAATTGTTAAGAGATCTATATGTATATTTATAAAGTTTGTTGAGTCTAATTAGATAAAATTAAAATCGCAAGTAGTGAATGTGAAATAAACTTATAAAAAAATTTTAAAAATTATTATTATTATTATTATTTTGGTGCAAACACATCTAATAAATTTGTAAAATTCAGAAAGAACTGAGAAATAATAAGGTAGGGAATAAAAAATCTTGCGCTGGCAGTCGCACCAGAATGGACTCTTGGCAACCATCAAGGGGCGTTTCATGGATATGTCCACAGAGCGAGACAGAGACGTAAGAGGAAAACGAAAAGCGTAATAATATAAAAAAATTTTACGTTTGTTGGTCGCGCACGCATTCAGTGCCGTACCACATGGCTCTAACGTGCAACTGGTCTGGTCACGTGGATCCCTAGCGTGGCACGTGCATCGAGGGGATCTCCCAAGCCCTCCAAACCTTTTTTTTTTTTTTTAATGGGTTCTATATTCACCCACAGGTCAGTGTCCAAGTCCAGCCCATTTGACCATTGACTATGAGTCACGCGTCTAGTGAAAAGGACCGCAACTACTCTCTTACCTGAGGTCAAGGGAAATCTTGCGTGACAGTCACAATGGTACTTAAAAAATATTACAAAAGGAGAATGCGTTAACCTAGCTATAGTTTTGATGGATCAAAAATTAGTCCAAATAAACTAATTTTTTATAAATGGATGTTTGACTAAATATTAATTTTTAGTCAAACATACAAAAAGTTATTAAAATTCGTTAAAAATTTTATCTAATATGCAAAAGTTATGAGATATACTAAAAATTATCATTTATTTTATTAAACATATAAAAAATTTCACTTATAAACTTTTAGCCGAAAATATCAAAAATTACTAAAAATTAAATTTTCAAATGGATTCCTAATATTTGGTGTTGGTTTGGAACACCAACTTTTGAAAAAAAATAAAAATAAAAGGTAAATAAATTTTAGATTGTCGGGTATTTGATGTGTTTTTTGAAAAATATGAAAATAATAAGAGAAAATTAGAGAAATTTGGTAAAAGTTCAAAAAAAAATTAGAGAATTTTACTTAAAATTGAAAAAAAAAGGGTAAAAATTGAAAAAAAAAAGTTAGTAAATTATTTAGTGAAAAAAGTTGTAAATAGTTGAAAGAATTGATATATATATATATATATATATTTTAAACCAAACAACCCCTTAGTATTTTCTAAAAAAATGTTATTGCTTGCGGATGACTAAAAAATTATTGCTTATGTGACACCAATTCTTCTAAAATTGTGTTAGTTTTTTATCAAACCAAACCAAACCAAGCATTTTCTCACTAGGTGGAGTCGGCTATATAGATTTGACAACGCCAATCAAATCTGTTTAGGGCCAGGTCCTCTATTAGATCCAGGTAGGCAAAGTCATGTTTAATAATTTATTTCCAACTTCTCTTGAGTCTTCCTCTCCTCTCCTACTATTGGCAATCTTTGTACTTTCACACCTTCCAACAGGTGCCTCCGTTGGACGCCTTCTAACATGATCGAACCATCTTAATCGATTTTCTCTTATTTTATCTTCAATCGGTGATATTTCTACTTTGTTTCTAATCTCCTTGTTCCTAATCCTATCTCTCCTTGTAATCCTGCACATCCATCTTAGCATTATCATTTTCGCAACTGCTATCTTCTGAACATGATTATGTTTTATTACTCAACACTCTGATCCATATAGCAACACTCTGCCCAACACGCTGTATTAGTTTTTTACCAAAAAAAAAAAAAAAAAAAGAAAAGGAAAAACTAAAGTTAATTTAAAATGTTTTTTTTTTCAGTAATCACTAAGGGTGTGTTTGGAGTTGTATAAAAGTGTATAAAATAAAATAAAATTGTAAAAGTAAATGTCTCGTAATTCGTGTAGTGAATGAAAAATTTAAATTTTGTTATCTCGTAATTCGTATTTGTAGAGTTTTGTAAGATTTTATTTTATTTGAGTGAGCTCCAAACGAAGCCTAATTAAGGAGTAAATATGAACTCATAACTCTACAATATTGAGTAGGGAAAATATTTTTAACTAACTCTTTGTTTTTCGCTGCCCATTTGCACAATCTGCGTGTATCCAGAAATTGCGTATTAGAAAAGGTAAATGATAATACTAAAATCTAATTATTATGTTAACTCAATTAAAGAAAAAAGAAAAAAATAAGTATGCTTGTTGGAAATGAGGAATGCTATAATGGACTTGATTAATTGATTTTGTCGATTTGTCACACTAGATATTTAAGTGTGGGATCCGTATTACAAATTGATATAAGATTTTTTTTCTTTTTTTTTTTTGTAAATTTGTTAATATCTGTAATTAATTAAATAAATTTAAATATAAATTTTAAATATTGAAAATAAGTATCTATAATTAGTTAAATATTAGAGAATGACAGGTGTAATTTATTCTTTTTTTTTTTTTGCAAGTGGCGATGAAGGTTGCAATCTTGAAGGCATGTTTGGCACTCCAATTTTTGGTGAATATAAGGGATTATTAATTGAGAAAAATTAATTTTTTATACGTTTGATAAAATTAATAATTTTAAATTTTGATACGAAAAGTAGATTTCTTAATTTTTTTTTTAGTGTATACAAGTGTGTTTGGTAATTAAAAGAATTATTTTTTTTTTTTTGTGAAAGATAATAAAAAAATTATTTTAGTAAAAACTAATTTTTTTTTTTACATTTGTAAAATTGAAAAATCAATTTTTAAAATTTAGCGGACTGCTCCCAGTGAGTAATGATATTTCTCTACACATGTAACACAGTCAGACAAAACTTACGTGTTGATTCAACCATAGAGATAAACGATGCATGGTCAGTCTGGGATTAGGTGGCGAATAGGTAGCTAGGTAGCTAGCTAGATAGGTTAACAGGATCAATGCGTCCAAAAAGTCTCAATTTGAAAAGTAAATAAATAAAGGGGAAAGGTTGGAATATCAATCCTCCGACTTCTGAAATCGTTGAATATTCAATACCCTAAGGGCTCGTTTGGCATGTAAAAATTTGTTGAAAATCTCTAAAAATTTCTATAAATCTCTGTTAATTTTATATCACATCAATTTTTTTCTCTCACTGCACGCATTACGAACTCTTCCCAAATCACAATTTATCTCAATTTATCTCATTTTTTCTTACTCCAAACAAACCCTAAATGTGTTTATATTGTTTTAATATAAAAAAATATAAATATATTTGAACAATTAAATTTTAGTACGATGATTTTGGTTTAAAATTACAAAACTAACATAATATCACTTTAACAGTTCTCCAATCTATGAAAGTGATCATGTAGCATATGAAGGTCAAAATCTTACACTAGCGGCCCGATTGGATGCAGCTAAAGGAAGGGAGCATAAATTTTGTCTGTGGGTCTCATATTTTTTGCTTGGTTTGGCAGCCCAATCTTCTCCGGTTTTGATTTTGCACAGCATTAAATTTAACACCTGCGGGGGGATAATTTTTAACTAGGGTTTGGGCTAGTTAAAAATTATCCCCCTTCAAGTGGATAAATTTTTGACGTTTTTAACCTTCGTTAATGGTATTGTTAACTTGATTAAAATAAATATAATGCTAATAAAAAAATAATAGATAAGCCAACAAGTCAAAATAAACATAATTAAAAAATTAGATAATAACCAACCATTCAAAAGTATATATTTAAAAAAAAGTTTTTTAAATAAATTTATAAAAAATTAAATTTTCAATGAAATAAATAATATAACTTCAAATTGTCCAAAAATAATTAAATAGAGTGGGTTTTGTAATTTAATATTTAATTTAATGGGTAACCAAGTTTGGGACATCACAAGGGCAAAAGAGTCATTTGACTCTTTTTATCATCATTCACCTTCTCTTATTTATAAAACATCCAAACCAAGTCAAAAGTTATCCCCCTTCATAAACATCACATCAATGTGGGCCAACCCTCTAAAAATAATATCCCATCTTATCTTATACCCCCTCTAAAACTTATCCCTCTGAAATTTTAGCACCATCCAATCGGCCCCTAACTGCAAAATAATCTTCATATACAGACAAGCTAGATGATTAGAATTTCAAGAACTTATTGAATTTAATACCAAATTTTTAGCTTACATTTGTATGAATAAAATAAGAGAAGAATGGACACGAGTATTTCCTTCTTTTATTTAGTTATAAATTTTTAAGAGAGAATACAATACTCATTTTATTTTTTATTGTCTTATTAAGAGAATCCCTCTTAATAAAATATTTATAAAACTACTTAATATAAAGTGTACCTATCATTACATTAAATAATTTTAAGTATTAAATGAAATACTTTGTCAATTTTTCTTGCAATTTTTATTAAAATAATTTATTTATTTAAAATCCAAATCAATTACTATTAAAATAAGAATTTATGATTTAAATGAATTATTCATTAAATTAAAATTAATTTTTAAGGAATAATAATTTATGATTAAAATGATTTATTTTACTAAAATATTTTATTAAATCAAAATTATTTTTTGAGAAATAATAATTTATTGTTAAATTATATTATTTATTAATATAATCTATTAAAATTAATCACTATCGAAATAAATACTGCTTTACTGCTAAAATATTTAATTTTATTACAAATAATTTAATAAAATTAAATAATTTATAAAATTAAATTCATGTTTGCTTCTTTTTTTTTTTTTTTTTAATGAGGGTTGTCATTCAATTTTGCTCTTTATTCTATCGTACTAAACATATATAATTTCTATCCTCAAATTGATTCTCCATATATACCAAATCTATATGATCATTTTTGTTTTCACATTCACTTTGTTATTGTACTCAAATTTAGAGAGTATTTGGAATCTCGAACTTTTTTAAAAAGTTTAAAAGTTTTTAATTTTTTTTATTAAATTTTACAATTTATCACTTTTATATCATAACACTAATTTTTGAAACTCCAAACATTCTCTTTTATTTATGGTCAATAAGTTTGAACTTATATCGCACTAGCCTCCTTATATCTATGGTCAATAATTTTGCTTTTGAACAATAATGGGGCTTGACCAAAGTAGTATTTGAATATTAGTGGAATTTGTAAGTTGCACTAATCAAGGACAACTTTTCTTCTCTACAATTACACTTTACATCCTTTGACAATCCGAAAATACATCATCCACATCTACCTCCAGTATCAGAACTTGACACAAAATTCTCTGGAGGCTCATGATTTAGATTAAGAGTGTATTTATAGTAACAAAAAGTGAGATAAAATGAAATAAAGTGAGATAAATTATAAGTTCGTAATTCATGTAATAAAATAAAAAGTAAATAACCTTTATCTTAAGAGTTTTTTAATTTTTTTTTTATTTTTCTGAATTTTTTGTCACCAAAAACGAAACCTGAAATACAAACTTGACATATTTTATTAAATTTATCCATATTTTTTCATCTCTCGAATGAAAGGCTCGTGTATAATTGAAAAACAAATTTAAGAAAATATAATAAAAAATTTTGTCTATTTATTTATAAAAATATTTTTCTTCTAATCAATGTTGACTCACGTTAATCTAATGTATTAAATTTAACAAATTTGTCAATTTTAATATTTGATCCACATCACAGAATGGTTGTGTTACCTTTTAAATTAACTAAAGTAAATTATGCAATTTTGCTCCTAACTCCAAGAGAATAAAATCTAATTATTATTATTATTATTATTTGGCTTTCATTAAATTGTTTTCTCTCTCTCTCTCTTAATCTATTTCAACGTAAAAGAAAGGTAGCAAATAAAAAAAAAAAAAAAGTAAAACTATGGCTATGTTTGGTATAAAGGATTAGATTGGAATCGAATGCTCATTTTTGTTGCTTAAATTATAATGATCAATCCTGACACTGTTCTCCTCAAGGAGGACTAATAGAATCCAGTGTACTTACAATTTTAAAACACATTGTACTTTAAAAATATTGAATATTATATATATATACTACTTCATTTCTTTGTCTAAGCGATGTGAGACAAAGTCATTACTTCTTTGTTTCACTCCCTATTTTTACTTTTCCGCAAATAGAACACCTCCTAGCGGGTTCCTTGCAGTTTCTAATAAAATATGCCTATAAAAAGTGGGAATACTTATTTTAATTAAATGTGAAAATAAGTATTCTTACTTTCAAGAGAAGGAATGATTATTCTTACATGTTCGTTTCCTTGTAAAATACCAAAGAAAAAAAAGTAAGAAAAAAGAAATAAAGAGAGAAAATACATAATTAATTGTGGACGCCACCAACTATACCATCACCCCACTCACCTCCGTATCACTGACCCATAACCACCTCCTCTTTCACCATTACTACGAATTAACCCCCATCAACATCATGACAAACACAACTTTCACCACCCACCGGCTTATCACCACACAACTTCTATGTACTATCACCACCTATATTTACACCTAATTTTTAAAAGTTTTATTTAATTTAATTTAAAATTAATTTTAAAATAAAATTAATATTAGTTTATTTTGTTAATACTTAACTTGACGATCAAAAAAATAAATAATATTTAATATTATTTAATTTGACAATAAAATAAAATATAAAAGAAATCAGTCTATTTTATTTTAACTTCCATTCTCATTCTATTTAATTTGACTCTTGCACAATAAACGTAGCCTCAGTTCTTGACCCAGAGTCTGAACATGGCCACCTCATTATCACTTTCAATTGGTAAAAGGCAACTTAATTTGTCGACTAGCACTGATAAGAATTTATTTGTTTGTTTGTTTGTTTTTCGCTTCATAAATAGTTAATAAAGAAACCTCTCTAATTCATGTTGAGAACAGTAGGTTGAAGTTACGGGTCTTCGGATCCCACTTTGATTGGGTTGATACTGGATTTAATATTTTTATTTTAAAAGTATTTTAATTTCAATTAATTATAAATATTAAATTTATTCAATTAAACTCATTTAATTTTTAAACTATCTTTTATTTATCTTATATTTTTTTATCACAACTTACACAATTAAAAATTAATTAAAAAATTACAACATTAAATCATATTATCAGAAATAATAAAACATTTATTATTTGGTGTTTGAGTGTTATATACTTAATATTACTTATATATTTTTAATATATAAATAGTATCTATAAAAATATATAAATTTCTTCAGATTTGGCCCCAGACTTATATATCGAACCTCAAAAAATCTTGCCGGTTGTGTAATTTTGAAGAAGAATATATATAATCTAAAGATTTAGCAATAGGTATATTTCCTCGTATTATGAAATGCCTACTCTCGTTAATTAATACAATGAAAATGATACCATTTATATCAAACAAATTATAGTGAAAAAGACTTATTTAGAAAGTCCTGCAAATTGAAATTCCTTCAATGTGAATGTTCTCACAAAAGGTACTTCACCAAGATAAACTCTAAAAAGATGATGTTTTGGTAATTAATAAAGTTAAATTATAATAAAATAAATACCTTAACAAATCAATGGCGAGCTAAATTCTAACATAACTTAAATATATATGTGTGTGTATAAAACTATGTGATACGATCTCAACTAATGAGAGCAGGAATATATATTCTCTAAAAACACTAAATAATTTTCTTATCAGAGGTGAAAATTACTTTTAACTGTGAGAGGTAACTTAATTAATAAGATCTTAAGTTTACTCTCTAATAGTCACTAGTTCGAATCTCTTCAAAACTATTGAAAGTTTACCCGATCATTAATTTCAAAACTCTTAGAGATTAGTTGAGGTGCACATAAACTAATCCAGACATCTTGAATTTAAAAAAAAAAAAAATTGACTTCTATGAATTTCCACCAAACGATATCTTGGTTTTTAGGCAGACGAAGAAGTCCATTAATTATCCATGCATGCAGGATTGGTCTTGTTGCCCCTTGATTGCTTAGGTAATGCAGGCCATTCAGTTGCACAAGAAGAGGCTGATAAGGATATCACTTGGAAAGGTGATGTCCATGGAAATGGGAAGCAGAACCTGGCTCAATCATCAATGCCATACACGCATCCCAGAACTTTTGCATACTATGTCTACTATAAATGGACGTGACACCTCATTAGCTGCCGCTCCTGGGCATGTCTCTGCTCAGAAAGGCAAGGTGGAAGTGCCATTGACATAGATTTAGCGCCGGCTGACATTGTATATATTATCCCAACTATTATTACATTGTTAAAGTGTGCTGTTCAATGCACAAAACAAAATTAAAAAAATACAGCAAGCTTGTAGTTTAAAATGCAGTATAATATGAAATAGAATTCGTAATTGTAACATTATATTATTAAAATATTTTGGTAAATAAACTAAAATTAAGAAATATAATAGTATACATATTCGTAAAATTAAGTACACCAATATATTCTGACACGAATTTTTACTTATTATTCTTTCGTAAAAATTCAAATTTATTGATAATTATTTACGATTTGATATCAATTTACTCTTTTTAAATATCCTTATTAATGAAAGTATAATATAGAGATATCATTTTTTTTTAAATCATTAAATTTAATATATTAAAACGTTTGTATACCATTTTTTAGATTGTTCATCGTAATTCAAAAAAACGTAAACAATGGATTATCGAGTTTGTGTTGGCATTATACTTTCGTTTTTGCTTACTAAGATCTGCACCCTTTCAGGCAAAATCCCAACACTAAGCAGCCATCTTACGAGACAACAATGGCAACAAAAACTGTAATATGACTATGTAAAATATGCATATCCCGTATATGTAGGAAATATGATCTAGTGATTGGGTTATGTTAGCTTTTTTTAGGGGGGGGATGTTACTGTCCATCCTTTTCAAGTACAGTAACAGTAGAGTTCTCTTTAAATTAATAATCCGTAAATTAATAATTTTTTTAAAATAATGAAATTATCTGGTGTCAACCCGACTTCAACGTGTTAAACTAATAATCTCCATAAAATTATAAAATAATGCATTTTAATATTTCATTTGTATTTTATAGGTCCCAAATATTCAATAAATTAATAGTCAGTTAAAAAATAAGTAATAAATTAATTATGAGATTTCCTCAAAATATGAATAAAGAATATTTTTTTTTTTGTTGAACTCCAAATCTAGCAAAATCTCATCTTTGATTGTTCACAATATACTAAAAAATCTTAGGATTGCTTTCTCGGTATGGTAACAAGAAATTTTGAACTGTCATTGTACTTTAAGTGCTTTTTGCATGACTTTGGTCCCAAATGTTGTGTATCATCATCAACTTCAACTTCGCTTTGAGAATGCTCCATCATATTATCAATGATCTTATATATACTCAAAATTTTGATACCTGGTAGTCATTTTCATCGAGAAAATTAAGAGGTGGTTAACATAATTATTGAATCTCTTTGTTCAGTTGTTTCTTCTCATTTTTCTTAGCTTCTAAGTTCACCAACTCTTCATGATATCCAATTTTTACAATACTTTAATTTATTCATTATGACTCCTAATTCATTCATAGCATCTCCATCGAAGAGTTTGCTACAAATTATTTCTTAGAGTTGGCACCAAGAATGATGGGAGTTAATTAGCATAGAAAACATTAATCCTGGAGAAGTTAATGCTATCAATTAAAACTACTTCCCTACAAATTATTTGTCCAATTAACTTTTGTTTTCATAACCTAAAATGGAGCTCCTTATGTGGTTAGAAATGGATTTACACCGCGTATTCTATTTTCTAATAAAAATAAAAATTTGTCTCATGTCGACTGTGAAAACATAACTAAATTAGATTTACCTATTATAATTCAGTTCGAGTCATTGATTCAATTTCAAATTTAAATTTCATGAATTAAAAAAATTTTAATTCGGGTCATCAATTCAATTTTAAATTTAAATTTCATGAATTAAAAAAAAATAGTTTTATTCTAAATTAAGTACCGACTTAAATTGAATCGATCGATGTACAATTTTAGTCATGGAGCTGTAAATCAGATTTTCCCATTTCGTCTACACGTAGAAAATCATTAAGTTATAAATATTTGGCAAAGAAAATGAACACAAGCCATAAGGTGACTGTTATTCTATTCATCACGAGCAAAAACCCGGAGTGTGAATGGTTGCTGGAGTGGTTCACCCCTGGAAAATGTACTAAAATTGGGAACACAGTGCGAGAGATGCAGCAGAGAAGAGTGCAGGGAACCATGTGCTAGAAACATGAGAGCTGCCAGCACCAGCCGACACGCTTTTGTGCTCGGGCACCCCGTTCTTGACTGACCATGCCACGTGGCATAGGCAAAATAATCTTAGCCGAAAATATTATCTCTTTGATGGTAGAGATTGATTGGTTGATTTATAATATAATTAAAAAATTTATGGTCGGGTTGTGGCGGCTGATCTCTCTTCCATGGCTGGTCATAATTAAGCCTATTTCTTAGATTGTGGATTTGTTAGGGTTGCAATTAATGCCTTCAATAGCATAGGATCTGCGTTAGTCAAAACTTGAATGACAGCAATAGGTAAAGATGCACATGGGATTAGATTAGTATAATGGGATTAGATTAGCATAATTACACGGAGGCTTCGTTGGGCAGTGGAATAGTTACTATTTACTATTTTTTTATTTTTTTTTTAAATGAGCAAACTTACCCTCTTACATTTTATATTTTTTATTTTTTTAATATTAAAAGTCAAAATTATCAAATTAACAAAAAATTTAACTACTAAAAAGTTAATTTTTTCTTTTATCTCAAACGCAAAATATTAACTTTTTAATGGTTAACTAGTAGATACTAGTTATTACCTAAAAAAATTTAACTTTTTTACTTCCTAAGCCAAGCCTGAAAGTCCCTCAACTAAAATAATTTTTACTTTATCGCTAAATTACAAGACCTTACTTCCGAGTTCTAAAAAGTAGATTTTGTTTAAAAATTCATTAATGAATTTAAGAAGGGTGAGGATATTTATATTTTTATTGATTTTTTTCTCTTCATAATAATTTTAATTTATTAAAAAAAGAATAATATAAGGTAAATTCATTTACGTGAATTTTTAAAGGGTATATGACATCTACACCCCTCTAGGTTTAAGATAATGTTCACTTACCTCTTTTGGTAATGTATAAAACTTCAAAAAGAAAAGAAAATTCTATTTTAACCCTATATCTTTACTAAAAATTGTAAATTTGACCATATAATTTTAGTTCTCTTACATATATACCCTTAGAGCTATTAAAAGTTATTTCTAAGCGAAGAGATCATAAATATTAATGTAGAAAACTAAGCCAACTCTAATATGTATTAAAGTCATTGTTAGGCATTGTTAGGATTATTTAGGGACAAATCTGAGCTTGTGAGTGAGATCCTGTTAAGATAAATAAATTAGAAATGGCTAATAATAGTAATAGAGGATTCTTATATGTCAGAGAAAATGAAAAAAAGTTTTTCAACATCAAGTTTACGTTTCTGAAAAAGAACCTAATAGTTTAAGTATTGCTAGAACTTTAAATTTTCTAGTAGATAGTATGTTTGAAACTATTAGTACTTTAAATAAATTAGAAAATAAAATAAATAGTGTCAATCTACTAGGCAAATATTAAAACTTTGACTGAAACAAGTAGTTAACAAAGATTATGTAGGTAAAGCATCTAATCTTCAAACAACTGAAAATGATAAAATCCCTACCTTATACAAGGAGGAAAAAGAGGATTTGAAAAAATCTTAATAGTAAAAAACATTACTAAAGAAAAAACTTATAAAAATTTCCAAAATAATAAAAAATATTGAAATATTTGAGATCTAGATATAAGGATGAAAATGATGTAAAAGAGAGATAAATTGTTCAACCAGATACAAACTTTCTATAATCTACATGAAATCCTATTCAAAAAATATGAATATGTTTTTACTTTAGACTCTAATTCTGAAAACTGCAAATGAAGAATACTGTGCAACTAGCATAGTGAATTAAGATGAAACTAATTCTGAAACTGAAATAACAGTTGATCTAGGATTAGATGAAAAACTAGCAAAAAAGCAAAACAAAGCTCTAAACCTAAATAAAAACCTAGAAAAAAAAAAGTATGAACATCAAATTATCTAGATGAAGATCTAGAAACTAGACCAGTTACTAAAGAAGAACTTCTTTTGAAGATATCTATGTAAAAGAAGAAAGTGAATTTATCTCTGATGAGATTTATGTTAAAGGACATGATCAAGTACAAAAGTCTTAAAATAGAAGACTTGTATAAAAAAAATTCAAATTTAAACCTTAGCAAATCCAGCACTTCGAAATATGCGAAGGAATAACAGAAGGAAATCCTTCTCAAATAAGCAAGTTGAAATAAAAATTTTTAACAAAGAAAAAAAAATAAGAGACTCAAACAAAAGTATCCTATGGAAAGATTCGTTCACATTAGTATAATCCAAATAGAAATTAGACCATTGTTCGGACTTAGAGTAGACTCACCAATCCTATGTGTAGTCTAAGATAGGAGATTTTATGACCTTGTTCAATCATTAATAGGGAGAATAAAATCAAATTTAGTTTACGGAGAAATCCTCTTCATAATCAAATCAAATTATTTTGTGTCTATAAATGATAAAAAAAATTCAAGACACATTGACACTGAGGATCTAAACTCAGAATATCAAGATGGATGGTAATGTCAACAATCTAAAAATATTTTAGAGAGTTGTTCATCAATTAACCAGTGATATTGAAGTCAAGACCAAAGATGTCGACTTTGGTATGGTTGAGTTATATAAACCCAAACCATTTGACACTGAAATCAAATCATAATTGATTGATAAAAAATATTTGAGAATACCTGAAGAATGAGTATTTGAAAATTTCACGAGAGATCAACTAGAATCTCTCGTAAATCAATTGAATTTTAAGCATTAAGAAATGCGATCTACTTCAAAAATAACAAGTTATTTGTAAGTAGAAAATCATTCAAAATTGATAACTTCAAAAACATTGAAGAAGGTTCCTCGAGCTTAAGTAATCTCGAAAAAGAAATTAGATTAAGAAAAATCTAAATTCTAGTTCTTCCTGGAAGTTCGAAAGTTCTTCTAACGAAGAAGAACAGAAATTCATAATTTTTGAACAAGTAAATATGAATTCAGAAGTAATATTCTTTTCTTGTAACCAAAATAACAGAAAACATTGTTATATTGAAGTTACATTTGAATTTGAAGGCTATAAACCATATAGCTTACATGCACTTGTAAACACTGAAGCTTCAACTATGGTATGTCAACCAAATGCCATAGTCAAAGAATATTGGATTCAAATGAAAAATACTGTCTTAGCAAAAAATATAATGACGCCACAGCTATAATGGATTTTAAAGCAAATGACATTATATTTTCTATAAAAATAACTAAAAGTAAAAAAAAAAAAAAAACTTTTGAATTTTAAAAATAGTATGTTTGCCTTTGATGTATAGAGATCTACTTTTAGGAAATAATTTCCTAACTCAATATTATCCTTTAGTGTATCTCATGATCATGTAACGTTGACTAATAGACACAAATTTATCAGATTCTTTAGTTAAAAACACATGATTCCATATACAATAAAGGATTTGTGCCAGTCAAGCATGGTGATAGCAGTCCAATTTTAACAGATTCATTAAAAATCATTGATAAATCTCATTGAGTTTATAACAAGTTAAGCTCAAACTTATCAAAAAATCATTTAATGTTATGTGAAAAAACTCTCTGATACTAGTCATTTAAAACTAAAAGATGAACAGAAAATATCTCATTAGGTTTATAACAAGTTAAGCTCAAACTTCTCAGAAAATCCTTTAATGTTATGTGAAAAAGCTCTCCGATACTATCATCTAAAACTAAAAGATGAACAAAAAATAATTAAGGTAAAATCTATGATCTATACCAAATGGGATATAAACAAATTTTAAGCTCAAATCAAATATAACTTTTAGATAAAAGACTTATGAACTAACTAGAAGTCAATATTCTAGTCCTGCTTTTCTTGTAATAAATCATAGTAAAAAAAAAAAAAAGAGGAAAAGCTAGAATGGTTGTCAATTACAAAAATTAAATGAAAATCTGATCTTTGATGGATATTTTATACCTAGAAAAGATGTTTTAATAACTCTAATTAGAGGTGCTAAAATATTTAGTAAGTTTGATTACAAATCAGGTTTTTGACAAATCAAGCTAATGGAAAAGCCAAAATCATTACTTACTTTCTTAGCACCATATGGCCATTACCAATAGACAGTTTTATCATTTGTAATATGTAATACGCCACAAATATTTCAAAGATGGATGAATGATATCTTTAAGGATATTAAAGATTTCGATCTAGTCTATATAGATGATGTATTGATTTTCTCTAAAAATAAAGAAGAGCATAAAAATCACTTGGAATATAATTTGTAAAAAATTTCTTGATAATGGAATAATACTCAGTCCAAAAAAGATTGAGAAAGAAAAAGAAAAAATTAATTATTTAGGTATTATGTTCAGTTCAACAAGAATTGTATTATAACTTCATATAATCACAAAATCAAAGAGTTCCTAGAAAACTAGAGATTTTAAAAGACTTACAAAGTCTTCTTAGTTTATTAAACTATGAAAGATAATTTGTAAAAAGTCTTTCAAAATGGGAAAAACATTCCTTCAAAAATTGAAAAAAGCTAAAAAAAATCAAAAGAATTGTAATGTAAAAATTGAATGAATTGAGGAAGATTCAATAAGATTAAAAGAAATCATAACCTTATTTAAACCTAATTTAAAGGCTTACTTTCCTACAGAATCTATTCTCTTAATCCTAGAGATAAATGTCTCAGAAATGTTTTGGAGAGTAGCACTAAATGCAGTAAAAATAAAAAATAATCTGATTAAGAATATATTCTCGAAATTCTTAAAGAACAAAATGGTTCTGAAGAATTAATACGTGAATATAATTCTAGAAAGTTCAAACCAAATAAACTTAATTATATTTTTTTGAAAAAGAACTCTTACCTATAAAAATGGTATAAAGAGATTTCAAATTTAATAACTTTTGTTAAATTTTTTATAAGGACAGATAATCAAACAATTAAATCTTTCTTAAGAAAAAAGAGCAAAAGATAACCCTAGAAGAATTAGGTGGTCCAATTATATTTCTCAGTATTCATTCAAATTTGAACATATTGGATTTGTTAAAAATGTTCTGGCAGATTATCCTAGCATGCATCTAGATGGGTATTAGGACTAACAAAAGTCTTTAATATTACAGAAATTTACAAAACGACCAAATAAGGCTGAAATATCTAGGGAATCCGGTTCTAAGGGAAAAGAAGTATCAACTAAACAAGTTGAAAACACTTTTTTTATAAAAATATTCCAAAAAAGTTTGTCTCAAGAGAGTTACGCCCAAGCAGTGCTAAAAAAGCCACTTGCTTTAGTAGAAGAAGCTATACTAGACTTCTTCAATCTCAATTTGGAGAACAAACTTTATAATTCCCTGAATAAATTAAATATGGAAAAGGCATATTTCAAGAAAAAATTATCCGCAAAGTAATGACAGAAATGGCATACAAGCTAAAAAAGCTCCTGGATAAAGTTAATTAGTTGAAAAAATTATCAAAAAACATGATTTCAAAATTTAACTTTAAAACTTCTTTATTTGACAACCAAAAAATTCTGAAATTCAACAAATTATGGAAATTTTAGAAATTTCTAATGCTAACGCTTATTTTGAAAAAGCTAAAAAAATCAAGCTTATGAAGAGGCTAAACAAGTCATTCCTAAAGTAATATTTTCAATCGTTGATAAATATATCAATGATCAAAGGATTAAACCAATCTTTCAAGAATTTTCTGATAAAACTAGATATGATTCTATTTTCCATATTAGAAAAATTCAGTTCGACCTTCAGGTTGACAGTTGGAGGTTTGAAGTAATTAATTGGAGTTTGGTCAAAAAGATAATCTTCAATCCATTGGAGGTAATAGCCTATCAAGATTTTCTAGCGTTGATCAAAACCATGATCAGCAAGGTTCCCTATGGCTTTAAAAGAAAAGCCATGGCCTTTGAAATTTACAGCTCAGTGAAATGGACGATATAATGAAAGATTTTTGGAGCCATACCAAATATGGAAACTAAGGGAATACTCCCTTTTCGATACTTATATTTCCTCTAAACCAATAAAAGGAAAGATCACTTCAGAAGAACAAATTTTATTATGATCTTGGGTAGAATTGGTCTATATTGTCAAGATTCTACAAAATATGCCAGAAAAACATATAGCTACTGATGGCAAGAGATTATTTGTATCCTATGTTCCATTGATGTTTCGAGCTACTAAAAATTAGAAAAGTAAGGCATTCGACTTTTTAACATAATTAGTCGAATAGAAATTGATGCATCATCCTGATAATAGTTTATCTCGATAATCTTTATAAAAAATTTGAAGTAAAAATGGAATTAGAAATCGCACTCTTAGCTGAAGAAGCCTAAGCAAAACAAGATTATTGGAAGAATATGGATGGAGAGACGTGGCACGATGTCAAGAACATGATGGAAGGCTAACAAAAGTTAGGCCATCATGGAAGTACAGTAGACCAATCAGGAAAGCTGCCAAAAGAAAAAAGAATAAATATTCAGAAATGGGCCATGAACGACTACACTCTTATCCAGCACACAACAGAGCCCATGTGAATACCATACGAAGGAATCTATTTTAACCAAAAGCAATTCTATAATAATTGTACTATATGGTTGTCTTTTTCGTTTTCAGATTTTCCTTTCTTACCTTTATTGTGAAGTGTTTTAAGTTTAGATTTAAAATCCAATTCTTATGTCTATTTAAAGAGGTCTGATTGTAAGAAGGGGACACGAAAAAAATTAAAATACTCTCTCTCTATCTATCTCTTGTCTTTTATCTTGTGTAATATCGAATATTATTAATAAAAGTTTGCGTGTTTGTGAGTAATGTTTTAGTGTTTTTAATTTACTGGAACATCATCATCGAATTGGTACGAGAGCTCAGACAGTTCTGAGGGCTTAATTGTAAGCTATCTACTCCATGAAGATTAGTATTTTATGAATAATGATATTAGAAATTGGTTTATCTATTTTGTTTCTCTTGAATCATTTTCTTATTATGTATGTAATATTAATGTTTCAGGAAGTAATTTAATTTTTCTATATGACTTATATTTAATATTAATAGATTTATCAATTAATTGTGAAAAAAAAAATTGATCAAGAGACAAAAATTATTATAAGGCTAAAGCCAGAATATTGGTAAGTGTTTGTGGGTTTTAATGGTATGTTCTTTAATTATTAATAATTTATAAGATTTTTCTGTAATTATTTTAGTGGTCTAGTGTGGTCCTAAGGGTTATTCTACAGTTTTTAATATTTGAGGGGTTACATGGGGTGCAAATAATACTACATTGAAACCTCAGTGGGTCTCAATGAAACTATCCCACTTTTAAACAATTTTTTTTTCAATAGATTAAGACCCAATTTGTAAGATTGTATAATTAAGGTTGCATTTGGTTTGATAAAAAAAAAAAAAAAAAAAAAAAAAAAAAAAAACTCTGAAGATCTCTTAAAACTAATAAAGTAATTCATTTTTTATCTCACTTTTTATTACTTCAAACACACCCTAAATGATTCATATCCGCGCTATCTCTTTTTTCAAAAATCCTATTTATAACCATTTTTCTCTATGAGATGATAATGCCAAAATATTCATTACCCTAACCACTTATACTATATGAATCAATAATTATACATTACTCCAATATTAGTATTTTTTTTCATTTTTCTTTCTTTTTATATATTTTTATTTTTTAATCAAATCAAATAGATAGTGACTATTAAAGTTTGGGCAAATTACATTTACATCCTTTCAATTATGACTCAGTATCACTTAACCACCATCTAAAATATGTAACACTTACACCCCTCAATTATAAAAAAGATGAACAAGGTTAATACCGTTAGTCAAGATGATAAAAAACTATTTTTAGCCTTACTTAATTAGTAGAAAATCAAGATATTTCTTGTTAGTGTACATATTTTTAATTTTTAATTGACATTTCAATACAAAATATTTTAATTTTTTAACGTACGAGATGAGATAAGTAAAATTATTTTTGTAATTCTAAGCCTAATAAGAGTGGATCAAACAATTTTATCTACTCTCACTTCCGTCTCAAATCTTTTGAGATTTTAATTTTTGACCCTATTTTGTTTAATTAAGGTAAGATTGTCTCTTTATCCATCCCACTGTCATTCTTAAAGTGAAATGAGCCCCTAGGGAGATATTAGTCACATAGCAGTGCAGGAGCAAAAGAAGAAAAGTACTTAGCAAAGAAGAGATCAGGAAGGACCACAGCTCGTTACCATCACTATTTTGAACCGAGAAATACTCTACGCTCCCCTATGTTCATTTCTCTTTACTCTATTATTTTTAAGTTCAAAATTTGTGAATTTATCTATTAAATCAATATTTTACAAAATTTATTTTATTTTATTATTTTATAAAAAATGAAAATGTATAATAATTTTACAAATTCCATAATATATATATATATATATATATATATGTATGTATATTTTTTTTGATAAATTACATGTACCTCATCTAAACATTTAACTAAATTTAGGTACGCTAAACATCATTTAAACATTGTAATGACACCTCTAATTTTACTTAATTTTCTACTAACTAAGTGAGGCTAAAAAAGTGTTTTGATTATCTTAACTAAAAATGTCAACCTTATCAATCTTTTCATAGTTAAGGGGGTGTAAGTGTAACATTTTTTAAAAGAGGGGGTTAAGTTATACTGAGTCATAGTTGAAGGGGTATAGCTATAAATTGCCCTTAAAGTTTTAGTACTACACAGTAGGAGAGATTTTTATCAAAAACAAGGAAATTATAATAATAACAACAATAACAACAACAATAACAACAACAACAACAACAATAATAATAATAATAATAATAATAATAATAATAATAATAATAAAGTGTTATGACTAGACTTTGATAAGCCAACATGATTACTATGGCTAGTGTTTTTTTAAATATTAATTAATCGGCTTTTGTTTAGTAGAGTAACATAAAACTATTGTTCTTGTTAGCAATTATTCATGTAGTCAAATATAAAATTTCATTTTTTTATTTTTGAATTATGAATTGAAGTTATAATTAAGGAGGATAAGAAATCTTTTAATTGTCCACCCATAATTATACATGTATATATGTACAGGGATGAGCCATGACCTTCTTTGTCCGGTATCGGATTCTATGACATGAGCACATGAATAAAAAAGTACATAATACACCATTTAACAATTCTCCCTATCACACATCAAAGCCATATACACGTACTATAGAACAATGAATATAAAAATAAATGATTTAAACTTTAAATTCAAATAAATGCCTTAATCAAACCAACTAGGCAACAAAACTCCAAACAAAAGTAAAAGCCTCTAAAACTAAGCCTAAATAAACTCTCAAAACTAAATAAAATAATTAATAATCAACTCACAAACATAGGTTTATTACAATTCACTAAAACAAATTTCTAAAAAACTCTAATGTAATTAAATAAAGATAAATAGAATTTTAATTCCTATGCTCAAAAGGTCCAGCATGCGACTCCAATTCGTTACCTGCATCACAAGCTGTAAAGAGATGAGCACTAATACCACGTATGCTCGAAACCCTAATAATAATATAAATGCAATAATACCCTAGCATGCCACTAAGTGAAACATCTCTACATAAGTAGCAATCTCAAATAAGAAATTAAATTTATTTATTAATTCCTTGTCATTACAATTTAATTGTGTGTTAAAACCACATAACATCTATATATATATATATATATATATAAAGCAACTTAATTTGAAGGTACTGTTGCTTGGTTGTCATGTAGAAACAGGACCCAACGAATATAAATATTCTTCGGTGTCTGCATGGTTATCCTGTAGAAATAGGACCTAACCAATGTATACCATCTTTCGGTGTCTGTTTCTTAGGCCGAAACCATAGGAATATAATATGCTACCCTTAGGCATCTGCTTGTTCATAAGTTACTAGGCTAGTAGACTCGATTAACACCCTCGTGTGGGTTTCAAAACTTTCAACACTTAGGTACGTATATCCAATATTTTCAGTACCCCTCAATTTAAACAAAACACAACATCAAATTTCCCTTTAAATCTACATTAAATAAAATTTCCTTAATTCTTAATGTTTTAAAAAAAATTATAAATAATTTATTTACCCATGCGAGCACACTGCCAATCACGCCTACACATTAAAAAAATCAATACCACTATGATTAGACAATCAAAAATTGAATGTTGCAACCTCTGTACCTATCAAATATATATATATATATACATATATTAGAATTTTATCTTCTAGCCATGCAATCTAGAAATGATCCCACTATTTCTTTTATGTAAACTCTACAATCATGATTAACATTAAATAAAACAAAACATGTAAACCCTAATCATGTTCACGTATAGTAACAATAACATTCGTCGATTTGACCTACGAGACCAGATTGAAATAAAAAAATGATAATAGTATATATATTTACATATATATAACATACAATCAGTAAAAGTTTACTTCTCTCTATTACCGTGTATATATATATATATCCAAGTCACTATGCATTAACATGTATAGCTTACACATAAAAGAACTGCCCCTTACCTGAATTCTAGTGCCGGGACTTCACTACCATCGTACCCATTTCCTTTTCTTTCTCTCACACTCTCTCTATCTTTCTAGGGTTCTTTTTACACAATAAATATAGCATTATATATACATAGTAGCAAAATTTTAACCTTAATAAATTTAATTAATTACCTATCATCCCATTGGTTTAAAAAAATATATATTTTCCCTAAAATTTTAAAAGGTTACCAAAATTTTATCTTTTTAAATACAACTCAAAATTAAATAACAAAAAATTCAAATTACTAAATTTAAATAACAAATCAAATTTATTTAATAATTAAATATAAAATAAATTAAATCAAATTCGGGTTATTATATTCCTAAATAGGTATGTCAATTAAACGTGTATCTGACTTGTTCGAACTCAATTAAAACTTGTTGGAAAATACCCTAATGAGATTGGGATGGGTTTGGGATTGAAATTTAATACTCATATAGATTTTGGATGAATTTAAAATTTGTCTGTAGGGTACCCAATATCCGTTTATACTCTTAGTTAAGTACTTGTTAATATAATATAATATACTATAATATAATATAATATAATATAATATATTTTATATATTTAAATTTTTATTCCTAAAATAAAAATGCTTAAATTTAGGATATATTTGTGAAATTTTGTTGATTTTATTAAATAAAAAATAAGAATAATAGTGAGGTAAAAAAACGATTTTAAGATATGCTTTGAACAATATCTTTCATTGTTTTCAAGTAATTATTCAATTTTGCTTTCGTGAATTTAATTATTATTGTTTTTATTTATTTATTAATTTACTATATATTAGTGGTATTTGTTTTCATGATTTATTTTTACTTTTTCATATATTTTTAATTCATGTTGGATAATGAGAGAACAACAATTTTAATATAATATTACATGAATAATGTGCTAAATGGATGAATAAAATACTGATGGGAACTTAATTGAGCTTTGCAGATTGGGGACGAGTTTTGTGAGTTTGGGATGAAATGGCTTTGAGATTTCAACTAAAAACGTAAATAGGTTAAGAACGGTAATGATAAGCAAAAAATAAATAGGTTTGGTAATAGGATTTGCTAATTGGATGAATACTCTATCCGTTTACATCTTTATTTCTAAATATTTCTTTAATAATGGCACCCTTGATAATTGATAAGTTTCCCGCTAGCTTAATTTATTATATTTGGACCTACATAAAATAAAAACTAATAAATTATTTTTTATCTTTTTCAATAGAAATTCATAAATATCACTCTTTCACTTATATCTTTTGATAATGAACCTCTTTTTGACAAATAAAAAGTCACTAGCCAACTTAATTTTTTATCGTATAAAAATGATAAGAAGCAATAAATTATTTTTCATCTTTTTCAATAGAAAAACCATAAATCTCTCTCCTCAACTTCTATTTATACCCTCCCTAGCGTTCATCATCACTTTTTTGCATCCTCCCTTATACAATTTCTCCCCCTATCAATATTTTTTTTAAGTACAAGAACAATTAAAGATATAATTCGATCTTACGCTTCCAATTTTTTATCAATCGAAATCTTCCACTTTGAATAAGCATCAATTTTTTTAAGGTAATAGTTATTTAATTTTTTTACCAAAATTTTTTTGGCCCTCAGGTATAAAATTCTAACTTCATCCCTATATATATATATATATACTAGCAATAACTCGTGCCTACGATATTTTGAACAAAATTAGTATTAAGTTTTGAAACGTTGGACAAAAAGTTCTAATCGAAAAAAACTATGATAATTCATAAGTTTTCATTTTTTTTTCCAAAACTTTAAGCCTTAATAACTGTTACATGTATTTTGGTCTATTTTTCTAATTAATTCTTGATGAGTACCATAAAAGAAAATACAAATTATTGTGCTTTAATTTAAAAGGTTAACTTCTTAGAAACTAAAATTAGGTGGAATTTAAGTTGACATTTTTTATTTACATATGATCTCTACCTATGAAATATGGTGAAATTTAAAATGCTTAAACTATTTTGTGAGATAGATGACGGGAAGTTAAAAATATAAAAATGATATCAATTGTTGAAGGAAAGAAAAAATAACTTTTAACTATTGAATCTTAGTTTGTTAAATGAATATTTTTAAAATATGTTCTGGATGGTACCTATGTACTACAATGTTTCAGAAATATTGCAAGTACAGCACATGCATGAATTTAGGGGCAAATATTGCATCTGGATACTCTCTAAAATTGCAAAATTACCACTATTTTCATGGGTTATATATCAAATTTCATAACAAATAACAATTCCATTCATCAAATTTTTGAATGCAACGGTTTTATATATTTTTTTGTATAAGATATATATTGTTGGTGCAAAAATAATAAGGGACACGTGGCATCCTCTTGAGTGTAATAAAATAAGACACGTGGCACTATCCCGAGCACAATATAAATGTGCTTGGCATTGATTTAGTAATCAGTAAATTGCTATAGTTGGGTCTCACTATTTTGTTGGTGTGATTCTAAACATAAATGCAAAATAATAATAAATAAACTAAATTTATTACTTCATAGTTAGCTCAGTTAGTTCATCTCTTTACAAGTGGTAGATAGATGTGACATTTGGACAATCCTCGATATTGTATTCTATCTATTTTGATGCTCATTCCTCCCACACGCATTTAATATAAAGTGTGAAGTATTAAATGTGGAATGAAAGGCATTTAAGGAAAAGTAAACTATTATGTACTTCAATCTATACATATGAGATACAAAATCATTACAATTCGATTATTTACATATTAATTTAATTATATCAGCTTACTATAAATATAGTACTTAGCCTCAAAATGCGGGTACCTCACTATTGTCAGCTTTCTGCATTACTATTTCCTTTACAATTCTCTCAAACCTTTTCTCACTTTACCATTGGAGGGTTTTTTTGGTCAGGCACCCTCTTTTACCATAACCTTTGGTTTCTTGTGCTCTGCAGGCTTGAGTTTCGCTTTTTTAATTGACGTGGTGAGTAGTTCTGGCATATATTTTTTATTGCCGAACACATATCTATATAAGAATGAGCTGACTCGTGTCCCTAGATTTGCAAACATATGGAGTTTGGGATGTCAAATATATTTGTATCTTACGGGTACCCATTTCACCTATCTCGTTTGGGGAAGGTATTGGGATACCAATAGCAGGAATGAGAACGTGTATGAAAATTTTGAGTTGTTATCTAAACGGGTACATGGACCAGTATGATAGTCCTCTACGCCACAACCATACGAGTATGATACTCTCCTTCTCTGCACGCGTACTCGTTTAAATATTTATTTATTAATTTATATATATATATATATATATATATATATATTTCTAATTTTATTTAATATTGTAATAATTTGTAATATTTATTATATATATATATATAATTTATAATAGTTAGCGGGGGATGGGAAATCCATTATGTAAGGGGACGGGTATGAGAAAAATTTTTATCCTCGAAACAAGAACGGAGAAGGGTATTACTAAACAGAACGAGGACAAGGAAGGTCATGCTCGTCATATACCTGCCCATTTAACATCCCCATATAGAATGTCTTATTACCTACTCAACTCAACTTAACTCAACTATAGGAGTACTTAGATGGGAAAAAAAAAATAAGAAAAGTATAAAAAAAAAATTGATGTAAAATGATAGGTGATGAATTAATTGAAGGAAGTTGGTAACTTTTTGTAACTTTTAATAAAATTTGGTACCTATATATCTCCTCTTGAATTTGGATTGATATTTTTCGTGAAGAATTCCTTACATAAATAAAATTCATACTCATAAACTTCTTATTTAAAAAACCCCAACGGCGGGTATGGGTTACCTATTTATTTACGATGAAAAACATTTTTTTTTTACTCACCACAATACCTGTACCCTAATTCTAAGTTTTATAAAGTTAAAGACGGACAATGGACGGCCTAGGTATGGGCTGCTCCAATACTGGACGATAATAGCTGCATAAATTGATCTAATTTATTTATCATACCTATTATTGCATTTCAAGTCTGTCCATATGCTAATTTTTAAACACCCAATCCATCCAATTTCCGTGCTAATATTTCGTAAAACAATAGTTGCTAATTACTAAAATAAAAATTATGCATTTCCTTCTCTAGTTATGCTGGTTGCTTTTTGTGTACTTGTATTACCTCAATTATTTGCTAATATTTACTTTTTTGGTGTAAATTATTGTAATGTTTCTCTTTTATTATTATTATTAAGCTTGAGGTGTACATATAATTTAGACGCCAAACAGTGGAAAGTGAAGCAATAAATAAAAAATAATCGCTAAAAGAGAACAAGTGAAATATAACCAAAAAAAAAATCACAAAGACAACATTCCCCACGGTTTAGAAATCCAATCTCACCTTATTTATTTATTTGTTTGTTTGTTTGAGATGAGATTGGATTATAATTTTAGTTAGAGGCCTCACAAATTCTTCATTCGGTGTTTAAGAAAATATGCCAAATTAACCCCCCAAACACGTAATCCTCAATGTCTGAAATGAGTAATAATGAAAATTTAAAAATGAAATTAACAAAAGTTCATATACTTAGAATTTTAAAATTTTAATTTGTTAAAATAAAAATTTCAATCCAATTTTTTTTTTTTTTTTTTTACATTTACGTACGTAACTAATACAATATAGTACATAATCTATTAGTGTAAAATTTATTATCCAGATAGGATGTTCTAAAGATCCATTTAATCAAAAGAGGAGAGAAAGACTCCTTTATGCCATTTCTTATTAAAAAGTTAATTAATTAATAAATTAATTATTATTATTATTATTATTATTATTATTATTATAACAAAGTGAGACCCAAGGCGGTATTGTGAGCCTGTAGGCTCAACCACTTTTGTCATCTTCAGGGGCTAATCGTTTCTATGCCACAATCGATTGAGTTTGTGATCCTAAAATGATAATTTTTTTTTTTATTTTTTTTGAATCAGAGGTAGGAAGACTCCTCTAGATGTTAATTTTGTTGTCTTTTGCACGATTTGGCTTGATTTTCATTCGTGGGTGAGGTGTTTCTGGTGGATTTATGCATGTCTTTGCACTATACAGGGAAAAGTATTTTTTACGATCACTTTTCTTATTAAATAGAAATTTTTTCGTTAAAGAATGACTTCTCTCAATTAAATTAAAATTAATTAATCGAAAAAAAAAGTTACCTTAACGACCAAATTAGTTTGATCACTAAAAAATTATTTTTTTCTTCTCAATTGGTCATTATAAGTTAAATCAATTGATCATTAAATGTTCACTTTTACCTACTAAATTAAAATTAGTTGATAAAGATTTACTTTTTTGAGCTAGTAAAAATTGATCATTCGCTCACCAATTAATCGTTAAAGGTAATAAATATTTTATTATTTTTGATACTTAAAAATAAATATTTTATTTATTTTTAACGATCAAAAATTTACTTTCTCTAACCAAATTTTGGTAGGTAAAAGTTTTAATACACACACACACACGTAATAATTTAGTTCAGTGGTTAAATAATCATTTCGTATACTTATTTTGAGTCAATTTTTTATTTTATAATTTTAAAAATAAGAAAAATAGCTCAAAATGCATTTGATTACTTCTGTTTTTAATTTTGTTTTAGAAAATAGAAAATGAGTTTACTCATAAAATGCAAAATAACAAAAAGTCATTTCGAGCGTTTTTAATTCAAATATGAAAAATCTCAAAATATGAAAAAGAGAAAATGTCAAACCAAATGTGTTTTCTATTTTCTTTATTTAAAATTTTCAAAACATAAAACACATAAAATAAAAAAAATAAAAATACAAATCAAATGGTACCTTAACATTTAAAGAAAGAGGACTATTAAGTTTTATTTTTGTACTTTTTTTAACCAACAATTGATCACTGAAGACCAATCTTTCGCCGATTAAATTCTGGTCACTAAAGGATAATTTTTTTATGATCCAGTATGTTTTAGCTATCCTACCACCAGAGACCTAGTTTTTGGTCGCTAAAAATCTACCTTTAGAGACTTAGCATAAAAATCTAGGGAACTATAAATTGTGAAAATCTAGGGAATTATAAATTCATATTTTAGACATAGCATAAAAAAATTGTTGGTTTTCAAAATTAAAAGTATTTTTATTAAGAGATAATTGTCTTTATCCTCTATATAGTTAAAGTGAACAGTACTAACACGGTAACACCCCTTAATTTCAGAAATCTACCTTTATATCCCATATAATAATAAAATGAAATCACAATCAGTGCTAAATTTTTAAGTGAAAAACAAAAAATACTCATTCAAAGTCAAATAGAATAAAAAAGTTAAGTGCAAGAAATGTGAAATATAGGAGATATAAATGCATTTCTTAAATTACTAAGAGTTAAAATCGTTATATTTTACAGATTATTTAACAGTTTTACTTTTTTTCATAAATAGTGTAAAGGTAGGTTTTAAAATTCACAGGATATTAACTATTTACATATTCAGTATATGGGTACGAAAGTAATTATCTTTTTATTAATAATAGCAATTCCTTTATTAGAAAATTTTCGTATAACAAATGTTTCTAAAATTTTAGTCTTTTCAATATTTATTAATTATTTTGATTTACTGAAATTTTATTTTATAACGTTTTTTCTTTATTTAAAATGGTATGTTTCCCAAATTTATTAAGTGCAATTTATGCATATGTTTCCATGATTTTTTTTCAAAAAGGTAGGTTTTCATATTTATAAGTGTTAATTTCCAAAGTAAGTTTCCCAAAAAAAAAAAGTGTTTTTGTTATATTTTTGATCAATAACTTTTTAAGAATATCAAAATATTGAATTACAATTTAACTTCGTTGTCTCGTGACGTCTTAATTATTTATGGTGCCTAGAATTTTAGCACTCAAATTTCGAAAGCCTCACAACCTCCACTATATTATTATACATAGATTCTTATACATATATATATATATATATATATATTAAAATAAATTTATTTCAAAATGTTATAATATAATAATAAATTATTTTTAAAATATGTAAATTATATAAATAAAATTTTAATAAACCTATTAAATTAAAAGAATATAAAAATATATTGAGGTTAAAATATCATTTAATTTTTCTTTTCTCAACACTTCGAGAGTTTAGTCAATAAAAAAATAAGGTTAGTAAATAAATTAACCTAAAAATTATTCAATTAAAACAAATTTATGGTAATAAATTATATTTACTTAATTTATTAATCATGAATATTTAAAAAAAAATACAAATACGACCAACATGCATATTTCATCAGACGAAGCGATGTTTTAAAATTCCAAAAGGCATACTCTTACAATAATTTTTGGAAATACTAACTTGGTGCAATTCCGAAAAAACAGATAAATATTGATTTGATGAGTGAAAATTCGAATTATATTTATGTTAATAATTACAATTAGAGAGCACCTTCTACTAATAGTTTGATATATATATATATATATATATATATTATTTATAAGATCAAAGACGAATATGAGGATTTGCTATGGTAAATATATGTGACATCTAATGAGAAATTAAATTCGAAATCATGATTAGAATTTTTAAGGAAATAATAACGACCATCCCGGAAACAACAGCACGACCAAAGGTTTTAAAGAAACAATTCTAATTAAGTCCAAATTTAAATTTTTATGGCAATGTATATGACACCAAATAAGAAACTAAACTAATATTAAAAAAATCATTATTCGAATTTTAAGGAAACGTAAATTCAAATTATGTTGGTTTAATTTTGTATTTATTAGTTAATACTTCTAAGCATAATGAGTATTAAAAACAACGTTTAGAAAACATTTTAAATTAATAAAAAAATAAATTGGGGCTTTCTGAAATTGAAATTTTAGGAATTGAATTTTTCGACTGGAAAATTAAATACATTACAAATTTTAAATGTATTAATTTTTAACATGTTTAGTTAATTTTAATAAAAATTTTGAACACCTGAAAATTTTTTGTTCTTTTAATTATTTTTTTTTCCAAAACTATTAATAAGTCTCCGTAATTTTTCAATTTCGCTCTCAAAATTTTCCAAGATTCCCCGAGATTCAGATTTTGGATCTATGACTTGTTAATACTAGCCATACATTATGAGTCTACAATTAAAAAAAAATAATTAAAATATTATTTTACTACATAAATATTGTTACTATATTAATTTTATTTAGAGTTTTATATAAAATTTATAAAGGTGTCGTGTGGAAATATTAAAATTCATCAAAAATTACAAATATTTTTAAATTTTATCTAATTAAAATTTATTAGGCCTATCATTTTTTTGTCATTTTTTCCGTGCAAACGTGACCTAAATATAACATTTTCCGATAGAAAAAGGGTGAGAGGCGCTCTACTGAGAGTTCTAGTCAAATTCGGGCACTTATTAATGTAAGTAAAATTCACGAGATTTAATCTACATTTATTTATTTTTTTTTATAAATTATCGTTTAACTAATTTATATTTTGTATTGATGATTATCTGAAGTTATTAATATATTTTGTTTAAAATTATTTTATTATAAATAATATCTTTTATTTAAAAATTAACATCTTTATTTAAAAATTAACGATAAAAACATAAACGAAATGTAAAATAATCATCCGGTGAGGGTAATAAAATGTTGAGTAATCGTGCGATACATGAAGCACAAGGGAATTCACGGCGAATTGTCAGATTATTCGAAAATGCAATCCAATGGGCTATACAGACTACGACCAAAAAATCTCAGTTGTAAGAGTTGTCCAACTGCTTAGAATTTAAGAATGTCATTTAACCTCAATTAATTTGACAGTTAAAAGTTGATTTGACCAATGAATTAACAGTACAATGGGTCAGGTAAATGACAACTGTTAAAAGTTAAAACAGCTACGCTATTGACTGATAGTATTCTCTCCCCCCCCCCTCTCTCTCTCTCTCTCCCCCACAAACCTTGGAAATAATTACCAGGGCTTTGCCAGCACGTGGTTGAGAATTTAACCCTGGTAAAATGATTTCACAGTCAGCGCACCTTATAACAGGCCCACGCGTTCCTACCCCCGACTGCCCGGTTGGTTGCTAAAGTGCGCCGGTAAGTGGTTCAAAGGAAGCCTGCACACCCACCCCTATTGTTTTTGGGGACTTTCTTTTTAAGTCCCATGTCTGAATTTAGAAGAGACGCTGAAAGTAGAAAGTAGAGGGAGAAGGGGGTGTTCACACGTATATACACATACATGTATAAAGAACAGAGCCAGTTAGATACATAGAGAGCAACAAGAGAGAGAGAGAGCGCGCTCTAAGGGAGGGTGAAGAAAAAGGCTTTGTGTTTCATGTGGGGGGCGCTCCTGTAATCCACACTGCTTATTTGATATTTGTGATATATAAGGCAATTTTAATATAAGGTTTCTACTGGGAGAGAGACTAGAGGGACTGAGATCTCTTTTCTTTTGTGTTCTGTTGTTCTAGTTGTCCTGCTATATAAGACTTTGCTTTGAGAGAATCAAACAACTTTTGGGATAACAGATCACGAATCCACAAGACCTGCAATGGGTACGTGCCATTTTTTCTCCTGTTTTTCTCGTTTTCTGTTCTGGATTTAGGTTTCTGCTTGTTTTTGGGATTCTGGGTGTTCCTAGAAAGTGGTGATTTTCGGGGGTTAATTTTTTTTTTTTTTTTTTTGGTGTTTTTTCGTTAATTAGGTGGGTGGATTTTCAAGTGTATGTGTTGTCAATAGGTTTGGTTTTGTGTGATTTTTGTGAGTTTGGTTGCAAATATTGTCCTTAATTCATGGTTTATGGGATTCTCTTGGCGTTGTTCTGGTTTTGTTTTTTGGGATTTGGTTTTACAGTGGTGGGATTTTGTTTAGTTGTATGTTCTGTATTATCTTAATTGAATGTTTGGTTTTCTTCTCTGCTTTTGTTCTGGCCTCTCTCTCTCTCTTTCCCCTCTCTCTCTCTCATGTAGTCCATGCTTGTGTATGTGTTTCATGTAGTCTGGATCCTAAACGTGGACACAGAACCCCACACCCCACTCCACATAGGCAGATGCACAGAGACCTTTTTACGGTGGTATAACCCTTCTTAATTGGCCTTCTTGGTATCTGGGTTATTCTACCCTTCCTTTACCTGTCTAGGATTGGTTAGCTTCTTTCATTATTTTTCATTAGATTATTAATTACTTGCTTTTCTATTTATTTTTCATTTTCTGTTTTTTGGAGGGTTTTGTCATAATTACTTGCTTGACACTCTCCGAATCTTCTTTGTGATTGGTAATGGCGGTTCTGTTTTTTTTTTTTTTTTGGGGGGGGGGGGGGGAATATTGGTTGTTATTTCTCTTGGCTTTATCTTATTAGCTACGGTGTTTATTTTCTCAGAGGCCACCATGAGCTTTTCACAGGATATTAATGATGAATATGAGAAATTCGTCAGGAGAATGAACCCACCAAGGTACCTATTTTCTTCCATCTTCTAGTCAGTGAAAGTCACTTGGATTTAAATGACTGCCTCCAGGGAGTTGCTCATAAATATGTTCCTCTTATCTTGTCAGAGTTGTGATTGATAACGAGTACTGCAAAAATGCTACTGTTATTCAGGTATGTCCCAGTTTAGTCTTTTTTTTTTCCCTCTTTTTGGTACACTTTGAATTATATCTTCAGTGGATTCTTCTTCTTCTTCTTCTTCTTCTTCTTATTTTCTGATTTTTTTTGGTGCATCTTCAATCTGTGATGCAGGTGGACAGTGCTAATGAACATGGTATTCTTTTAGAAGTTGTACAAGTCCTCACTGATCTTAACCTTATCATTACCAAAGCTTATATTTCCTCTGATGGAGTCTGGTTCATGGATGGTAAAATCATTTCCTTTTCCTTCTCACTCTCTGTAATTATGTTGTTTCACTGTTGCTGTTAATTCTCTTGAGTAAGAAAAATTAACCCCTGCAACTTTTTCCCCCCCCAGTCTTCAATGTCACTGATCAAAACGGGAACAAGATTACAGATGAAGGGATTCTGGATTATATTCGAAAGGTAAGTTGCAAAGTTGAGCTTTATGATGTCTGCTTCTCCTCTCCCTTTTTTGTGCAAAAAAATTGCCTAATTCCATGGGGATCAATTTCAGTCACTTGGACCAGAGTCACGCTTTACATCTTCGGTGAGAAGATCTGTTGGGGTTAAACCATCAATGGACCACACTTCAATTGAATTAATAGGGAGCGACAGGCCAGGGCTGCTCTCCGAAGTGAGTGCTGTGCTCACCCACCTCAAATGCAATGTGGTCAATGCCGAGGTGTGGACTCACAACACTCGGGCTGCTTCTGTGGTGCAAGTTACTGATGAGGAAACTGGGGGTCCAATTACTGACCCCGAGAGGCTCTCTAAGATCAAGAGACTCCTCTGCAATGTTCTCAAGGGCAGCAACTTTTCCAGGGAAGCTAAGACTCGGGTGTCTCATGGAGCCACCCACACCGAGAGAAGGCTTCACCAAATGATGTTTGCTGACCGAGACTATGACTATGACAGAGCCACCAATGAAGCAGCGCTGGGCGAGAAGCAAAGACCAGATGTTAATGTTGTTAATTGGCACGATAGAGACTACTCGGTGGTTACTATCCGGTGTAAGGACAGGCCTAAACTCCTATTTGATACGGTTTGCACCTTAACAGACATGCAGTATGTAGTTTTCCATGGGAATGTTGATGCTGAGGGTCCTGAAGCTGATCAGGTACATGATTTCCCCATTACATGCAAATATATTTTTTTCTGAACAGATGGAATAAATGGGCTTTGCTTTGTTTAGTCAAAATATGGAGCCTGAAAATAATTTTCTGGTGGGATCTGCAGGAATACTGTATAAGGCATATTGATGGCTCCCCTGTGAAATCAGATGCAGAGAGACAAAGACTGATTCAATGTCTTGAAGCAGCTATAGAAAGAAGAGTATCTGAGGTAATGGGCACCATCCCATATATATATTGAGTTCTAGTAACCATTTTGGGAGACTATTAGTTTGATAATATTCTTAATTGTATTGGTTTTTTGGGATCCAAATTTTTATTTTAAATCTGTGTTTTTACTCGTATTTTTCATGTATAATGTATTTGTTTCTCTTTCGCTCCATTCTCTTGTCTGATTATGTTTTGTTACATGAACTCCTGTGTTTGTCCAAGAGAAATTCTTTGACTAATTTAAGAGATGTATTGACATGTTGATGTAGACTTGCAATTTTTAAGACCTCATCCTGCAAATAATATACTCCTTGCCATCTTATTTTGTTACTGCTGTTCCCACAAAAGGCCTTATAAAAGTTTATTTCCTTTTTTTTTTTCTGTTATCAAGGGGTTGAAGCTAGAGTTACGGACTAGTGACAGGGTTGGGCTGCTATCCGACGTCACTCGCATCTTCCGCGAGAATAGCCTCACTGTTACCCGAGCAGAAGTGACAACTAGAGCGGGCAAAGCTGTGAATACATTCTACGTTCGTGATTCATCAGGGAACCCCGTTGATGCCAAGATAATTGATTCGATTCGGAAAGCGATTGGCCAGACCGTACTCCTAGTGAAAGGTGGCCCCGAAGAGCTGAATCAAGCTCCTCAAGAATCCCAAACCAGGTTCCTCTTTGGTGGTCTCTTTAAGTCCAGATCTTTTTGTAACTTTGGCTCCCTTAAGTCCTATTCTTAAGGAGGTTTAATCATTGCTCGCATGCACCTCATGTACAAATTGGATACAGCAACTGAGAAACCTTTTCAATTGTGTTCTCAGCTAGCTAGCTGGCCTCTTTAGGATGTGACCAACACAAATTAATGCCGTGTCTAAGGAAAAGCCATTGAGAGAGTGATGTGTTTGTAAATAATCTGCCCTTGTCTTAGCCTTATTTGTTAGTGTGGATTCAATGTACGTTGGAGCCACCAAAGGGAGGTGGGAAACCTCAGAGTCATGTAAGGCTGCAAAACAAACTCTTTGGAGCGAAATATTTGTACATATTAACTTTCTTGCTTCTAATGTTATGGCCTCCTTATTAGTCAATTCTCTTCTATTCTCTGTATTGGCGGTTTATAGAGAGAAAACTGTCTACATCTGATACGGTTTACTTAAAAAATATATATGTATGTATGTATATATATATAAAGCACTTGTTTGTTGGTGTTTGTTGCTAGACTTGAGGTTACAAGTTCAATAGAATCTTTTGATTTCTTTCTACAATCTTGTAGAATGATGATCACAATGGGAAAGGGTCAAATGGAAAGCTAGAACCCAGGAAAGATGACCTCAAAATTTTCAAATTTTGCATATTTTCCGAATGGGTGAGGCTACCAACCTTGACCATCCAATCCCCTAAGGGCTAGACCTGTGGGGCTGGCTAGGCGGCTTCCATACCTTTAATCGTGGCCTTGATTGTCATCAAAGATTCACCGAAATATAGATACAAATCATTAACATGATTCTTGGATGGAGACTGCTACCAAATAATTAGTCTGATATTTCGGAATTTTTTACCTGGTTTATTAGTGGCCCCTCCATTTCTAATTTTCCCATTGGTCGGGATGTTCAACTTTCTTCTTTTGTTTTCTTTTATGTCTTTTTCAGTGATCTGATGGAATTGAGCCTATGTAATTGGCTGTTTATTCCAATAAGAATTACCATTAGAGGGGAAGCCAATGACAACTCTTAAAGAGGGTTGGCTTGTTTTATTTATTTTATTTTATTTTATTTTTTGGAGGGGAGATTTTTTGGATTTACTTTTCAATGGTCGTGAATTTGAGTTTTCTTAGGACCATTAAAGCTGATTGTTTAATAGAAATTAATCAATGTGGGCACAAGTTAATATGAATATCTTAAATTATTTGGAAAAAAAAAAATAAAGATGTAGTTTTTGGATTTCTTTTCAATGGCCATCAGTTTAAAATTTTTTAGGACTATTAGAGATTTATCAAGTTGTTAATTAGGAGTTAATCAAGACGCGAATATGTTAATCTAGACACCACAAGTTATTCAAAAAAAAAAAAAAATGAGAGAGAGAGAGAGAGAGAGGGAATTGTGTTGAACCTTATCCTCCAGCCAAAACCAGGAGGGGCCGGGACAGCATTACACTGGTGGTGGATTTCTATCTTGAATAGTGATTACCATAGTAACTTACATCCCATAGTGGTACGCAAAGTTCCACTTTGATTTCTTTACCCATTTGAAGGAGTCCAATTTTTGGACAGGGGAAAAAAGGAATCCCACCCGGACGGGAAAGGAATTTGATCCACCTTTTTTGACCAAATTGCTGAGGAAATGTTGACGTTTGAAAGCACAATCCAGACAGCTAAAAATTTGGAAAGAGGAAAAGGGTTTCGGCTCAATGTGGGTCCTCCTCTTGAATGGCAAAAAACCCCACTCAATAATCTCATATCCTCTTCGCAACAAGTTGCAGGGATTCGCATTATCATTGTTGGTTGGTGGGTAAGAATTCGATGGGGCGATGCCACGTGGCCTCTTGTAATAGTTATTGTGGAGGTATCTACATATATAAATGATGTGGAAAAGCTGCTCAATCCATGTTTGGATTGAAGTCTTCAAACCTTTGATTATTCTCCAATTAAATTGTGCTTGTTATTCATTTTTTTTCTTTTTTCTTTTTGGTAATTATTCTCTCTGTCTTTTTTTTTTCTTATTGGTTTAATTAATTTTCATTTTCACCCAAAGCCTAATTGAGGAGTCACAGAAGAAAATTATAAGTAGCAACCATTAATGGATCAGAAAGCTGCTTTGATTCTCTGGAAAACTGTAAAAAGCAAACAGCAACAGCAAGAAAAACTGTCCCCTTCGGCAGCCAAAACCATAAATAGAAAAAAGGAAAAAGGGTAAAGTAAAAGAAAGAACTGTTGCAAAAACAAAGAAGGAAAATTTTTACAGTGAAAAGTTTTGAACTTTACTTCCTTGATTCTGCAATTCCTGATGCTTGAGCACCCTATATAGGTTGAAGGGGGGTGGTGAAATATTTGGTTAATAAAATTTCTAATACCATCCAATGTTCTTATATATTTTTTTTTATTTTTGTGATGATGTTGAGAAATCATTCAAGAGAGGACCTTTGGAGCTATCTCTAAATTATAAACTCTCATAGACTTGTAAATGTCACGCTCCACTGTCCTCGGGCCAAGTCACATGCTGTCCTTAGTGATTAAGATTAGAAATTTCACATCAAAATGGCCCCCCGAAGGAATTAAACTTATGGCCATGGACTAAAGCTCCAGAGTCTTAATTGTGTACCACCGAGGGCGGCCTCATATGAGAGTAAGTGAGGGCACTAACCCGAAAAATTACATTTTTGTCCATATTTATTTAAAAAATTTGATTTTGGTTTCATTATTTTGATATTTTTATCCCACCTTTTTTTTTTTTTTCATTTCTTCTCCTCCATGAACTTAAAAATTATATTTTTACCTCCACTAATTACGAATATTAACTCAACCCCTAAAAACCATCCAAACTAGCCCACGGAAGCTCCTTATATATTCTCCCCTATGTCTTCTCTCATAAAGTCTTACAACTGGAAATATAAAATAAAATTTTTCTCTCCTTTCATTAGCCAAATACAATTAGGTTACGTTTATCGGTATGTAAGAATGGAATGAAATAGAATATAGTAGAAATAGAAATTGAAATGGAATGAAGGTGATAATATAATGGAATGACCATTCTCATTCCTTTGTTTGGTTATCAAATTAATAGACTGGAATAATTATTCTCATTCATTTGTTTGGTTGCTAGGTTAATTAATATTAAATTGAAATAATTATTTTTATTTTATTATTAATTCAAACTAAATTAGAAAAAATCCTTAAATATGAAACGAGAATAAAAATGGTGATGCGTGAGTATGGTAGAGATCGTGTGAGGGGGGTGGTGGTAGACTGGTAGTGACGAGTGCATCTTGGTGATTGGGTGGATGGAGGCTGATGTGGTGGTGGATAATGTGTGGGGATAGGTGTGTTAGAGGTACATGTGGAGGTGGTAGTTGCATGGTGGTGGTGGTGGTAGTTATGAAGGTAGTTGAATGGTGGTGGTAATGATAGATGGGTGGATATTAGTGGTAGTAATTGGTGGTAGACACCATTTAGTTTTCTATTTTTTTTTGTCCCCCCCCTTTATTTTTAATCTTTCTCTTATTTTATTTCATTCCCTTGAAAGGGAATAACCATTTCTATATTTTAATAAAATGAGATTTACACAAGAATGTGCATTTTCACTTCTTATAAGTATAACATACAATAGAATGAAATAAAATATAAGAATAAGCATTCCATTCTAACCCACACTCGTATATTTTAGCTTATATATAGTTATGGGCGCGCCTAGGGCTTAGTAGGAGTGATTGACTTAAAAAATTATGTTAATACCTTATTATTTTGTACTTTTATTTACTTAAAAATTTTATTTTTATTCTATTATTTATACACTTTTACCTTCACTATTATTTTAATTTTACCTCATTTGTCAAAAATTCATATTTTACTTTTATTAATTACAAATCGGAAGTCTACCTTCATATAGTTGAATTGTTTGGGAAAATATTGAATGTTACCCGCAGATGCTCCTGACTGTCTCCTGCACATATTTGTCTAAGTTTTGCAATTTTTTCAGCTCTAGAGGATTGCGTTTTCCAAGATAGATTAAAAGGAAAAAGGAATTGGGCATGGAACTCATAAACCATATAAATGTTTCTGCTTCAGCCTTCATTTGGTCAATTGTCAAAAACTTTAAACAAAGTAATGACTACACTTCCTGTTTTGTTTAATGAAGCTCATCCACTAAGGGCTATGTTGGCAGTGTAGTCATTGACGAATCATGACCATTGAATCATGACCATTGATTTAAAAATTTTAGATCAGTGTCAGGATCATGATGACTAGGGTTTGTTTGGCTGGAGAGAGTGCATGGGTTCATGAACTCACCGACGAAAAGTCAGGTTTAAAGGAAATATAGATATATATTTTTTTTCTTTTTAATTCTAACAGTTGGACTGTGGATTCGTGATGCAACAGAGTGGCGACGGAAAGTACAAAATAAACATCTTTTACAAGTTTGTTGAATTTTTGAATAACAAATGCCAAGTAAATTGATAACTATTGCTAGAGCTCATAAATCACTCAAAACAATAGGATGAGATTTAATTTTATATAATTTTAATCTTAAAAAAAGGAAAAATTGTCTATTAATAATATAGAACTTTACTATTTAAATAGTAAAAGATTTCAAACAAATCTTAACCTTAATCCAAACTTTTATCGACAACTATTCATAAAATTATCAAAAATGGCAAAATTTAATTACGCATATAATTAAAAACTAGAAGAAAATCTAATGTTCCAAAACAGACAGGGAAAAAAATCTAAATTTTCTATCAAAATTTATTAAACATCAAAAATTTTCAAACAGGGCAAATTTGATGATTTGACAATCCAAATATTGGAACTTGTCAAAATCCAACATAGGTAATGTTAAAAGTGATTAATATTGATTATAAGATGAGTTCTCATTTCCTCGCCAAATTTTATCTAATTTTATACATGTTATATGTCCCACTTAACTATGTCTAAAATAAAACTTTACACATTTCTTACATCTCACTTTTACAAATATCTCAATATCAAATCAATTTGCTACAGCTCACAAACCCTCAAAAACTCGTGTGGATCACTTATCAAACTCACCATAATTAGAGAAGCAATTCTGGTTCAAACGTCATGTTCCAATTTGTAATTGTATTCATTCACGTCAATGCTCAAATAACTCAAAATTGAATGAACTCGTTAAATAATTAGTTCATTTTATATATTATGTTTAAAGTGATAAAAAGTGAGATAAAGCGAGGTAACGTAAGATAAGTTGTGAGTTTGTAATTCGTGCAGTGAAATAAAAAGTAAATAATTTTTAAAAATTTTCAGAAGATTACAGCAAACTAAACGGAGTCATAATCAGATTAACTTTATATTTAATTGTGTTAATTTTGAGTTAGCATGTTGATATTGTGTCATATTTAATTTTTTTTTTTATAAATAATTTTTATATGGGTCACGATGTTGGGCCGTATCACAAGGGTTTGCGTGAATGGAGGATCAGGATTAAAAATTATATGTCCACCTGTAAATTGAGGAAATCCAAATAGCACATGATACACACCTTTTATAATGAACTGTGTAACCATCGAAACAATGGCTGCCCGTGGATGGAGCATCATTAAAACAATAATAATCATAAAAAAAAAAAAAATGAATCTCAGTTTATTTTGCAAGCGGGTTATAATTGATTCATATTTATTTATACCGACGATTTGAATCCCTCTTATTACCCTTTATTTTCTATAACTAAATATTTGATTTATTTTTCAAATTTTGCAAACTCTATTTCTTTTTCATAGTCAAACGGGTGAATTGGATTTTTTTTTTTTTTAAAAAGCTAAAAAATTTTATAAAAAATTAAGCAAAGAAACCCCCCCCCCCCCCCAAAAAAAAAAAAACTTCTGGTGTTTCACAACTGCCATACAATTATACAAATCCTAAGAATCTAAATTTCATGGCTTCTCTCTCTCTCAAAAAAAAAAAAAAAAAAGATGCTCTTGCGTCAGGGCTGCAATTGTTTTTGACAGTTAATGGAGAAGAATGCCATAAAGACTTCGTTGTAAGAGATGCGTATCATGTGCTTCTGGCCATTGTCACTGAAATCTTTGCTTTTTTAAACGTACGGAGTGATTCCTTGTTCACATGAAGGATAAGTTGTGCAGCAAAGTTTCTTTCGGAGAGGCCTAACTCCACCACATCCACAGGAGTGCCTTATCACCACAACTCCATATTAGATATTTAATTAAAACTCCATCGCGACATCATTACTTCTATGTCGGAGTCAACTGGGGTTAAACAAGCTAAATATTTAATATATATATTTAAAAAAAATTCTCTCTTATATTTTGTGCGTATATATATATTATTTTTTTTTTTTTTTCAATAAAAGGTTAACATGTTATATCAAAATTTATAAAAATATTTAGAGTAAAATACAAAAACCATCTCTATACTTTACTCTCGGACTCACTTTAACCCCAATTATCATTTCATAAGATGGTCTATGTGGCAACCCCAACCATGATTTCATAAGATGGTCTAGGTGGCAGAATAATGACGTGGAGATTGTCTGTCATATGTTAGATTGCTAATTTTTCACGTAACAAAGTGATGACGTGACACCTTCGGATGAGGTAGAAACTGTCTGCTGTGTGTTAGGCGTTCACTCATCCACATGTGCCCCAACTATTATGAATTTTTCACGTGGCAAAATGATGACGTGACACTCTCGGATGAGGTAGAAACTGGCTAACATGTATTAGATGCTCACTCATCCACATGTGCCCCAACTGTCATTTCATAAAATAGTCCATGTGGCAGCCCCAATCGTCATTTCATAAGATGGTCTATGTGATAGAGTAATGACGTGAAGATTGTCTATTATGTGTCAGATTGCTAATTTTTCATGTGACAGAGTAATGATGTGACTCTCAAATGACATAGAAACTGTATATTATAAATTAGATGCTCACTCATCCACATGTGCCCCAACTGTTATGAATTTTTCACATGACAGAATGATGACGTGACACTTTCGGATGAGGTAGAAATTGTCGGCTATGTATTAGATACTCACTTGTCCACATGTGCCCCAACTGTCATTTCATAAGATGGTTCATATGGCAGCCCCAACCATCATTTCATGAGATGGTTTATGTGATATGTGTCAGATTGCTAATTTTTCACGTGGCAAAGTGATGACGTGACACTCTCAGATAACATAAAAACTGTCTACCATGAGTTAGACGTTCACTCGTTCACATGTACTGGTGTTGATTGATATGGGTTGCTGTCATGGAATAGTTTTACTTTGAAAAAGAAAATAAAACATTACAAATTATGCTACCCACAAGAATCAAATAATAAACCTTAAGGATAGGTAACCAACAACGAAACCAACTCACCAAAGGTTTGATTTGTGTAAGGTTCCTAAGTAAAATTTATATATATTAAAAAGCTGAAATATATAGATTTTCCACCATTATAATATTTATAATATTTATATAGAATATATTTATATATATTTATTTATAAATAAATATTTTTATATTTATATAATCTATTTATATATTTTATATAAATATATATATATATATATATATATATATATATATATATAATTATTTATATAGAAGATGATAGAGAATCTATTTCAGCTTTTGAATATATATAAAAATTATCTAAGAATTTTACACAAACCAAGCTCTTTGTGAGTTAGTTTCGTTGTTAGTCCTCCATCCTTTAGGTTTTTGGTTCCATTCTTGGGATTGTATTATTTGTAATGCTTCATTTTCTTTTTTAAAGTAAAGCTACTCTATGGCAGAAACCAATACCAACACATGTGGACGAATGAGCGTCTAACATATAGTGGACAGCCTCCACATCATCACTCTATCACATGAATTATCTTGCGAAATGACGATTTTACTCTCACCTCCAACACCAGCACATGTGGACGAGCAAACGTCTAACACATGACAGATAGTTTCTATGTTATCCGAGGGTACCGTGTTATCACTCTGTCACGTGAACTATCTTACAAAATAACAGTTTTACCCTCACCTTAACAGTGGTTTGCAACGAGAAGCAGACGGAGGGACCTGATTGTTGCTTGACCAAAAGTGTAGGGATTTGGCTATCATAATTAAAACCATTAGGACCAAAGTGAGAGCGAAGATAAAGTGTAAGGGTGGTTTTTGTACTTTACCCAAATATTTATTTTAATATTGAACCACTTACTTTTATAATTTTATAAATTATTTTTATATAAAAATATACCTTAATTTAAAAAAAAAATTAATTTACATGGGCAGGCTTTGGAATTAAATCTTGATCCGATAGGCAACAAAATTATTCTGAGCCTACCTGTCTATTGTTTACCCCCTTAAAGTCCAACCATCAATTTTTTTATTACTATATATTTATTTCTAGGTTTATGATGTGGTAAATTGGTATTGGTTAATAAAATTAACAATAAGTAAAAAAAAATTATATCCTAACTTAAGGCACGGCTTATAAATCTAGTGTCAGGTATAATACAACAAATTCATTGAACACTAACAGTAACCCGTGCGATGCTTAGGTGATGAAATTTTTTCAATTATTAATATTAAAAAAAATAAAAATATCTCCAAAACAATCAAAATAGATACTCATATTTAAAAGTATTAATAGTCATAAATCCACGTGTCAAAATAGATAAATATAAAAAAAATTAAATATAGTCATCCAATTTTTTAAATAGTAATCCAAAAGTACAGTTGCAAAAAAATATAACATATAACTCCATTCTTTTAACCCCGTCCAGCTCCAACATGCTAAGTAAATCACCTATTAATCAAAAACTATTTAAAATTATCTTTTAAGATATATAATATCTTCTTAAAATAATTATTAAAAGTAAATTAGATTAACCTCTGATCGAAGAGTTCTTTCCATAGCTATCCCATCCTAGTTAATTAAATAATCGTTCAGTCCAATCCATTATCACAATAAAAGACGAAAGCAAATCTCAGACACTAATATACACGATATAATATATATATATATATATATATATATATACACATACAGTAATATATCTGTAAATCTATAGAAAAAATTGAACATACCTATAAAAAGAATTGAAAGAGCTTGAACAAAAATAAAAGAATCCAAAAGTTTCAGGTGATTGGTGGATGTGTGTAGAAAGAAAAAGGAAATTGGAGAAGAAATTTAAAAGTTTTCTAGCAATGAAGGAGGATTACAAAGAGAGAGAGAGAGAGGAATTTTGAAAACAAAATGGCTCTTGAGTTTCAAATTTTTATTTTTGTTTTTTTTTTCTAACCATCTTTTAATGAATTTTTTATTATAATTTATTTTAGATGGCAGACTACCATGCAGAGAGAGAAAGACAAACATTTATTATTATTCATTACAGGTGGAGAGAGAAGAAATTGTTTTAAAAAACAAAATCAAAATTCTGTTAAAAAAAAAGAAAAAGAGAAATGGAGAACAAATAGTTATGCCACGTAGGATGAGGATGAAGGAGGTGAGGAGAGAGAAATAAATGGCTTTAGTATTATAATAACTAGCAGTAACCCCTGCAATACCCGGGCAATGCAAATTTTTTTTAATTATTAACATTAAAAAATAAAAAAAATCAAAATAGACACTTATATTTAAAAATGTTAATAATTACAAATTCACATATCAGAATAGATAGATATAAAAATAGATATATACACAATAATATATCTATAAATTTACAGAGAAAATTGAATATAACTGTAAAGAGAATTGAAAAACTTATACAAAAAAAAAAAAAAAAAGAATTCAAAAGTTTTAGGTGATAGGTGGATGTATGTAAAGAGAGAAAGGAAATTAGAGAAGAAACACAAAAGTTTTCTAGAGATGGTGGGAAGATTATAAGAGAGAAAGAGGAATTTTGAAAAGAAAGTGACTCTTGAGTTTCAAATTTTTATTTTTGTTTTTTTTATAACTATCATTTAATGAATCTTTTATTATAATTCATTTCACATGAGCAAAATATTATATAGAGAGAGAAAAACTCTTTTAATGAAACATTTATTATTATTCATTACAGGTGAATAGAGGAGAATTTGTTTTAAAAATAAAATCAAAATTTGTGAAAAAAAAAAAAGAAAAAGAGAAATGGAGAGTAAATAATTATGTCACATTGGATGAGGGTGAAGGAGGTGAGGAAAGAGAAATACATGATTTTAGTATATAGTATAGATTTAACATACGCTTCTTCAACACAATTTAAAATAATATAATTGTTTATATCAATATAATTGTAAATAAAATAAAATTCACCATCCGTTCTTTCGCAACCTGAAATTCTTTTGAAAATTCAAGAGTCACTTAGTATAGGTTAAAGAGACCAAATAAAATAAAGAAAATGGATCATTTTTCGCATTTAATTTAGTATATAATATAACAAAATTCTACAAATTGTTAAAAAATTTAAATTTTTTATTCACTGCACAAATTATGAGATTATAACTTTTACAAATTTATATAATTCTAAACACTCCCTAGTCACATGGCAGACTCTAAAAGTCAAATACTAAGGTGGATTTATAAAACATAATTAAATAATAATATTCCACAGCAACTAATACGTTTCCCGAACCAATGTAAAACAAATAATTTGAATTGATATATTACTAAATAAAATTACTTTTACAATTAATTATTACCTTTGCAATATTACAATAAATAATCTAAGTAATTACAAACCCATAAGTTGGGTAAAAATCGAATTGCCGGTAGTTAAACTAAATCCACAACCAACTTTATTTCAAGGAGATCATCGGTTACAAACATATTATTATTTAAAAAATTCTTGATGGGATGAACTCACTAAAGCTTAGTAATCAAAACTAGAGTAATGACATGATTCTATTATAAGAGGGTTTAGTGTGGTTTGTGTTTTACTTATATATATAATGGTTAGATCTCCTTTACTTATAATGCCCTGAGACAGTTTTTGGAAGACCAAAATCTAATTACATGTCTAATTTTCTTGATTTAAAAATGGTACAATCACAGGTTTGATAAGTTCCTGCATAATATTAGATCCTATTATTTTATATAAATATATTTTAAATTTTACATACAAGTCAATGATTATGCCATCGGTGAACATCCTACCTTACGAATCGAATCTAACAGGATGAAATGAAAACAAATAATTGATCTTTTTCTCTTCCTCGAGCTGCTGCTCTCTCTCTCTCTCTCTCTCTCAAGTGTATATGATGCTGAAGGCCAAGTGGGGGAAGTTGGGTAACAAAGGTGCCAAGTGGGGTGGAATTTTTACGCATGCAAGCGGGTGTCCAGGGAAGCAATGCAATCCGCCAAATGGAACGACCTCGCATTGTATTCCATGCAAAAATATGAAATCGGGTCCGTCGGTAAGAAATGGGCCAAGCACTAAATTTGGGTCGACACTTGGTAATTGGGTCCAAGAAAAATAATCAAATGGGCCCCAGCCCATTCTAATTCAAATATATAAAAATTCCAAATAAATCTAATCTTTTAATTTTTGTCAACAAAATTTGGAACTCTAAATAAACCTTAAAAAAAAAGTTATTTTTTCCACTCTCTCCCATTTTTTTTTTCTTTCTCCCAATTCACAAACATAACGCCCAGGAAATAGAAATTAAGTTTAAAAAAAAAAGTAAAAGAAATTAAGAAATAAAAGAAGTTAGGGTAAATTACACTTACTTCCCTCGAACATTAAGTATAATTCAGGGACCTCCTTCAATCATTTGAACTTTACACTTACTTCCCCCAAACCCTATTATTTGTAACACTTACCCCCTTTTGTTAATTTTATCTGTAATACCGTTATGGTGCCATTGTAAAAAGAGCAAAATGCTCTTGATTAGTTTTGAATGGATATCTCTTTCTCTCCCCCTGTTTTTATTTTATTAAAGTTATAATAATTTATTTTACTAAACTTAAAATAATAATTTATGATTAAAATGATTTATTTTATTAAATTAAAATTATTTATTAATAAATAATAAATATGTATTAAAATAATTTATTTTAGTAAAATTAAAATTAATAATAACTACATATTAGAATATTTATTTTCTTAAAAATGAAAAAAAAATTCATTAGATTAAAATATTTATTTTATTAAAATTAAAACTACTATTAAAATAATAATAATTACTAAAATGGTTTATTTTATTAAAATGTTTTATTAAATTATATTAATTTATTAAGTTATGTTATTTACTAATATATTTTATTAAAATTAATTATTATTAAAAATTGGAAAACTAATGATTAACATATCTAAAAGTTATAATTTGTAAAAAGAAAACCAAAATTTGGTGAAAAAATTATATAAAAAAAAAAAATACCAAAAAATTACTAATTTTTTTAACTAAACAAACCCTAAAATTAACTTTTCCTAATTGTCTGATCTCAATGGTTACTGGTGAATAACAACAAAATGATCAAAATCACCAAGAGAACTCAATTCAAGAAATTAACAATAGATTTATGAACCCTACACAAACTTCTGGATAAATGAAAGCCCCTAGAATCTTCAAGATCAAACAAATCACAAAAAATGAGCACATAATCAACAATAACTCAACCAAAAAATTATCACCTAACAAGAATCCGATAATGAAATTCATGAATTTCAAAAATTCATGTAATTTAACTATATTCATTTAACAAAAACCAAACAAAATCACAAAATTATAAAACACTGCTCAAATTTTTCATACCCTAACAACTCCCAAAATCAACTGTTATGACCTATAATCCAACTAGACTCATCAATAAGAAGTCCTAATGCATTTAATTTAACCAAAGTCAATCAATAAAAAAAAAAACACAAATATATAGAAGTTTTTTTTTTTTTTTGGGTAAATCCAAATGTATAGAAGTTTCAAAAACCAAGTCAATAATCTTCCTGCCCACTTAAAATTTAAAGCAATCCAAAACAAAAGTACTAAAACTCGAAACTTTTTTTTCCAACTCAAATAAAAGAACACAAAGCATAAGCCATCATTATTTCAAAACCGATTGGTTTGTAATTGGAAAAATAAAATAGAAGAAGATACATTTATATGACAAAAAATTTTTCAACGAAATTCCAACAGATCACAGAATGAAATCAAATACAAGAAGCATTTGTCTTGATTCGATTCAGACTGCATATCCCATTTCCACAGATGCCCGTGATGTCAAATGGTTTCGAAACTGCTGCCCATGCGAAGAATTGATCTCAAAGGGTCAATCTTCGAAGAATTGGAGGGCTGTGACTTGTGAATAGTGTGGTAGATGTTGCAGGTTTCATAGTGTAGATCTGGTAACACAGTGCACAGCAGTGGAAATGGAGGGACTTACGACTTGTGCTACGTGCGGCGGAGGCAGCACGTGGCGGCGAAGAGCACGGTAGAGCTCTTGAAAGCCACAGAGATGGAGAGAAAACCAGGTATATTTGGGTCTGGGGGAATCAAAACCATTCACAGGCTCCCTTAAATGATCTAGGTATATTTGGGCTTAGGAATATTTGGGCCTGGGAATATATTTTGTTTGTATGAAAATTAATTTTTAGTTGACTTGATTGATTGTTAAAATTTAACTGTTCAAATTAACGAATAAAATTAAGTGTGACAAACAATTGAGTTTGGGAGAGGTAATTGTCATGTTTAAAGATTAGGAGAAGTCTCTCAATTATGCCTAACGTTCAGGGGGGTGTAATTTACCCAAAAATGATCTACCTTGTCCTAACCCAAACGTGTAGGTGACCGGGTGAACGACCAATCACAAGCAGCCACCGTGAATCAAATTGCATCTGTGACCGTCCGTCTGCTTTGTGTCGCCATTCGCTTTAGCGTCGTCGTATTGTTGCCTCTCTGACTTACGTTGCAAGCTTTTAATTTTCTCTCTTTCGGGGCACTAGAAGTTGAAATTTTCCTCTCCAACTTCCCAAACCCGCCCGCATGTAGCTTTACTTTCCCCATTTTTGTTCTCTCTAAGTTCCTTGCTCGTTCGATTTGTACACAGATAAGGGAAGGGTTCGTCTCTGAGTAGGTAACGGCATTTTTGAATTTCGGATTTGATTGTCAAATTTCACTGCTTCTTAATGTTTTGTTGGTTCTGGGTTACGTGTTTTGTTGTTTCTGGTTAGGGTTTAAATTTATTTTCTTTGAAATTGAAGGGTCTTGTTCTTGTTCCTTACGAATTGGATATATTAGGCTTTTGTTGATTTCATTAGGGTTTTTAATTTTGTTGGAAATTTTGACATAACTCTGTTCTATTGGGTTGTTTGAGTGTGCATGCGTACTTAGTGACTTCAATTGAGCTTCGTAGTCTGTTGATTATTGGTTCTTGTTAATATAATGAAAAATCAACACTTAAAACCTGTATGAAGTCTTTTCCTTAAACCTTTAAAAGAGCAGTGATGAAATGATGATAACATTTTATCCCCCTCGAAGAAGAGCCAATGAATTGAAAATGTAGAGAGATTTTAGGTTAGTGCTTCGTTGAAAGTGCACTCTTTTTCATGAAGTCATTTGTAAGATAGTTTTCCAAATTTTATTTGTATTGTCAGACATTTTCCATGTTAGCTTAATAACACCCCCAGTCTTCTTATCTTTTTCCACCTTTTTCTTAATAGTTAATGGAGGTTTCTTGTTGACATTATTGTTTCTTTTATCCAAAACTATAAATTATTGCTAAGTTGTGATAGTAATTTGGATTGCTTAAGGTTTAATGTGGGCAAAAGCAAATATTAATTGAAATTTTCCCTTGTAATTGAAATAATGTTTTATATTTTTATTTTTTTTAAATAAAGTGTATGTAAAAGGCCACCAGTTGGTGGAACTTCCATACAGAGAAAGGAAGCTAAAAGCTCAATTGGAATATTGAGCTGGTGTATGAAATCCACGAGGGCATTGGAGGATTCATAAAAATTTCTTTTGCATGAAAAGCTCGACTGGACACCGGCACTCATTGGATACTCTCCCAATGCGTGTTGGGTACTTGTCCAAATGTGTCATATTATTATTATTTTTTTATTATTGTAGAACTGGACACTTTTTGGACTTTGGGAGATACATGTGTCAATCACTCAAACACAACGAAAGGAATTTTAGTTTTGAAGAAAACTTTAGTAAGAGTTAAATAGTGAAATAAAAGTAATATGAATTTATAATACCCTTTGTTCATGAAAGGACAAAGCATGAAATATAAGTAATATGAATTTATAATACCTTATGTTCATGAAAAGACAAAGCATGTAGAGGTAGATTGTCACTTTATTGGAGAGAAACTCCTAGAAGATGATTGATCGTGGTGAACTGGTGTTGTTTACGCAAGAATGGACATACACTATCTCTTTATACATTGTCAATGGGCAACATAGCTATCTTATTTCAGCATGCATTAGGTTTTCCTTCAAGGGGTGAAGTTAAAAAGTACGGACACTCCAAAATAGGTGTCACACTTGTATTATATCCGTATCAGATACGGACATGATAGGGACGTGTTTGACACGCCACTTGGTGTGTCCAATTGTTTTATTTTAATTTTTTTGGGCATGGGAGGGACACATGGGAGATACGGCAAAGACACAGAAGGGTTGCGACTAGGGCGAAAATGTAATATTAAAAAATTTTTTTTATGGGTTATTATGTAATTTGGTATTCGTTAGAAATCAAAATATAAAAAATAAATTCACTTTTATCGAAAATGATGCATTTTCAGTCAATAACTCAAGTAACTTACAGGTTATAAAATGTGTAATTTCATTTTTTACTATTTGCCATATCCTGCCATGTTCATATTCTCACTTTTTAAAAAAATTGCCATATCCCATGTCCTGTATCTGTATCCATATCCTTATCCGTATATGTATCTATGCTTTTTAGGGGTGAAGCAAGTGTTTCAGGAGTGGTAAGGTGCGGGGATTCTTATGAGCAGAAGGAAAGCATGATAGCTAATCCCTTTTTGTTTAACATGTTTCATTTGGGGGGAAAGGAATAGAAGATATTTTTGCGATGAGGAACATTTTCTGTATGGATGAAAGAGCACTATTTTGGGTTATTATTTAGTTGGTTAGGATGGGATAAAGTATTGGACTTGGATTCTTTTTCGTATTTCATTAAGCGTATGGATATTACTTGACATGTCCTTTTTGTGGTTGGACGTGTTGGTTTTGTACTGTGAAAGTATCCCCTTGATGCCTTTTTGTATTTATTCTTTCTTGTTCATTAAAAAAAGAAAAAATACGTGAAGTCTGAAGATGGAAGATTTATTTACCAAAACTTTAAGGGGGACCTGAATTAAATATATTTGTAATATGTTTGGAACATATGATATATATGCTCTAGTTGAGGGGAAGTGTTAACAATAGAATAGGAACACTTATGGGTAGTGTGTAGATATTTAAAATTTTGATTACCTCCTGCATATTGTATTTTATTTACTTTCTTATTTTGTATGGGTCCTAATATTATAAATACAGACATGAACCACCCACTAGGTGTGTCCACATTTCCCAATTCTCTATAACTCAACAAGAGTAATGCCGTACAAGTGGAATATATTAGCAGAAAAATCTACTAGAATGATTTGCCACAAGTGTGGCCTATCATTTCAAAACAGAACGTCATTAAGTTACTTTTTCTTTAGAAAATTGCCACTGCCACATTATTATTGTAGTGTGAGATTTTCCTTTATTAAGTTTCATTTGTGTAAAGAATTTTTTTGTATAACACTGTTGGCCCAACACTAAGCTCAAAGAATAGTGCAAAGAAACCCAATTTGTTTCTTTCTCATTGCTACAATCCTCATTGAATAATATGTTTCCCTCTCCCAAAAAAGGGGGGGGGGATGATCCCCATTTGATAATGCTGCTGAATAAGGTTGCTTTCTGCTAAAATTTTTCCTTAGTTGAGAATGACTGTTTGCTGTGTATGGCTTGAATTTTGAACTGTGGATTGGATAACATGGGCTAGAGTTTGCTAGAGCTGCACACCGAAATGAAGATTGTAAGATTATTTTCCAAGTGTTTCCGATCTAAGATTCAGAATTTTTGGTTTATGATTCAGTATGTATGTTTCTTCTATATTAAATTTTTAATATTTTCAGTTGTGACAATGTATATTTATCCGAGAAGTCCTGGTTCTGTTTTGCAGGATAAAATGCGAGGAAAAGGAATATCAGTAGGTCATCCTCAATCAAGAACTTGTTTTGGAAGGAAGACGCTGCAAAGGTGCAAGAATAATGGGGAAGCTGATAATGTTGTCCTCATTGATGTTGATAGTGATAATCTCAATAATGTTATTATCATTGATGTTCCTGAATCTTTAAAACAGAAGCTACGAGGTTCAAATGTACTGAGGAAAGACAAAAAATGTCAGTTCCGGACTGTAATTTGCATTGATGATGATGAAAATTCTGACAGCAGTCATCCTGGAGTGGGTGCAGACAGTGGCCATGATTTTTATAATGATGCCTCCTCTAGTGGGAGATTTCACCCTGCCTTGAATCACACCAGAAACTCTGTGGATGCAGTTGGTGAAGAGTATCAGTTTGTTCAAGAAAATTTATCTCCACTGAAGTTGTCAAAGTGCAAACGAACCTATTCTGGAAAAGTTTCGAGCAGAAATCGTTATGGTTTAGGTCCTGAGTCAGACACTGATTCATCTGATAATGATTATGCTGATTGTGAGTTCATGGAAGACTCTTTTGGAAAACTTCGCGAACAGTGGGAAAAAGCTAACATGATGAAAAAATATGATGTCCACAATGGCCAATCTGGTAAGTGTGATCAGGCTGCTACTGGGTTGCATACTGACACCCAGCAAAATGTTGAAAATCCAACTGACAAACCCACAGAAGCCCAGCCATGTCCTTATTCTAGCAATGCAAGATATGAAGAAGAAAACCCTTCCATTCAAACTGGTTATGGAAATTTGGGGAGCACTTCTAATGATCCAAAGAAGATTCCTTTAGCTGATTTTTGTTTGAAGTCAACTCAAGAAACCCAATTTTCTAATATTAAGGCTCATAATTGTGGCAGAGGAGAGTCCTTCCCTGTTGAGCCCGCTTTAAACAATGCTGGAGGGAAAACTAAGAAACATGTTAAGCATGGTGCTCCTTGTTTCCTAGATGAAGACAACCACTGCTCTCAAGGACCTTCTGTATGCTCCAGTCATGAGCAAGGTAATGAACAGGTTGATTATACTAAAAAGTCTTCTCAGGAGAAAGAGAAAACCCCACCTGCAGAACCCTGTATATCAAATCCTGAGCCAACTGTTGACATAAATTTTGGTCATAGTAAAGCTAATTTAGCAAATGAGGATGTTTCCTTTATCAGTACCCAAGCTGCAGTTCAAACTGAAGTTGACCGTGGTGGAGAAAAGTTTAAAAAGATTCCTAGCTGCAACACTTCTTTTCCTACAGAATCAGAAGTCACTGGTAGTTGCTATGATAGGCGGAAATTATCTGGAGAACCTTTATTTCAGAATATCAAACCACCGAACAAATTGAAACTTAATCATCAGGGTGCTGATGGTGAACTTAAAGCAGTTACTGAGGATACTTTCTGTGAAGGTCCGCCTGTGGCAAAGTCGTATGTCAGAAAGGAGAAGGGTTGTTATCAAGACATAGTGAAAGCAATTCTGGAGGAACCATCTTTGTGTAGTGTTCCTTGTAATGAAGTACATACTGAACCAAACATGGGTGCAAGGGAACTATCTGGCGAATTTATGTCTAATAATCAAGAAGAAGAAGAAGAGAAGGATGATCCATTGGATACTCAAAATGGTGACGTTATGAGTGCTGTTCAGGGTAGCATAATTAATGAACGGGAAAAACTTAAGCAGACTGATGAATACAAACGTGCAATGGAGGAAGAATGGGCGTCCAGGCAGCAAGAGTTGCAACTTCAGGTGCGGCTCGTATACAGCTTCTTTTATTCTTTTCTTAAGGTCATGTAATTGCCATTGCATATTGTACTTCCTGGTCATTTAGATTATATCATTTGGCTGCTTGGCTTACTCCTTTTTATTTAGCACATTTTACGGTAAATACTGGGGTAGGGGAGTGAGCTCTTAAATATGGATTCAATTGTTTTGTGACTTTAATCCTATGGATGTAAACAGTAAAAGGAGTTGAAGTTGGACTTGGAATTAGAACTTAATTTATTTAATCAATTGGTTTTACTGCTGTTTTTCTTTCACCATGTATTTTGGCCATATGCTTGTCCAATCTAACAATACATAAATAGTTAGTCCACCATATATTGGACAAAGAGAGAAGAATGCTCCAAGTGCATGATAGGAGGTGTTTGGCTAAGGTGCTCCATCTCTCTTTCCTAGGGTTTCATTCATCAAAAAATCGAGAAGACGATTCTCAATGTCGCAGAAGAGGATTTCATTCAAAATCTTTCGGTGAATAAGGTTTGAGGAGAGTTGATGAGTTTGCTCAATGATGAGCTCCAATAGGGAGAACTTACTAGGCCATCGGTACGAAATGTAAGACATTGCATTATGGCTTAACCACGACTGACATGGCGTGGGAAGGTAAGAACAGTGATGGTGTTAGGGTCTTCAAGGAGAAGGGGCCACGGGGGAGCTTTCAAAAGTTGTTGATGTTGTTTAAGGAAGAGCTTTAATGGTTGATAATGATGTGTAGAAAGACAACAAAGAGGGGAGGGGAGCAAACGCAACTGGATGCCTAATGGGTGGAAGGTGACTATTGTTGTCTTCTCGTTTGTGGGTGGAGGTGAGTTGGGTGTTGGAAATTAGGTTATTTTATCCTCTTGGTAGGGTTTGGATCTGTGTTGCTGACGAAGATATGGGGGAGGTTGGGGAAATTTTGTAGAGATGCTGTCAGTGTTTGACTCCGATGAAAAAGTGAATTTCGGTGGGCATACAATATTTTGTATGTGAGGTTTTGTTAAAACCACGTTTGATGGTTGGAAACCTTCGATATGTGTCCTTGGAAAGGGGAGATTGGAGTGTTCTGAAGACTGAGCATGGTGGCGGCAAAGGTGATAGGGAATCATGGGGTTGGAGCTTGTTTGGTAGATTTGGGAGTGATAGGTCTACGGTGATGGCATTGGATGAGGTTAGGCGATGGGTTGGTAGTTCGTGGATTGTGGATGGTGGTGGTTATTGTTGGAATGTACAGCTGTAATATATTCTTTATTAGGAAGAAAATAGGCTGCGTATAATTAGTTAGACAACAAGTTAACGAAAGTGTGACTAGGCTACAATCCCTCAAATTATGGGATTGATTAGCTTCTTTTTTTGATAGTTAATTTCCTATTATTTTCCGAGAAGTAGCCAATAAATTGTGACGTATCAATCATTCTGTAATATGAGAAAAGCATGCTATTTTCATTTTCTATTGTCAACATGGTATTAGAGCTTTAGACTCTCTAGAATTTTTTTTTTCCTTGGCCTTCACTGCCAGGAAATTTTTCCAGTTTCGTTTTGGCCTTCATTGCTAGAAAACTTTCCAATTTTTTGAAGTTTACTATAGTCTCACTGTTCAGTTTAAAGCCTTCAGATAAACGATAGTTTGGTTTTACGAACTCTGTCGCTCCGATCGTCTTTGCCAAAGGAACCCAAACGTCGATTGTTGTTCATCGCACTCCAACATTGCCATGTATTATCGTCACTTTTCGCTGGGAACCCTAGCATCGTCGTCGTTCATTGTTGTTGCCCTTCACCAGGTGTCGTTGACCTTCGCTAGGAGCCACAGCACCGTTATTATTCATCGCTAGGAATCCTAGCATGATTATCGTCCTTCAACGATAGTCGGGTTTTTGCTTAATCACGATTTCAACCATCACTGTTTAGTCGACGATCGTTGATTTTGCTGAAATCCAGATCTCCAGTCGTCGATCATTGATGATTGTCTTCAGTTGTGACCACTGCTGTCTCTCTCTCTTCAACATGTTTGCAACGAAGTCCACTACCTCAAATGTTTTTGGTCAATCGGAAGAAGCTAATTCGAATCACAAAACTGGAGATTTGCAGAATAACCGGGCTACATATAGACTAAATGAGAAAAATTATCTCAAATGGTCTCAGTTTGTCAAGACATATTTGAAGGGTAAAGGGAAATTTAGTTATCTTCTTGGAACAGGACCAAAAAAGGGAGATCCGGTGTTTGAAGCATGGGATACTGCAGGCTCAATGATCATGTCGTGGTTGTGGGATTCGATGGAGCCAGCAATTAGTGATACTTGTATGTTTCTGACAACCGCAAAGGAAGTGTGGGATTCTATTCGCTGAACTTATTCGAAAGCACGGGATGCTGCTCAACTATATGAGATAAAGATAAAAACAAGTGCAACCAAACAAGGAGGCAAGATTGTAATAGAATATGCCAATTTGTTGCGAAATTTATGCCAGAAGCTCGATCACTATGGGGTATTTGAGATAAAGTGCCCGGAAGATGCCGCTACCTTGAAGGCTTTCATTGAAAAAAACCGAGTATATGATTTCTTAGGTGGCCTTAATCCTGAATTTGATCAGGTTAGGGTTCAAATACTCGGTAAGGAGGAAATACCTTCCTTGCAAGAGACTAGTTCCTTAATTCGGGCCAAAGAACGTCGACGAGGTGTTATGCTATAGTCTCCAACTTTAGAAGGATCAGTCTTAGTAACCAAAACAAAAGCACTTCAGGCACAAGATAATGGAAAGATGGACCTATCAAGAGCTTTTGGGAAGGACAACAAAGATGATTAGTGGAGAGATAAGAAAGATAACCCATGATGCAACAATTGCAAGAAGTTTGGACACATCCAGGAACATTGCTAGAAATTATATGGTAAACCATCAAGCTGAGAGTGCAGAAACCAGGGAAAACAACAATGGTTTCAAGTTCATCTAACAGAGCAGAAGGATCAAAGAGAAGCGTCAGAGAAAGGAGGATTCAATAGTGAAGAGATTGAGAAATTACGAGGTCTGTTAGGATCTCTTGAGAAACCTTCTGGTGCATGTTCATTGGCACTCTCGGGTAAGTCTCTGCTCTCATTTGGATTAAATACCTCAGAAAAGTGTTTTGTTGATTCTTGGATAATTAACTCAGGAGCCACTAAGCACATGACCCATACCTCACAAAATTTCATCACATATACTCCCTGTCCAAGTAATAGGAAAATTGTTGTAGCAAATGGATCCCTAGCAACAGTTGCAGGATTAGAAGATATCCATGTCACCTCCTCTCTTGTTCTTAAAAATTTCCTTCATGTACTAAAATTATCAGTAAAACTTGTTTCCATCAAAAAACTTACTGAGGACCTTAAATGTTGCGTAACTTTTCATCCTACTTATTGTGTTTTTTAGGATCAGGGTTCAGGGAGGGGCATTGGACTTGCTAAGGCATGGAATGGATTAAAAAAGAATCGTGAATAACTTGTTCATGTCATTTCTTAGTTCATCTAATAAAGATGCCATATATGGCTTCACCATTTTTGTCTTGGTCATCCTTCTTTTGGAGTCTTGAATATCATGTTTTTATCCTTGTTTAAAGGGTTGCATATTTCGGGATTTCATTGTGAAGTTTGTGAGCTTGCAAAGCACACTCGTGTATCTTTCCCTATTAGCAATAAAAGAAGCTCTTATGCTTTTGACTTAATTCACAGTGTTTTTTGGGGACCATCCACAATTCCAAATATTTCAGGGTCTAAGTGGTTTGTTTCCTTTATTGATGATCGTACTAGGGTTACATGGATATTCTTGCTCAAACAAAAATCTGATGTGGGTAGTATTGTTCCTAATTTCCATGCTATGGTTCAAAACCAATTTGGGACTAAAATTAAGAACTTTAGATCTGATGGTGCCAGGGATTACTTCAACCAAATCCTATCTCCATACTTCCAACAAGAGGGTGTAATTCATGAATCTTCATGTATTAACTCACCACAAAAGAATGGGGTTGCTGAGCAAAAAAATGGTCATTTACTTAATATTACTCGAGCATTATTATTCCAGGGAAATGTTCCTAAATCCTATTGGGGATATACTGTCCTTATATATGATCAATCAATTACGTTCACGAACTTTAAATCTTAAATCTTCCATGGAAGTTCTTGCTCAGTTCTACCCTAATTTCTGAATATCAAATGGCCTAATCTCTAGAGTTTTTGGTTGTACTTCCTTTGTCTATGTTCACACCCAAAATTGAGGAAAATTGGACCCTAGAGCAATCAAGTGTGTTTTTCTTGGCTATTTTCTTACACAAAAAGGGTATAAATGTTATCACCCTCCTTCTCGAAAATACTACTCTATTGTCGATGTTACCTTTGCTGAAACCAAGCCATACTTCACTCAATTTTATCTTCAGGGGGAGATTTCACAATTGGAAGATAAAGATTGTCTCGAGTCCTTTGATTTGCTTGAACTACCATCCTTAATTCCTTTAGCTCCATCTTCGTCCACTCCCACTCCAAAACCACCCAAGGTGTCTATTGAGTCAGAGCCTGTCTCGAGTCCTATACCACAACCTGTGTTCACTTCAGCTTCAGCATCTGTCCGTATTCATAATTTTATGAGATTTCCTCAGGTGTACTCAAGGAGAACAACCATTCTAGAACCAACACAAGTCCAAGATGCCAACCCGAGCTCTGTTAATGAACACGCGGTAAATTCTGATTCTCCTTTACATACACAGCTAGCTGAAAATGATTCTAACCTTCCTATTGTTGTTAGAAAAGGCACCAAAGAATGCACAAAACGACCCTTATATCCCTTATATCCCTTATCTCACTATGTGTCTCTGAAACGGTTGTCTTCACTTCATAGAAATTTCATTGCGAGTCTTAATACTATTTCTATTCCAAACACTTTATTTGAGGCTTTATCCAAAAGTGAATTGAAAATGGCTATGAGATAGGAAATGGATGCTCTGGAAAAGAATAAGACATGGGAGATTGTGGATAAGCCAACAGAAAAAAAGTAAGTTGGTTGTAAATGGGTGTTTACTCTGAAATACAAGGCTAATGGCTCACTAGAAAGGTATAAAGTGAGATTGGTGGCTAGGGTTACACTTAGACATACGGAGTCGATTACCGGGAGATTTTTGCCTTAGTAGCAAAGATGAATATGGTAAGAATTCTGTTATCTATAGCAAACCACTTCAATTGGCAACTTCAATAGTATGATGTGAAGAATGTCTTTCTACATGGGGATTTAGAAGAAGAGATTTACATGAGCATTCTACTTGGCTTTGTAGGAGAAAAGATAACTGATAAGGCATGTAGATTAAGAAAAGCTTTATATGGGCTCAAGCCATCCCCAAGAGCTTGGTTTGGGAGGTTTGCCAGAGCAATGAAATCAATTGGGTATTAATAGAGCTAAGGAGATCATACTCTCTTCATTAAACGTTCAGCTTTAGGGGGAGTGACAGCTCTTCGAGTATATGTCGATGATATCATTGTCACAAGGAATGATGAAAGGGAGAAATAGAACCTGAAGGAGTGCTTGATCAAGGAATTTGAGATAAAACAACTCGGAAGATTAAAATATTTCTTTGGAATTGAAGTCTCATACTCAAGACAAGGAATATTTGTCTCTTAGCAGAAGTATGTGACTGATCTTTTAAAGGAGGCAGACAAACTTGGTTGTAAATCAGTAGCTACACCCATTGAGCAAAACCAAAAACTTTGGGAGGCAAAAGAAGAACCAACAGTTGATAAAGAGATGTATCAGAGGTTAGTAGGAAAACTCATCTACCTAGCTCATACCCGACCAGACATAGCTTACTCAAGTATGATTAGTCAGTTCATGTATGATCCAAGGGAATCACATCTACAGGTTGCTTATAGAGTACTACACTATTTGAAAGGATGTCCCGAAAAAGGAATTCTATTCAAAAGAAAGGATGAGCTCACACGTAAAGCCTATACAGATGTTGATTATGTAGGATCCACAGTGGATAGAAGTTCAACTTCTGGTTATTGCATGTTTCTTAGTGGAAATTTGGTCACATGGAGGATCCAAAAAAAAAAAAAAAAATAGAAAATATAGTGGCAATGTCTAATGCTGAATCATAATTCAGGGCAATGGCACAGGGATTATGTGAATTGTTGTGGCTAAAGATCATCCCAGATGACTTGACAATCAAGTGGAAAGGACCTATGAAACTATATTGTGACAATAAATCTACTATCAGTATTGTTCATAACCCTGTACAACACGACAGAGCAAAACATATTGAGGTCGATAGACATTTTATCAAGGAAAAGCTAGAAGAAGGTCTAGTCTGCATGCCTTATGTACCTTTAGGGAGTCAATTAGCTGATGTATTAACAAAGGAGCTCAGCAGTGCAAACTTTTATGATCTTATTTCCAAGTCGGGATTGAAAGACATCTATTCCCCAGCTTGAGGGAGAGTGTTGGAATGTATAGCTGTAATACATTCTTTGTTAGGAAGTAAATTAGCTGCATATAATTAGTTAGACAAGTTAAGGAGAGTGTGACTGGGCTAGAATCCCTCAAATTATGGGATTGATTAGCTTTTATTTTTGATAGTTAATTTTCTATTATTTTCCAAGAAGTAGCCTACAAATTGTGATGTATCAATCATTCTGTAATATGAGAATAACATATTATTTTTATTTTCTATTGTCAACAGTTTTTAATGCATTATTTTTCATTATGTTCTGTATTTATGAGGTTTTTGCTTGTTTTCCCATTTTTAATTTTTTTATGTGAACTTAAAAATTAAATTTTTATAAAATAAATTATTTTTCACGTGCATTGCGTATGGACCTGCTACTAGTATTCATAGAATTCTATAACTTAGTGACTCTTAATCAACATAAAATTGATGGAATTGCCAAATGTCAATTTTGACTTTTATTCTAACGGTAATTGCCAAAACAAAACTTAACAAAATAGCAAAATACAAATTGGATCCCCAAAAGATGGAATTTGGTCAAAGGCCATGATCAATGTCGTAAGTGTTATCCTCTCGCTATTTACTATGGAATGGGCAGCTCACTCCTGTGGTTTTGACAACTTAGACTTAATTACCAAATAGTCATGGGTGATTCAAAATTGGGTCGGAGCGGCCCAGAAAGTCAATGGTAGCTTGTTCGTCTTACACAAATTTTGACTGACAATGTCTCTAACTCATCTGGTAAGTGGATAAACTCTCAAATGCATCCTTTTTTGTTCAATAAAATTCAAATATACATGGAACACATTGGTACACTTGCTATAGATTAGATAAACATCAGAAAAATTGGTATCTCAAAGAAGTTTGGAAAAATGAAATGGGTGTAATGGTTAAACCGTCGAAGAAAAATCTGGATTTGAAAATTCAACTTGATTGAATAAAACACTTCTCAAACTTCTTTTTCAATAGAGAAAGGTTTAGAAGGTACCAAGTACAACTTAAAGCTAGATGATGACATTACAACATAGTTGATCTTATCGAGACCACCTTAACATATAATTTTTGGTTTTCAGTTTAATTTTTCCTTTAGATTTTGTAGTTATCCCAATTTTATCCTTTAAGTGGTGCAATGGTAATGCTCCAACTGTCAAGCATGAGAACACATGTTCAAGTTTAAGAGTAACCATGGACATATAAGTCAATATGTGGTTATACATATTTAGAGCAATGATTTCTTAATCTTCACCTTCTAGCAATTGTGAATTTTACTTCCAGCATTTTATAGAAATCGTTCTGAATCATGCTTCACACCATGGATATGGTGTTTGCGAATGAACTATCATTTGACAGGCCATTTGCTTCCTTTCTTGTAGGCTGAAGAAGCTCAAAAATTACGGCAGCTGCGAAAGAGAAAGAAGGCTGAGAGTATGCGTTTATTAGACATGGAAAGAAGACAAAAGCAACGGGTTGAGGAAATGAGAGAGACTCAAAAGAAGGTTAGCAGCATTTTGTTTAGGTTGAGAGTATCATGCTTTTCAAGATTGCTGTTGATTGTCTTTCTATATATTTTTAGGATGAGGAGAATATGAACTTGAAAGAACAGATTCGTGCTGAAGTTAGGAAGGAGCTTAACCAATTGGAAATTATGTGTCGAGATATGGCTTCACTATTGCGTGGCCTAGGGATCCAAGTAGGAGGTGGGATTCGGCCCTCACTACATGAGGTGAGTTATATTGCTTGTTTATAGTGCTTCAACTCTTATAAGTATGATGCATGGTGCAAACAGTTGGAGACTTGTTTAAGTTGTCTATATGTTTCGTGGATCAATATATCTCTACCCAATCACAAAATACTGAAATAGTAGTTTTGCTTCAAATTGATTTGCATTGATGCTTATTATCTGGACTCCATAAGCTTGATGTCTATGTTTGTATTCACCATGAGCCCCATGTTTATCATGGGATCGGAATCATTTCTTTGTTTTTCTATTGCCATTGAATGTCTTCTATTTCTTGTGTTTTCATGATGTATGAGCACCCTTGTATAATGATGATTGCATGGAGTGGCAGTTATATGGTCTTAGGGTGTGTTTGGAGCTCTAAAAAAAAAAATAAAATAAAATAGATTTCTACGAATCTCTATAAAATTCAAAATTTCTACTCACTGTATAAATTACGAGGCTGCAACTTTTACAAATTTATATTAACTTTTACAGTTCCAAACCCTCTTAATTTTTATGAACAATTGTACATTCAGCGTCGTGAAAGTTGTTAAATCAACTCCAAACTATTCTGTATTTTCTCTTTTGATATTTTGTAAGTTATCAGTTGCCTATCATTGCCATACTGTTGTTATTTTCTTCCGAGTTCTACAAATTTTATTTAGAAGGTGGCAACTTAAAATGTTATATTAATTACTTGGCAACAAAGCAAATGTGAAGTTGTGCACAATGATGCATTTAAGAAAGTTGATTGTGATCTTACATGTCATATCAACGACTTTTGGATTATAAAGTTAAGGAGGATTCCATCAACACAGTTACATACTTCTAATCCAGCCGTTACCATAGCACTTGAATTACTTAGCGTACTAACTGGAGGCAGAGCACTCTCTCTCTATGTGTGTGTGTGTGTGTGTGTGTGGGTGTGTGTTGGAGTTAATCTTCCTGATGTGGTCTTGACTCTCTTTCCAATAAGCATGTGACACACAATTCGTTCATATACTGTTTTTCCGGGGCATATATTGAAAGAGGAGCTCGTATTTTGATGTGGTTCAATGGTAACGATAGATGTTCCTTGCAAATTGATGATATGGCATGGTGGACCTGTTGAGGATCAAACAAAGCATCTGGTTATATGAAAGAGGCGAAGGTTCAATGTGACCTATACGCAAATACAAATACACAGATGCACTCATACATACAGACTTGCCTACATTGCACAAGAGGGTGGGGGGAAGGCCTCATTGTCTATTTGTGTTCGCTGTCAACTACTGCTTAAGGTTGGGAGTAGGGGTTCTTTTGATTTATAAATTCCTACAAGACTACTAAATATCTAATTTTATGAAGTCCTCTCTCTCACTTTCTCTCTCTCTCGTGCATGGGTATAACAAAAACACTATTACATAAACTATACTTGGCATTCCTTGGGTCCCCAATTGAAGGTGCTGACTCCACTTCCAGTGCTGAAGTTAGTGCGTGCAGATATTGATAATCTAGGCATGATTTTTGTGTTACCCGGGGAAAACTTGGCACAGTTTGTACTTAAAAGGTGCATTTTATACAAGTCATAAACTGGGCCATTGGAAACACTAATCTGTCCTGTTACATCATGTATTTTTGTGCTGTATTTAGGAATGCTGGGATAAGTCTGATGTGGAAGCTCATATACAAGCTCTGAATTGGTTGGCTTTGCTGACCAAAGTTGTGCATCTGTGTATCTACCAATTGTCTGGGCAATTTGTCCGTGGATCACCATGTGAAGTGGTCTATTCAAGTCTGCAGGGGTGAGGGAATGGTTGACTAGTTGGGTGTCTTGAAATTAATTATATGTTTCGGAGCTCACAAGCATTCCCTTGACAAAACTTCGCAAACTACTTCTAAATAGCCAGTTAAACTCTCTTGAAATGGCATCCCTTCTGTTGTTGACCGTTATTTGCTTGAGTGCATTTTACCAATTTCATTTTTGCAAGGGTTTAATCTTCATCGTTTCATTACTGTATGAATTTCAGGTACGCACAGCGTATAAACGGGCTTTGCTAAGCTTTCACCCGGATAGAGCATGTGGTTCAGATATCCGCCAGCTGGTTGAAAGCGAGGAAAAATTCAAGCTTATTTCACGCATGAAGGAGAAGCTTTTGACCACTTCATGATTCTTGATCCCAAACATGCCTTTTTTGGTATATCAAATTTTACTGATCTTTTTTATTGATGTTGCTTGAAAGTTAATCCACTTCTAATGGAGAAACCATTAGGTTTTGCTCAGTCTGGTAGAGAGATCATTATTTTGTACATCATTTGTGAATTTGCACGCCTTAGAGCTGAAGCAAATTTTGATTACGAGGTGCTTCTCTTCCTGTGGGTGTCTCATGGTGGAGCTTGATTCTTATCCAGGTTTCGGCCTGTGCAAACTGCTGTGTTGTGAGTTGAGGAAAGCTGATATTGTAAACTCAAGCTAGCCTTCTTTCGATGAAATCTATTGGATTGCTTCTGATACATTGTTAGGTCTTTGGACTAGACTGTACATGAGCCAGGCGTTTTTGGGGCTAGACTTGTTTAATGAATGGCCTTATTTTTTTATTCTAAGTTCTCCTGGGTAATAAATGAATGCATTCAAACAATTTATTTGTATTATGCGAATTTTTTTCTCACTATGAAGTAAGTTTGTAGGTTACTATTAATATCATTAATTTTTAGGTTATATTTTTATATTCCAAGTCTAGTTATTACCATAGATGTTATATATATATTTGCTAATATATATATATATAATCAATAAATTTAGCATATTATTATGGTTTATGATGCTTTATAGTATTATTATTATTATTATTGTTATTATTATTATTCAACACATTGCAATTTTAAAATAACTCAAATTCCCACTCAACTTTCACGAGACTCGAATCCACAATCTATTATGTGGGTTGATGAGATCTATTCACTGAATTATTTCATGGCCTCACTCTAAAGTATTATTATTAATATAAAAACGGTTCATCTAAAAAATTCAATGAATATTTAGACTTGGCTTGAGAAATAAAAAAGTTGGTTTTTTTTGGCTTTTTTTTTTTTTTTGCTGTTTGGAAAAAGAAAAAAGTTTTAGTTTTTTATTAATTTGACCTTTTTGTCTTTGAAGGTTTAAAAGAAAATTAAAATGTAAGAGAGTAAATTTAGTTATTGTAACAAAAGCTAAATAAGCAAATAAGTCAAGGTTCTCAAATGGGACCTTAATATAAATTTTAAAATGAAAAAACACTTCCATTATTAAATGCAAAATGTTTAATTAATATCTTTTAGTTGAATATTTTTAATTATATGTATAAATATTAAATAAGTCATTAATTGGGATATTAATGTGGCGGTATCTCTTTTCTCGTCTGTGTTAGGGGATAAAAAGTTTTTTCATCTTCATCCACGGTTTAGTACTCCTTGTTTAAAAATAAAAATTATTTATTAAATTAAAATAAAAATTATTTATTAAATTAAAATAGTATTATAAAATATTTATGAAAATAAAAATTTTATATATTTTAATCAAATAATTTGATATAATATTATTAAAAGTAAAGATTATACAAAATTTAAATTAAATAATATTATACAGTAACATAAATTACTATATAAATATAATTAACATATATATAGGTGTATAAATCGGTATGGGTATGTGGTTGGTGTAGGCTACCGTCAGCTTGGGTGATTGATCAGCGATCGCTTTATGGGGGTTCCTAAAATGTAGGTCGCTAGAAATCTGTAGTAATTGTTTTTGGTAGTCATTATCTTTTAGTGACGGTTAATAACGATAGATTGTTAACAATAAGATCACTTTTAGCGGCAATTAAAAGTGATCATTAAAATTTAAAAATAACTACTAAAATTTGTGTAAGGTTGAAAAGAAGGTATCAATAACTGACTGTTTTTGGTAGTTATTAAAAACTAAATGGTGATCACTAATTCCCTTTCACCCAAAAATTTTTAGTGAACCCATTGTGGCAGCCAAAAGTACAGCTTTTTATCAAAAAAAAAAAAAAGATTAAATCTCTGAATACTTGTATATAACCTGCATTAATTTCAATAATTACATTAATATACCTAAATTAATAAAATTAACATAATTACATAATCGAGACCTGAAAATATATTTAATATTATAAAAAGTTTGAAAAGGTAGACATTATAAAAAAAAAAAAAAAACACAATAGTATGATATATTCAAAATATTACAACTACAACGGAAAAATAAGAAAAGAAAAAAATTCTTTTCTTCTGAAAGGAGATATGGTACAGATCAAACTTGAAAATAAAACAAACAATTATTTTTGAAATTAAACTTATAATTAAAAAATAAAATACAATAAAAAAAATAAACTTTAAACTTGAAACTATTTGGCTGTATAACGAGCGCATTAGGACTTGAATTGCAGTGCCATTTGATCTTACAAGTTATTGGTGCCAAAGAGACTGCATGTGTTATGTTTCACGGCTAACGGTGTACGTTTATTTCATTTGGGGAATTGATTCAAATTTGAGAACTCTAAATTTCATTTTCAAACTTGAAACTATCCGGGCATACAATGGGTACACCGAAAATTTTGATTGATGCACTGTTCATTCAAACAAGTCAATAGTGCATAAGGGACAGTGTGTCAAATTTTAAGGCTAATGGTGCATGTTTGCTTTGTTTAGAAGATTGACTCAAATTTTAGAATTTTAAGTTTCAAACTAGAAACTATTCAAGCGTACAGTAAGTGCATTGGGACTCGAATTGCCTCGCTGTTCATTCTTACAAGTCACTAGTATCTAATAGTTTACATGTATCAAGTTTCACGGTCAACAGTGAACATTGCTCCATTTGGGGGAATTGATTCAAACTCGAGATTTCTAAGTTTCAAATTTCAAACTAGAAATTTCTTTGTGTACAACGGGTGCATAAAGACTCGAATTGCCATGGCATTTATTTCTATGACTTACTAGCACTTAAGAGACTACCTGCATAATATTTTGCCAAATGGTACATGTTTTTGTTGTTTGAAGAATTAATTCAAACTTGAGAATTTCAAGTTTTATGTTTCAAACTTGAAACTACTCAAGTGTACAACGAGCCTATTGGAACTGAGATTGTTGTCCTATTTGTTTTTACAAGTCACTATTATCTATGAAATTGTGTGTGTTGAGTTTTGCGACCAATAATGCATGTTTGCTTTATTTGGGGATTGACTCTAAACTTGAAGCTAATTGAGTGTCCAACGGGCCAACTGGGACTCAAATTGCTGTGTTGTTTGTTCCTACAAGTCAGAGAAAAGAAAGGAAACGTAAAAGCATGGAGAGCAAAATGATCAGCTTGGTGGTTGGGCCTTTCATAACTGAGCTTTTGGTTATGGGTTCAAATTGGACAATTCCTTCTTCCTCTACTAAGGTATAGATATAAATTGTGTTGTATGTTAAAAATAAAAAATAAAGTATGGAAATAGCGGGAAAAAATATAAAATTTGAGAAGTGAAAAAAAAATTAAAAACTAATTCATTAATATCTGCATTTTATCTTCTTATATTTTTTAATTTAACAAAAAATAAGAAAATGTATTTAGTATTCTACTTTTTATTTTTTCTTTTTCCTCCCCCCTTCACTCAACAAAATCCTTTATTCAAATTAAGGAACCCAGGAGAGGATTGGCAAAGAAATTCAAAAGAGAAGTATCTTTCTAGCAATGTGCTAAATAGGAGGACCAAACAGACACTTTGAGATGTAGGCTCCATTTGATTTGCTATAAACATCTGAAAATTTTGAAAATATCTAAAAATTATTCACTTTTTATTTTATTGCATCAATTACAAATTCATTACTTATTTCATTTTGTTTTACTTTACTTCACTTTACTTTTTATCAGTCCAAACACATCCGTAATATATTTCATTCTTTTTATTTTTAGCTCCTTACATAAGTTTTCGAGAAACTTGTTGAATTCAAAGGGGTTAATTAACAGTAAACGAACCCACGAGAAGACTGGCGAGGTAATGCAAAAAGAGAAATATCTTCCTAGCAATGTGCAAAATAGGAGGACCAAACAGACACTTTGAGATGTAATATATTTCCTTCTTTTTATTTTTACCTCCTTACATGAGTTTTCGAGAAACTTGTTGAATTCAAAGGGGTTAATTAATAATAAAGGAACCCAGGAGAAGACTGGCAAGGTAATTTAAAAGAGAAATATCTTTCTAGCAATGTACTAAATGGGAGGACCAACACTTTGAAATATTGTAACATGTTTCCTTCCTTTTTTTTTTCTTAACCTCCTTATTTGAGTCTTTGAGAAACTTGTCGGATTCAAAGGAGTTAATTAACAGGTATCTTCTTTGTCCAAGTAACCATTTCAACTAAATCATTCCCAGCAATGACCGAACCTCCTTTCAACTTAATTTAATTTCTTCCGTCAAATTATTATTATATAAGTCTCAATGCGTGCCATTTTTCTGTTTAGTTTGAAAGTGCTGTCATGTATGCATGAACTTATAAATTATAATCGGATTTGATATTAATTAGGAGTTTCTACTCTATATACAACCTTAATCTGATCTTAATTTTTATCTTTCTTTTTAATCTCCCTTCAATCCTATTATTATTATTATTATTATTTCCTCATACGAGTTTCATAAAAGTAAAATTTCCTCTATTTAACTCGTGTCATTAGATTTGGGTTAGATGTTAATTAAAGATTCTATCATGTTCACGACCTGAATCTGATCATGATTTTAATATTTCTATCTAATCTAACTTCAACCCGTTTATTACTATCTCATACCCCTCCCATAAAAGTAAAATTTCCTCCATTTAACCACTGTTATTGCTATTTCTTTGCAAAGACGAAGATAAGAATCTCTAATGTCGAAGACCACTAAACTATTGGAACCAGTACTTTAAAGAGAGAGAAACGGCCTACCTATTAATCAGAAAATTAATATAGGTTATGGAGGGAAGTTTTTAGATTAATGAGGTGGCCACGACCTTCTTTGCACCTGTGCATATGGTCGAAAAGAGTGGGAAGACTTTCATTTCTTTTTGTTTTGTTGTCCGAGCAGCCTTAATCATGAATTTTGATGCTTAAACAATTCTGTTAAGAAAAGTCCACTTATATATATATATATATATTTACTGGACCGTTGTGTGGAAAAATTCTCAATCATATTTGAGAATATAAATTATATATACATGCATATATGTTCGAGGAACTCCTGTTATTTTAATCTATGATGAGCGGTTGGCTTGCAAAATAAAATGATTTGTGTTGACACGCATGTTAATTTGTGGTTATATATATATATATATATAATGATATCTTGCTCGAGCAAATTCAACAGGGTGTTTCTGTTTATCTTGACTCTATATCTCTTACTTTCCCTTTTGTTTTATTCTGTTAGTCTATTTTGCTGTGCTGAGGCAGATTACTAGAAGGCTGTCTTGTTTTATTTTTGAGAAGACCATAGACGCCTTATTAGTAGTAGCTAACAATCCTAATTAATAATATAATCAAGAATGAATTTTATCAAGCTGCATGTGATGCCAAAAATTGGGATGTGCTCCACACAATCATAAGAATATTATATTTGGTTTCATACTAGTAATTCATAAGAAAATACTTTGATTAAGATCTTGAAGATCGTATATGTAAGAGGAGCCAAATACTGTACGAATATTATAAAAAATTTTGAATAAAAATTTTAGATATATATATATATATATATATATATATACACGAAAGGTTAAATATAAGCCCAATTTGTCTTTGGGCTGTGGTAGGTTGGAGCCGATTTAATATTTTGTCCAAAATAGTTTTAGTCCTAATAGTATATAATATCCTGCACCAATTGTGTCCATTTTAATACTAGCTCACAGTAAAAGCTTAAAAAAATAATAATATTTAATTATTAATGATTAATAGTGACGGAAAGAAAATTATCTTATTTAGTAGCTTAGAATGAGAAAAATTTCTAACTCCCCTTTGATTATATACCACTTAGTTTTTATTATTATTAGTTTATTAATGAAGCTTTTTTTTTTTTTTGTGGGTAAAGTATAATAACCACTCCTATTGTTTATTTTTAATGTCACTTTAATCTGTTACGTTTTAATCGTAACAGTCAAATTTCTACACTTTCGCTCAAACAGTAATTTGGTTATTTTGTTAACTGGTCATTACACATTATTATTAGACTAAGGCTAAAAAAGTAATTGTCCTCTATAATTTAACCTCAGTATCATTTTATTCCTTCATGTTTTAATTGTAACGGTCAAATCTCTATATTTTCAATGTATATTTAAAATAAATTAGTAAATTATTTTTAATAAATAATATAATTTGAAATATATTTTACTAAATTATTTTTAATAAATAATACAACTAAATTATATTTATTATATATTTTTATTTTATTAAATTATATTTAATAAACAATATAATTGAGTTAATGATATAATAAAATTAGTGTTTAATTTAGGTTAATTAATACGAAATATATTTTATTAAATTCAATTAATTTTTTAAAAATTTAGTAATATTAAATATTTTATTAAAGGTTGATTCGATGGTTTTACTAATAATTTTTTGGTAATTAATTTTACTTATAGTTATTATAATTAATAGAATGGAATCAAAAGAGCTGTACAAATAAATGTTTCCATTTGACTTGAATATATATGCAGAATTATATGTAGGTATATAATGTATATATAGAGAAATTGTAAAGATGGAGAAATTTAGAAAATAACGATTCTAGGGCCGTTTGGAAAATTGAAACTTCATTTTAAATGTAATTTTGTTTAATAAATTAATTTTTTAATAAAATATTTAATTTTATTAATTTTTAGAAAATTAAATGAATTTAAAAATATATTTCATATTAATTAAATTAAATTAAATATTAATTTAATTATATTATATTATTTATTAAAAATAATTTAATTAAATAAAAATATATTAAATATAATTTAATTATATTATTTATTAAGTATAATTTCATAAAATATATTTCAAATATATACCAAAAGTATAGGAATTTAACTATTATAATTGAAATGTGAAGGATCAAAATGATACCGAAGGTAAACTTTAGAATTGATTTTTGCACTGTATCTCACAAAATTATCTTTTTACCCTCAATCTAATGATTGCGTACAACGATCAGTTAACGGAATGACCAAATTGATACTTGATCGAAAGTGTAGAGATTTGATTGTTACAATTAAAACGTAAGTAACTAATTTAACAGTAAAAGTAAATTATAAGAGTGATTTTTTGTAATTCATCATTTTTTTTTTTTTGTTTTTTTAAAGGAGGAGAAAACTTCTAATGCGTGTCTTGGGGTATTCATTCTTCATCTCGTGGAATAAGTCAACTGTATATACGTACATGTGTGGAAAAATTAGTCAAATTCAGTCACTGTTTTGAGAAAATTAAATATCATTAAATTGAACTTACAATTTTGTGCAGAAAATTGAATTCACTGATCAAGCCTAGTGTTGGACACTATTTCCTTAAGACTGAATTCGCCCCTCACAAGGCTTCTGGTTTTAACGGACGTCAGTCTCCCAGGATAGAATGATCACACATACACACAAAAAGAAGCGACAATTTGTGTGTTATTGCGAACCAATCTTTGCTTGTACTCTTTGTATGCAAATGGAATTTTCTTATGCAAAAGAATTTTGTATGCAATGTTATTTTAATGCAAAAATCTCATCCGGTTTTATGCAAGGATGAATGGTTAAATAATTAGCCATTAGTCATGTCTATTGGAAGAATAGACACCACCATTCATGAAGAGGGGCATCTGTTCATAGAACAGACATGTCTGTTAAAGAAGGGACACTCCAAAACGACGTAGTTTTGGAGATAATAATTGGACCGAGTTAATAGTTAGATTAAGTTAATGGGCCAAAAATTATTTAAGCCCAAAATCCAAAATAAGATTAATAGAGCCCAAAATTTATTCAGGCCCACTTTGATCCTCACTTTGAAGCCAATTTTCATTCACATAATTCATGATTTTGAACATGTGAATTCATGGAATTAATATTCTTACATAATTATATTAATTCCACATTTGATCCATAATTAATAATATATGGAACCCTCATAAATATTGGCTTAAAGTCAATAAAAATTCATAGTTAAAACCATGAATTCCAACAATCCCCCACATGAATGAAATGGCTGAAATGCAGATGCAGATGTTGACTCGACAGAGAGTACAAATGGAAAGTTACCGCATCAGGATAGGTAGCTTTTGGCTTTGAACCTTCCGTAGTGAGATATTATCGGGTCTATTTGCTAACCAGTGAACTTGATGTCTTGAACTGTTCAGCTTTTGTATAAACCAAGACAATAATATTCACACAGCACATTTCCAACAAAGTTTGGTTCTTTTAATTCTGTCCATTTTGGCCCTGGACATGCCTGGTAATTTCATTGAGTGCTCTAGAGAATGTAGCCTTATCCATTCTCATAGAAGCGGCCCCTTCACACTCAATATAGGTGATCTCTTATTAAGAGTATCCTGTTATACCCCACTTGGATTTCCAAGATATAAGGATCATTAAAAGCAAAGCTTATCCTAACACATAGTTCAGGTCATCACCATTCATTACATCATAGGAAAGGATAGAGGAATTAATTCCTTAGTGATCTCAACGAGTACCCCCACAATTCGGTTGTCCCTTTGAACCTAGATCTTGGGATCTCCAGTCAACTAGGTTGGGTTGCCATTGTGGTGATTCTCAATTTATAGGCTTTAAACCCATTCCCCTCGATGAATTATACACTTGATCTCTAGTTAAGCCCTTAGTTAAAGGATCAGCAATATTATCCTTTGATCTTATATAATCAATAGATATTATTCCATTAGAGATCAACTGTCTCACGGTATTGTGTCTACGACGTATATGTCGTGATTTACCGTTATACATATTATTCTGTGCCCTTCCTATTGCTGATTGACTATCACAATGTATGCAAATGGCGGACACAGGTTTTGGCCACATGGGCATATCCTCTAAAAAGTTACGAAGCCACTCAGCTTCTTCTCCTGCCTTATCTAATGCTATAAACTCAGATTCCATAGTAGATCTGGCTATACACGTTTGTTTAGAGGATTTCCATGAAAGAGCTGCACCTCCAAGTGTAAAGACATAGCCACTAGTAGACTTGGTGTCTTTACTATCAGAAATCCAATTAGCATCACTGTATCCTTCTACTACAGCTGGATATCTAGTATAGTGCAACCCATAGTTAGAAGTATATCTTAGATATCTAAGTACTCTAACTATTGCTTTCCAATGGTCTATCCCTGGATTACTAGTGTATCTACTCAATTTACTTACTGAGTAGGCGATATCAGGACGAGTGCAGTTCATGAGATACATCAAACTGCCTATTATTCGAGAATATTCCAATTGTGATATACAATTTCCAGTATTCTTTGTGAGATGAAGATTCATATCAACAGGTGTTCGTGCAATATTGCTATCATCTCTAATAAATTTATCAAGTATTTGCTTGATATAATGTGATTGAGATAAAGCATATCCATCAGATGTTTTGATGATTTTAACACCAAGTATGACATCCGCAACACCTAAGTCTTTCATGTCGAACGTACTAGCCAACATTTTCTTAGTAGCTTTAATGATGTCATTATTGCTACCTATGATAATCATATCATCCACATAGAGACATACAATGACATATTCATTTGATATGTTTTTCACATAAACACATTTATCACATTCATTAATGTGAAAACCATTTAACATCATAACATTGTCAAATTTTTCATGCCATTGTTTAGGTGCTTGTTTAAGTCCATAAAGTGACTTAACAAGTTTACATACCTTATTTTCTTGGCCTGGAACCACAAACCCTTCGGGTTGTTCCATATATATTTCCTCATTTAATTCCCCATTCAAGAATGCCGTTTTCACATCCATTTGATGTATTTCAAGGTTATGCAATGCCGCGAAAGCAATTAACATGCGAATGGATGTTATTCTTGTAACAGGTGAATATGTGTCAAAATAATCTACTCCCTCCTTTTGTTTATAGCCTTTGACTACAAGTCTTGCCTTGTATTTATCAATGGATCCATCAGCTTTCATCTTCCTCTTGAAGATCCATTTATAACCTAAGGGTTTACTCCCTGGTGGAAGGTCCACCAGCTCCCAAGTATGGTTACTGATGATGGATTCAATTTCACTATCAATGGCTTCTTTCCATAAAGGAGCTTCAGGAGTGGACATTGCTTCCTTGAAACTTTGAGGTTCCTTTTCTAACAAAAATGTTAGAAAATCAGGACCAAAGGTTTTGCTAGTCCTTACTCGTTTACTTCGTCTAGGTTCATCTTCATTTCCTTTTTCCAAAAACCTTTCGTCTTGCTCATTTCTAGCTACACATTCATAAGTTCTTTTGAGGGAACTTACTTCCTGTGTAGGTTTATAAGGAAATATATTTTCAAAGAATGATGCATTCCTAGACTCAATAATAGTATTCTCATGTATCTCAGAATTATTAGACTTATGTACAAGAAATCGATATGCACTACTGTTATGAGCATATCCAATGAATATACAATCAATAGTTTTAGGTCCAATTTTAGTCCTTTTAGGAGTTGGAATTGCGACCTTAGCTAAACACCCCCACACTCTTAAGAATTTGTAGGTAGGTTCTCTACCTTTCCATAATTCATAAGGAGTTTTGTTCAATTTTTTATGGGGTATTTTGTTGAGAACATAATTTGCGGAAAGCAAAGCTTCCCCCCACAAATTTTGAGGTGAACCAGAACTTATTAACATAGCATTCATCATTTCTTTTAAAGTTCTATTTTTACGTTCAGCAATACCATTTTGCTGAGGTGCGTAAGGTGCAGTTGTTTGATGAATAATGCCATGTTCAGCACAAATTTGTGCAAATGGTGAGTCATATTCACCACCTCTATCACTTCTTAGCATTTTAATTTTCTTGCTAAGTTGGTTCTCAACTTCATTTTTATATTGTACAAACATGTCTAATGCTTCATCTTTGCTTCTTAGCAAATATACATAACAGTATCTTGTACAATCATCGATAAAAGTAATAAAATACTTTTTACCACCTCTAGTTTGAACATACTTTAAATCACAAATATCTGTGTGAATTAATTCTAGAGGTTCAGTGCTTCTTTCAATTGAGTGAAAAGAAGCTTTAGCCAATTTGGCTTCAACACAAGTTTCACACTTATGTTCCATGTTAATATTAAATTTTGGCAAAATATTTAAATTCATTAATCTTCTTAAAGTGCCAAAATTACATGTCCTAATCTACCATGCCAAACATCAACAGGCTCAAGCAAGTAAGCAGAAGATAAATTATTATTAATCTTTGGTACAACAGTCATTACATTTAGTTTGAAAAGGCCATCACACATGTACCCCTTTCCAACATACATACCATTTTTAGTCAGTACAAATTTATCAGACTCAAATACTAGTCTAAACCCTTTCTTGCTCAATACTGACCCTGAAACCAAATTTTTGCGAATATCAGGCACATGAAGTACATCATTAAGAGTAAGCTCCTTTCCTGAAGTCATTTTCAACACAATCTTTCCTTGTCCTTCAACCTTGGAGGTTGCTGAATTACCCATATATAATTGTTCCCCTTCCACAGCTTGGTAAGATGAGAACATCCACCTGTTGGTGCAAATGTGACGAGTGGCTCCAGTATCCACCCACCATTCCTTTGGATTACTTCCAATCAGGTTCACTTCAGAGACTACTGCTGAAAGATGCATATCATCCATATGACTCTCCACTTCAGTTATATTAGCTTGATTTGTTTTCTTCCTTTTCTTGGAAGGCTCTTGAACTTTCCGTATGCGACAGTCTTTTGCTCGATGGCCAGGTTTCTCACAGACATAGCATTTTCCTTGAAACCTTTTAAAGCTGCCAGTCTTTGAGCTTTCTCCAGTGTACTTCCTTTTCTTACTATTGGTATGTTTCACTTGCTCTATCACATTAGCCTTGGACACCATGTGCTGATATCCACTTTTCTTATCAGAACTGCGGTTATCTTCCTCTATCCTCAATCTCACAATAAGATCTTCAAGTTTCATCTCTTTACGCTTATGCTTAAGGTAATTTTTGAATTCTTTCCAAGATGGTGGTAGTTTCTCAATTATTGCAGCAACTTGGAATGACTCACTAATTATCATCCCCTCAGCATGTATCTCATGTATGATTACTTGGAGATCTTGAACTTGATTAATTACACTCTTTGAATCAATCATTTTGTACTCAAGAAATTTGCCCACTACGAATTTCTTCGAGCCAGCATCTTCTGTCTTGTACTTTTTGTCTAAAGATTCCCAGAGTTCCTTAGATGTTTTTATTGGACTATACACGTTATATAACATGTTATCCAATCCATTGAGGATATAGTCACGACACAAAAAATCAGCATGTTTCCATGCCTCAATCGCTGCCACAACATGACTGTCAGTCTCATTCTCATCCAAATGTGGCACATCTTCCTTTAGAAACTTTGCCAAATTTAGTGTGGTGAGATAAAATAACATTTTTTGTTGCCATCTTTTAAAATCTGCACCATTGAATTTTTCTGGCTTCTCACCATGGCCCATTGGCACATTAGGAGCAGTGATCGGTGTTGCAACCGGAACAGTAACCGAATTTACTAGTCTCACTTGTCATTTTCCCAAATCTAGAAAATTGACACATTTAAAAATTTTAATTTAAATTAAAATAATACTTTCTTAAAGAAATTTTCCAAAAGGAAATACAAAATTCTAACAGTATTGAACAATGCAATACTAAACACAGTGTAGATTGAAATTACTGTATTTAAAAAAAAATTTCTGCTATAGACGATTTACAGAACAGTGTATTAAGAGAAGTTTTGCACAGTGACCATAGTTAATATGCAAAAATATTGGATAAACTATAAACAATTTTTTTTTTCTTTGCAAGAATAATCACACAAAATTCTGCATATAACTAAAACTTCCCAAAAATCACAACAAATTCTAGAATATTGCTTTTACAGTGACTAAAACCGAGAGATTTTCAATTGATTAAATAATATTGAAATAAAGTCAATGCAAAATCCATGCAGCAAAATCAAACAGATTCAAGTGTAGGTTTTTAGATGTTATAAAGCAACGCACAAATACCGAAAAACAATGAAAAATTATACACACACTACATTCTGATATGCAGAAACAATCAGTGACCATTCAAAACAATTTTCAATTATAATAAGTTGTCAAATCAATAATTAAAGCATTTAATGCCATTAAAATAATCAAAGTTGATTATTTAATTATAATACAATATTTTTAGAACAAAATTCTACGACACTATTCAAATGATTAAACCGCACCAAAACCGGAAAGCAAATCGCACAAGAACAATAAAGACAAAAAAAAAAAAAAAAATTCAAACGTTAATCAATTTTAAATTGTTCAATTACTTGGCAACCCACAAAACCACGAAATTTAAGGGAAATTTATACAACGCAGAGTGTAAGCAATACACATTAATCAGTGCAGTATTACCGCAACAGATAATAAAACGAAGAATTTTTCGAAAACAAACAGTGAAGATTCAACTTAGAAATTATACAAGAACACAATATCTTGTGAATTACACAAAAATCAGTTTTGTTAACTTAAAAAAAAAATTCTAGCAAATTAATGCCAGAATTCAAAACAGAAAAAATTAAGAGAAATTAACAGTGACTGGAAACAACAAAAATTCAGTCTTAAGATTGTGGAAAAATTAGTCAAATTCAGTCACTGTTTTGAGAAAATTAAATATCATTAAATTGAACTTACAATTTTGTGCAGAAAATTGAATTCACTGATCAAGCCTAGTGTTGGACACTATTTCCTTAAGACTGAATTCGCCCCCCACAAGGCTTCTGGTTTTAACGGACGTCAGTCTCCCAGGATAGAATGATCACACATACACACAAAAGGAAGCGACAATTTGTGTGTTATTGCGAACCAATCTTTGCTTGTACTCTTTGTATGCAAATGGAATTTTCTTATGCAAAAGAATTTTGTATGCAATGTTATTTTAATGCAAAAATCTCACCCGGTTTTATGCAAGGATGAATGGTTAAATAATTAGCCATTAGTCATGTCTATTGGAAGAATAGACACCACCATTCATGAAGAGGGGCATCTGTTCATAGAACAGACATGTCTGTTAAAGAAGGGACACTCCAAAACGACGTAGTTTTGGAGATAATAATTGGACCGAGTTAATAGTTAGATTAAGTTAATGGGCCAAAAATTATTTAAGCCCAAAATCCAAAATAAGATTAATAGAGCCCAAAATTTATTCAGGCCCACTTTGGTCCTCACTTTGAAGCCAATTTTCATTCACATAATTCATGATTTTGAACATGTGAATTCATGGAATTAATATTCTTACATAATTATATTAATTCCACATTTGATCCATAATTAATAATATATGGAACCCTCATAAATATTGGCTTAAAGTCAATAAAAATTCATAGTTAAAACCATGAATTCCAACAACATGTGCTTTGAAAGTGTAACATGGCGAGAAAAATCCAGTTTTGAGGAGACGGGTAGAACACGGCCACTTATCTAGTCAAGCTAGCTTTATAATATTTTCTTTGCTAAATTCCTGCATTCGAGCAGCCATTAATTCTCGTCAGATTAGGTATTGCTTATTTTCAAACCTAGTGAGCGCTGTGATTACACAACGTTGCCTTTTGAAAATTCCTCTAACGCATGCTCGGATTTTAAAGAAACTATATATTATTTTTTTATGAATAAATTATATCTAACTCTCCTTAACACTTAAGTAAGTATACTTATCACTCTTCAAAATTTAAAAATTACATTTGTATTCCTTATTTGAAATATTATTAATATTGATCAATTTCTGTTAGATTAACTATTAAAACTTAATACAAATGTTAAAATAATCAAAATTCATATTTTACTCCTCTGTCTTCTCATATCTTCATTAATTTTCTTTATATAACTCCCCAAATTTGTTTTTACTTTTTTTTTTTAACTCATTTTTGACAAATTATTTTACAAAGAAAATTGATGAAGATGTGAGAGAGGGAGATAAAGTGGGAATAACGCCTTAAATTTTAATTATTTTGATATTTTCTGTTAAATTTTATTAGTTGATTTAATAAAAAGAGATTAATGCTAACAATATTTCAAGATAAGAAAAATAAGTATAATTTTTAAATATTTGGGATAGTAAGAGTAATTACTTTTTACTCCTTTATTATTATTGTTATTGTTGTTGTTGTTGCGTTGTACATGCGTGCACAACATAAATATATATATATATTTTATATTTGTACTCTCATATATATACAACCACAGTTGCCGGAGAAGAATCTGAGAAAAAAAAAAATCACTTCCATTGCTGCCAGCTCGTTGAAATTCACCAAATTAAATAGAGCAGCCAATTTTGATCCCTGTACATTCGGCTTAGGATTTGATTGGAATATTTAAATAAACACCTGTCTAGGCTTTAGACATAAATATTTTATATTAACAACAAATTATTTAAATACGTCCCTAGGGTTTTATACATGAATATGTCTTCATTAATTTGGGAAGGCCTGTTCAACCCTTGTGACATGATCACGTGAATAAACTTGAATTAAGTTGAAGTTTCTAGATGCAGATATTTATGTTTTTTTGTCACCTGGACTTGCCTCAATTGGACTAAAAGACAATTAAGTCACTATCCGATCGATTACAAATATTTTGAAAAGTATATCCTACAAATAGACTTTTCTATATCGAGTGTTTGTTAAACTACGCAATCGGCGGTTCTAATGAAGTCATCAAGGTAGAAATCTAGATCTACTCGAGTAATAAAAAGAGAAATTTGAAACAAAGCAATTTTTTTCTTTTTCATGTAGAACATGTTATCTTGATATATCTAATAAATCAAATCAAATCAAACCAAATTAAACTAAGCATTTCCTTATTAGATGGGGTCAGTTATATGAATTTATCGACGTGAATTAGATTTGTTTAGGGTCATGTCCTCTGATAGAGTTAAATAGGTCAAATTATATTTAATAGTTTCTTTCCAACTTATCTTGACATATCTAATGGAATTCATAAATGTTTTTGATAATTTATCTTGAAGCGCCAGAATTGAAAGATTTAAATATCGATTTTGGGTAAAATTTTGAGGAAATTTTGAGTGATTAGCCACTTGGCTAGAATTTTGAAGAAAATTTGAGGAGATTACAAATTCACTTCCTTTTGTCATCACATGATCCATCCTAATAAATTTGAGGTATATTACAGTTCCTATTTGGCTATTGCGGTATAAGTTGTTCTTTATTTATATTAATTATAAAAATTCTCAAGTTGCTAGTTTAACAATTATATATAGATCCAAAGAAATAACCAAATTAATTAATCAATCATAAAAAATTAGATGGATAATGAGAAAATTCTTAGTAAAACAGTAAAATAAAATTACAAGTCCGATATCAGAGACCACTCAAAAATCTTTTACTATAAAACTAGTTACAAAATTTTGTGTACAATAGATCGACCCATCGATCCTCTTCTACAAACTTTTTACTCAACTCTTCGAAATACCACAACCAAGTAAATAATACCCACAGACTTGTCAGCGAGAACACAAATTTTGAACTTCTTCAAGATTAAAAATATCAAGAATTCCTTCGAGACATCAAAAATATCAAGAATTCCTTCGAGACGTCGCACGTGATATAAACGAAATTACTAAGAACAGCAATGAAGCTTAAACGCTAATGATAACAATGAAACTCAAACACTTATATAATGCTACTTTAGAAGTATCTCTCTTAATGGGATTTATTTATTTATTTATTGTTATTTTTAAGTCTGAGCATATATATATTTACCACTTTAAATTTAGATTTTTTACACTTTGATCAAATAATAATATATATTTAAGTTTGTCTTTATTTCCGGCCGGCCAGTGGATTTGAGAACCCTTTGTTTTAGGGTTTTGCATTTGCATTATAGCTAACGGTCTTCGCGTCCAGCTTTGAATGATATCGAGTGACATCAAGCAACTTGGAATAATCTTTTAAGTCCTTGCCGGCTTGCCTAATAAAGAAAAGGGAATTAATAGAAAACAAGAGTAGCCCAACAGTATAAATAGGGGTATGTGGAGCAAAGATGATCATACCACCACCAAAGAAGGAAGAAGTTTGAACAAAAAGGCTAGCTTTTGGTGCTTTCTCTCGAAGCTAGCCATGGTGAACTTCATTTCCTTCTCTCTCTGCTTTCTCATCATTTTACCTCTGCTCAGGTTCCTCCACAGGGTGTGGTGGAAACCAATGAGCATAGAGCGTAAAATGAGAGCGCAGGGAATCAAAGGCCCTTCTTACAAACTCTTCTACGGAAACACAAAAGAAATGGACAGAATGGTTAAGGAAGTCACAAGCACTCCTATGGAATTGTCTCATGATGTGTTGCCTAGGTTGCAGCCTCATCTTTATACATGGCTTAAGCTTTACGGTGAGATATATATAATCTCATTTTACATGAAGTTGTATATTACATTATATATACATATACTCAAAAGCAAAATAACAAGAGCTAATATGCTTTTTTTTAATTAATGATTATTATCTATTAATTGGAACAGGAAAGAGTTTTCTTAATTGGTACGGAACTCAACCTGAGTTGATTGTTATGGATCCTGAGTTGATTAAGGAGATACTGAATGATAAAGACGAAGCGTTCCCCAGAGGAGATGTTCCACCTTTCGTGAAAAAGCTTTTGGGAGATGGGATTCTCACAAGTAAAGGTGACAAATGGGTCAAGCTACGTAAAATAGCCAACCATGCTTTCTACACTGAAAGCTTGAAGGTACTCTTCATGCTATTAATTTATTTTTTTCTAATCCATTGGGACTGTTCGGAACTCAAAACTTATCAAAATTTATTAGTTTTAATTATTTTTTTTAATCAAATTTCATTATATATAATTTTTACATGTATTTTTTAAAGTACTTTTTTACCATCTAAATACCACCTTTATTATATTCAAGATGATAATATATATATATATATATATATTAAAACGTACTTGTATATGATGTGGTGCAGCTTATGATCCCTGCAATGACTGCAAGTGTGGAAGCAATGCTGGAAAGATGGACGCAATTTGAAGGAAAGGAGATTGATGCTTACGAAGAATTCAAGATCATGACATCGGAAGTGATTTCAAGAACAGCATTCGGAAACAGTTACAAGGACGGGGAGAACATGTTTCAAATGTGGAAGAAATTGGCTAATATTATTTCCAAAAACGAGTATAAAATCCGCTTTCCTTTGATCGGGTAGGCCATGCACCTATACTAATTGATTAACGATAACCGATAATCATGCATTCAGTGAATTTGATTTACAAATTAGCAATTCTCACTTTAATTCGCAGAAAACTTGTGAAATCCAAAGACGACATTGAAGCAGAGAAACTGGACAAAGCAATTCTAGATTCTATTAGAGGTATGATAAAGAAAAGAGAAGAGCAGATGATGGCCGGAGAAGAATGCAACAACGATTTTCTGGGATCGCTAATAAAGGCCAGCCACGATCCGGACGTGAAGAAGAGGGTGACAGAACAAGAAATAATCGACGAGTGCAAGACATTCTACAACAGCGGACAAGAGACCACCACCACCTTGCTAGCATGGGCAGTTCTCCTCCTTGCAACTCACCCGGAATGGCAAGACAAAGCCAGAGAAGAGGTTTGCCAATTGTTTGGCAAAGAAAATCCAAATCCAGAAGGCGTTGCAAGACTGAAAATAGTAAGCCTTAATTTAATTTCAGGATAAATTACATTTCTCAGCTTTTTCACCCAATCTCTCTACCATTTTTGACATTTTAATTAGGTTGGGTTTGAAAAAAAAAAAAAAAAAAAAAAGGAGCTAGCTTTTTTTGTAATGGTTACTAAAAAATTGTTTTTTTTTTTTTTGTGTGTGTGTTTGGGAAAGGAAAAAAATCAATCTTTTAATAATTAGCTTTTTTTATTTTTTTATTAATTTGATATTTTTACCTTTTAAAATTTAAAAAAGTTTAAAATATAAGAGAATAAATTTAATTATTTAAAAAAATTAAAAAATTAATAGCTGATAATTCAATTGTTAACTTTGGGAGGGGGGATAGACACTTAAGCGTCCTTATTTTACTGAGCCATGCGGATTTATTGGTGAAATTGTGAATGAAAAGTAACTAGATATTCCACCCTACAACAAATAAATAATTAAACCAGTTAATTAGTACAATTAAAATGTTAAGCTTTAAAGTGAAATTTAATGAGAAGATCACGCTGCAAAACCTAATTTACTCTCTATGTTATTTGCTAAATATATGTGTAAATTCGTAACAAAATTAATTTGTAATATTTTTTATTTTTTTGGCAGGGCACCATGATTGTGAATGAAACCCTGAGGCTGTACACTCCAGTCCTTAAAGTAGTTAGGAAAGTGAAAAGCGAAACAAGATTGGGGAAGCTGATGGTGCCACCGGAGATGGACTTGTTCATTCCGTCACTAGCACTGCACCATGACCCAGAGATATGGGGAGAAGACGCTCATCTTTTCAAACCAGAGAGATTTGCAGATGGGGTCGCCAAGGCCACCAAAGGCAACTCCATGGCGTTCGTCCCATTTGGGTACGGACCGCGCTTTTGCGTGGGCATGAACTTCGCCACCACCGAAGCAAAAATTGCACTGGCCATGGTTTTGCAGCGTTACAAATTCACCCTCTCGCCATCCTACGTCCACTCTCCCATCAAGCTCCTCACGGTTCGGCCAAAATACGGACTTCCTGTCATTCTCCATCCGCTATGACTTGTCAAACCAACCAACCCAGTACCTTGGTGGATACGCCAAAGCTAGTATTAAATAAGATGACGTGCCTTTGTGAACCATATATATATATATATATATATGTATGTATGTATGTATAATGTGGGGTCGGGGGGGCTTGAATTGAAAGAAACATATATGGAATATGTAGTCCACTTGGTTTCCAAATGGGTCTCTTTAATAAGTTCACGTGTGGACTTGTTCAACGTATGATTTGGACGTTGGCTCTTGGATCCAGTGTTTGCTCCTGTTTTGAAATTTAATAATGTGTTAAAGATTCGGCTAGTCAAAAAACGCACGTTGTTTTTGGTGGTTTCTAATTATCTGTTGACATCTGATGTTGATATTGATTGCCAAATGGATGGTAAAGATCATTTTTGCATGTATTTGGAGTTTTTAATCAATGAAGAAGTTAACCTTCCCCTTGTCCTAATATGGATTTGCTGTCTACTCACGTCTCCCTTCACGTAACTTACGTATTCAGAAATATTTGGCAAAAATTTAGATTAAATTAGACTCACGTCTAACTTGTACTTACCGATTCTTACCAACACCATGGTTCCGTTTGAAGCTCTAGGGTGACATTTAACTTACTTTTTTATTTTTTTGTTTATTTTTTGTTTTATGTATTTTATGTTTTGAAATTTTTAAAACATAGAAAACAAATAAAATGCATTTGGTTTGGTATTCTACATTTACCGTATTTTGAAATTTTTCTTGTTTTTAGTTAAAAACGTTCAATTTTGTCATTTTTCATTTCATGTGTAAACTTATTTTTTGTTTTCTAAAATAAAATTTGAAAACACAAGTAAGTAAACATATTTTGAACTGTTTTCCTTATTTTTAACACGACTAAAATAATTGATAAAAATTACACTACGAAATTTATAAAAATCAGAGTTTTAAAAAAAGTGTGATAAAGATGTCATGCCCCTAACTTAACTGTCCAGGACAGACAACATGGGAATATAGAAACTAATTAAAATAAACAAAAACCTATTTCAAGGTCAAGATATAATAATAATAATGACAATTATAGCATCTAACATTGTTCCTCGTTCTTATATAAACATAATGAAAACAACATCAAAATAATAAAAGCTAACATTATACTCCTGTGATACAATTCAAGATTTACACGTCTACAATAAACATAATCCTAATACAATCTCAAATGTAAATAAGTTTGGAACCTACACTTCAGGTCGTAGAAATAAAAATACAATTGTTTAAAGGATAAGATAAAATCTATACTTAAGTCAAATCTATCGGTCTCAGCTCAACTCTAGGCGGCTATTTTCTAACCTTGCCGGATCACCTGAAATATATATAGGATGATCAAACTTGCCCAGTAGTAAGACGTGTTGGTGTGCACGAGTGAATAGTAATCAAATATATAATATAACTTACAACAATCTCCACAAAAATATAGTAGAACAATGCAAGTGTAATGAAATGTAATGACTAATGCATTTTCTAATCTCCATCTACCTCCAATCTTATCCTAGTATGGGTGAAGCTTGGTAAAGCACGCAGGGTCACCCACCATACCATTTAACGCTCGCAACCAACGATAATCTCAATGTATATATAATCATTGGTGGGGAACCGTGTTACACCCGACCGTGTAAGACGTAGGGGAATCGTGTTACACTCCCTAACCCCTTCTGCTAGGGAATTGTTTTATGCCACTAGTCAAGTATTTGCTTAGCTCCACTAGAGTCTGACTGCAATCCGTATAAAATATCATAATCATATCTTATAATTAATGTATCAACTCTAAATGACTAAACTTAAGTCATATTGTTATCAATTGGAAATCATTTAGTATTTTCAAAAACTCATTTGATTGTTTTGTTAAAATTATGGATCCCGTCCATATACATAACCCGTGCCTTGGCACATTAATACTATTAATATGGCACTCTTGGACAATCAATAATCATAACATCAAACCAAATGATGCAATCCCAACATCATGCATATGACATGCTTAGTCACATAAATAAACATCATCTTAATATAAAAATGCATTCTTATTAGGTTTGATGATGCTTTGGGATTTATTTAATCTTTAGAAATCAACAGTTAATAGGTTTGGACACAAAATAAGTGTTTAGAGATCAAAATTTAGCATTTTTGGACACTGTGCCAAACGGCTAGCGTCAGGACGATATCACCAGCATCCAGACTCACTGCCATGCGGCGTCCAACGCCAAGGTTACCGTCCAAATGCTAACATCCAACACCTAACTTCTGGATTCATTTTCAACAAAACCACAATTCTAAAACAACACTAAATCATTCATCCAAGCCACAAACTCACCAATCAATTGCATGTAAATATTTAAACACCTCAATAACACGTTTTTATAACATTAGATTCAAGAATAACTCAAAGGAATGCAAGATTTCAACATGAATATGCACATATATACACATCCATATATACATATATAGACATCACCTCAAATCCTTTAATGCTCAACCATATCAAGCATACAATATATCAAAATCATGCTAACAACATATAGAACATATATATAAGTCCCACCTACCTCATATCTGAAGAAAATATGAAGAAATCTCCTCTGTATCTCTCACCTTAGGTGAAATTGTTACAATCCGACACCACCACGACGATCATAACGTCAAAAATACTAGGGATCGGCTACCTTCTTTCTCTGTAACACACTTTCTCTCTCTCCTTTCTCCCCTATGCTCTAGCTGCTGTGAAAAGATAAAAAGAAGGAAAAGAAAAAAAAATAAGGAAGAAGGAAGAAATGAAGAAAAATAAAAAGAAAAGATTGGGTCCCAAGCCCAATTCCAAGCCCATTTACCACTTTAACTAACTTCAGCCCAGGAAAATAAAATAAACTTAACAAACCAAACCAACCCAAATCTCAGGTCCAATTATTTAATTTTCTAAAATCTCAATTAATTAATCAAAATAAAATGCTAGGTGTTACAAAAGATTTGTAAGCTAAACTTTTTATTTCAGTTTAATTAAAAAATTAAGATAAAAAATAACTTTTAATACTTGATATCTCACTTTTATTAAAACCGTGATTGTATTTCATGTATTTTGTGTGTCTTTTTAAAAGAACAAATGAGATAAAAGATCAGTAAAAATCATTTTTAGAAAAAATCGAGATAAAAGAGTGAGGATATTATATTTTAAAAAGAGTGAGATAAAAGAATGAGGGACGATAGTGTTATTTCTTTCTCTCTATCCCTCTTAAACAATTTTGTTTATTACTTTATATGATTTAAATTAGATTTTATAAATTATATTCTAATATTTATTTATTAATTTTAATTAATTTAATATGCTATAAAAACTACAATTATAGATTAATAAATAAAAATATTTTTAAATTAATGTTAAAACTAAATTTATTGAATTAAATTTAAATAATGCTAAATGTATAATTATTTTTTCCAGTAAATACATGAAAATAACTTTCACAGTTTGTAAGACTTATAAACAAGTAAATATTAAATATTTAAGATCTAATAACTGTTTAGAGTATATTTAATATTAACTATGTTAAAAGTGGCATTATTTTATATTTTGTAGGAAGTGATAAAAATTTGAAAATAAAAATAATAAAAAATTTCTCTATTTTGTCTATTTAGAACTAATTTTCAAATATAATTATTGAAAACATTTTTTGTATTACAAATCAATTCTTAAAATAATTTTTAAATTTTTTTTGAATAATAATTTTATAAAACTAAAACTAAATGTAATCTAATTATTTTTAAAAATATAATACAGAATGAAGAAAAAATATTATAAATAGTGAGTCATAATTAAATATGTGCTATATACACAAGGATTAAAAGAAAATAAGAAAAAAATTTAAGATCATTTTTAATTAAATATGATAGATATTCATAAATTATTTATTAAATATTCGTATGGTTCTATATATTAGTTATAATTTTAAATTATTGCAAAAAGTTAAAATAATGAAATAAAAGTGAATTTTTTTTATCATTTTTTTGAACTAATTGATTGTGAAAAGTGTTACTTTTACTTACTAATTGAGTGCGAAATTGATAATAAATTATTGTAAAAAATTTAAAAATAATTAAATAAAAATAATATAATTTTATTACTTTTAGTGATCAATTGGTTGCCAAAAGTGATAAAAATTTGTTTATATATATTAATATATAAAATGTATATATAAATGATAGTTTGGACTAGCGATCAGTCACGTTAACTTCCGAATGAATGGCATGAGTTTGATTTTCAGCAATAACAAAAAAATCTCAAATATATAAAGGTTGTCATGATAATAAGACGCTAAGATAGCGTGATAGCAGGTTGTCATGTGAATTTTTATTTGTTTATCTTTGACCACGATTTTTTAAAGAAAGTGAGATCGATACTCATAAAAGATCACGGTTTTAGTGTGTGATTGTTGTACGTTTTTTTATAGTGTTTATAAACTGTGATCGAAATGAGATGACTTACAATTTCACCTAAATCAATCACACTTTTATGACTGAGATTAAAAGTAAAATATCACGCGTAAAAAATGTGATATTTATACATTTTTGTAGTAGTGCAAAAAAAACAAAATGAAAAATGAGTTCAAAACAGATATACTAAATGACATCTAAATTTTTTAAAAATTCTAAAAAAATTTTCAAAAGTACTCAATTTTTTAATCAAAATTTGCTACGTATCAGTTTTTACAACAATTTTTAATTTTTTTAATTCTTTTAAAACTTCAAACATCACCAATGGATCTAAAATTGATCCAAATTCATACTATGTCAAACCAAATTCCTTGATCAAATTTGTATAAAATTCGATGAATTCAGTTCTAATCCACCATCAGCGAGTTTACGAACTCCATCTGCTTAAGTTAAATATGATTTTTTTTTTTTTATAATTTTTATACGTTCAAAGATGTAAATATAATTATACAAATATTGAAAGTGATAATTTATCTATGTTTCAAACATTGCCGCAAATGTCAATATCTAACCCTAGTAATTTTGATCACATCCAGATGTTGATTCAGATGGAATACAAAGCCCTCGTGATCCTCGGGAAACGAATTTCTTTAAAAAAGTGGGAAGACCTTTCATTATTCTCGGTGTCCCCAACACGTCGGCCCCAGCCCATGAAAATGGAAAAAGGTACAATAATGGAGGCGAAACGGACACCATTATTTGCTTGCATTTAACTGGCTTTGCATCAAATTTTTAACTTAATTTGTTGGTTTGAGCTATTAAAAAAATAATTTTATTTACAATTTTAATTATGAAAAATAATAAATTTTAATTATGAAAAACAGTATTTTTTTTCCGTTATTACATCTGTTATAAAATAAGTTGGTGGTCAAGTCTTAATTTATAAAAGGTCTCGAGCTATTTTTTTAGGATAATATAGATCTAAAATCATCAAAAATATCAGATTTAATATTTATCTCGGTCTACTCGTAGAAAAAGAAATCCTAAGGCAAGTAAAAATAATCTAAATTGAATTAAAATTTACTTTAGGTAAAAAGTGCATTTAGAGGGGTAAAAAATAAGTTATAAAAAATTCTTAAAATAAAAACTTAAAATTTTTTTGAGAAAATCTTAATATTTTTTTTATAAAATTTAAGCCCTAATTTTAAACAGTGAAAATCGTGTACGTCACATATCCACAACTGGACTTAAATTTAAACAGTGAAAATCGCGTTACGTCACGTATCATCATTGGATAGAGCTTCGCCATGCAAAGTTCTTTATTTTTATATTAAAATAAATATCGTCCAAGAGTTGTTAACGTGGCAACTATCAAACAAAACGGACATTCCGCAAGCTAACGACATAACTAATTAACTTTGACTGCGAAGTAATATAAATATATCTTTCAATAAATGATATTATGAGTTTAAATTTGAAATTAACATTTCGAGTCGCGCAAATAAAAGAATAATTTAAGAGATTGTTTAGAGTTCAAAATTTTGATAAAAATTTCCGAAACGGCATATTTTTGAATTTTTTAGGTGTTTGGAGTGTGAAGTAATTTTTAGAGTTTTTTTTTTTTGGTATTAGTATTTGATTTGACGAAAAAGTTATTAAAAATTATGTGAAATTGACACGTGATGAAATTTTATTAGAGAAAGTTTTGAACTTTTAGAATTTTTTGTAACTTTTTACAACTATATCATAATACACTGCCTAAAAAATTTAAAATTCGTTCAGGCGAATGGTCAAAAGTGTGTTCAAACGATTTTTTAGAGATTAAAGGTTTGTTTGATGCGATTTAAAATGCTGAAAATTCTAAAAATTTCTAAAACTTCTAAAACTTATTCACTTTTTATTTCATTGCACGAATCACGAATACACATATTATCTCATTTTATCTCACTTTTTGTCACTCCAAACGCCCTTAAGTTTTTTAGAATTTTTTAAAGTCATTTAGAGATTTTTTAAGAGATTTTTAGAGTTATTTGTTGTTTCAAATGGAGCTAAATCAAAATGGTCAATAAGATAAGCTTAAGGGCTGTTTGGTGATATTGTTGTTTTTTTTATTTATGTTTATATGTTTATGTTTTTTATTTTTGTCTTCTGTAGTTTTTTTTTCTAAAATGAAAACTGAAATTGCATTTGGAAATGCAATTCTATTCACAATTATTAAGTTTTATTTACATAAATTACTTAATTTTATTAATTTCAAAAAATTAATTGAATTTAAAAATATATTTCATATTAATTTGATTTAATTATATTATTTTTTTAAAAATAATTGAATAAAATATATTTCATAATAATTTCAATAATTTAATTATGATATTTGTTAAAAATAATTTAATAAACTATATTACATATTAGTTTAGATAATTTATTTAATTAAATTATATTATTAATTAAAAATTATTGTAATCTAATAAAATAAGCAAACCAAACCAAACTAAACTAAGCCTTTTTTCCACTAGGTGGGGTCGGCTATATAGATTTAACGACGCCAATCAAATTTGTTTAGGGCCATGTCATCCGTTAAATCTAGGTAGGCAAGGTCATGTCTAATAGTTTCCTTTCAACTTTTTTTGGGTATTCCTCTTTCTTTCCTACTCCTAGTAATCTCCATACTTTCACACCTTTTAACAGGTGCTTCCGTTGAACGCCTTCTAACATGACCGAACCATCTTAATCAATTTTCTCTCATTTTATCTTCAATCGGTGATATTCCTACTTTGTCCATAATCTTCTTGTTCCTAATCCTATCTCTCTTTGTAATCCCGCACATCTATCTTAACATTCTCATCTCCGCAATTGCCATCTTCTGAACATAATTATGCTTTACTGTCTAACACTCTGATCCATATAACAACGCTAGTCTTACTGCCACCTTATAATACTTTCCTTTCACCTTAAGGGGGATTTTTTGATCGCACAAGATCCCCAAAGCATTCCTCCATTTGGTCCACCCGGCCTGAATCCTATGACTTACATCAGTATCGATCCCTCCATCTTGTTGTACCATAGATCTAAGGTACCTAAAGTTTTCTTTCTCTACAATCTTTTGTATACCTAAATTTGTTTCTATGCTACCAGTTACTTTACTTTGACTAAACTTGCATTCTATATATTCTGTTTTGCATCGACTTAACCTAAACCTTTTTGTCTTTAATATTTCCTGCCACAATTCTAGCTTAGCATTCACTCATTCTCTCGTCTCATCTACTAAAACAATTTATTTGAATATTTGAATAAAATAATTTATTTTAGTATGATGCAACAAAATGGATAAAATATTAAAATTGACAAAATATTTGTAACAAAAAAAAAATAGAATATAGAGTGAAGACATTTTCTTTTTTGTTTATATTTTTCTGTTTAAGTATTTTTTGAAAAAAAAAAGTATAAATAGATTTAACAAATATGTTTCTGTTGTCAATTTATAAAAATTTGAAAACATAAGTCAAAAAATGAAAAATATAAACATTACGAAACGAGGACTGAATAACTCAGTTAGTAGAATGATACAAGTGCATACAAGTATACATGCTTGTTATATATATGATATATAAAATTCAATAATCTCAAACAAAAATAACATGAATAGAAACTTCATCTACCCGTAATCTTATTATGGGACAAGTGACAGTTATCAACCATATTGTTTTAATTGGCTAATGGCAAATCGATTGATGGTTGGTGCAAAGCCACTGACGTATGGAAAGCCTAATGAATCGAAATGGTAGAATGGATAAACTGCGAGTTCCCTGTTTAGTTTAAGGATACACAAAAAGAAACACAAATTTTCTTGAAAGTCCTTTGTAACCTCTGTAACTAGAGAGTCTTGTAAGCTTATAAAATTTAATAAAAAAAAAAATCCAACAAAATATAACCAAAATTAAAGAATATAATAATGTAAAATAAGGAAAAAAATTAATTACTAACTCTAAAAATTCACAAACTTCAGTACCAAACTAAATAAAATATTTTAAAAAGAAATTTATAAATATATATAAATATTCTAAAAAAATTTATAAATACAAATAAATACTCTAAAACTGGTTATAAATAAAATAAAGGGTAATGTACAAAATCCAAGCCCTATATTTTACCCTCGGTCTCATTTTGATTCCACTAATTTCAATTATAGCAATCAAATCTCCGCGCTTGTTGTCAAGTATTAATTTAGTCCTTCTGTCTACTGTCCGTTAAATATAACCGTTAGACTGAAGGTAAAATCATTATTTCCTCTCCTTGTCTCCCCAAATGTCCTATACAGATCGACTTTGTATATTTTTACCCTAAGATTCATTCCATCTCACTGAAAATTGTTCCATTCTCATTGCAAAATTTGTCAAGAAAGTTAAGATCGTTCTCACTCACGAAGTTGAAATAGAAGATTTACATGATAAAACTTCTGAATCAACGAATTCTAGTAGAAAACCACCCCTGTTTCTCCAAACGTCTTGAAACGACGTCAATATATTGTATCCTTACAAAATAAGTTACACCTAGTGCTTTTTTCAATGAAAAAAAAATCAACAATACACTTTTGGAATTTTTTTTTTTTACAAAAAATCAAATCTTCCATTGTCGATGGATTTGAAGGCGTTGTTCTTTCTAGGGTTTCTGTTCTGCTTCAGTTTGACTTGAGTTTGTTGATTTAAAAGTTTCATTATGTAAATCTTCTATTTCAACTTTGGGAGTGAGAATGATTTTAGCTTTTGGGATGGAATGATCTTCATTGAGATAGAACGAATCTTAGTGCAAAAAAATACAAGATCTATCTCTATAGGACACTTGGGGATAGAGAAGAGAAATGATGATTTTACTCTCGCACTAACGGTTGTATTTAATGGACAGTAGACAGAAGAACTGAATTGATGCTTGATCGAAAGTGCAAAGATTTGACTATTATAATTAAAATTAGTGGGACCAAAGTGAAACTGAGAGTAAAATATAGAGATGGGTTTTGCACTTTACCCTAGAATAAAATTGATAGTTAAATATGCTTATTTGAGGAGTAACCAAAACCAAGTCAGAAACTTTTTTAAGAAAAATATTATTACAACTTTCAACCTCATCATCCACCAATTACATACTTTTACCCAACTAATGGTGAACTGGCATCTTACGAATGCACACTACCTTTCTGTTATGGGACTTGGCTCCTCTGCTATGTTTAATTTTACTATTTTTCTACTTTTTTAAATCTCAACCTTTTATTTTCATTTAAGAGTTCATAATACAATTTTTTGTGGATCTCATTGTATTAATTTTTCCTATTTAATTCTTGTATTGTAATTATCTCAGTATTTATTACAAATTAAATTTGTATTTTCAGCCCTTATATGCGAATAAACGGTTGAAATTTAAAAAATTAGAAAAATAATAGAATAAAAAATAGCAAAGAAACCGGGTTCTCTGTTATATCTCATAACAGGCATAGTTTTAGCATATACAATGGTTTGTAGAACTGAAATAATGGTCTTTGGTATTAACGTCTCAACACCAATGATCAATCTTTAGTCACGTATGTTAACTTAGAATCATTTAATATTTTTAAAAATTTATTTAATCATTTCAAAAATAATATATATACAAAAAAATAGATATATAATTTGGGGACTTTATTATTTTAAATTATAATAGATGTAATTCAAAAAACCATCCTAGTCATTTTTTCCATACAATAGATTGGAATATATCTCTCTTAGTTGCCTCTTCTGGGGTCGGGGAGAAATCCGCAGCCGCTACCCATGGGTGCGCACTGGGTGAAGCCGCCCCGTGGCCCTAGCCGGCAAAGAATCACGAGGAGGTAAACCAATCTAGGCAAATCCTGGCTGACCGGCTCAGCCGAGAAGACTGTTAGATGGCCCTCCACAATTAGAGGAAGGACTGTCCCCAAGATGAGTCGAACCCGGGACTTATTGGTCCCAGACCCTTCAGCCCGCCATTCGAACCAACTCGAGTACCTCTTTCGAGGCATCTCTCTCAGTTGCCTCTTAATTAGTAATATGCTGGATGTTAGTCGACGATGACGGAAAGAGAGAATGACCTGTTGTGTTGAAATTCCAAGCTTATTAATCCAATCTTGGGCGTTTCCGTAAATTAATCAAGCTTTTCCAAAAAATCAAGACCAATCTAATTGACAATCTGAAATATTTTATCATATAACTTTGCCTGCGTGTTGTTAATTAACCTAAGAAAGGGTTAGGTTTAATCTAATTTGGCTGCCCGATGTGTGGATTTGTAATGAGTTGGCAGGATTATTAACGTGACTTTTCTAATTCTAACAATTTGGGCTGCCTTTTTGATAAAGAGTGCCAAGGTAGGACTAGAATTTTTTCAGGTGGTTTCCAGTTCAGTCGTATGCTGCGTGTATATATATTTGAATATTCAAAATATCTAGCATAATTTACGTGCACTCCGATTAATCTTTAAATTCTTAAAATTAACAATTGACTAAACTTTTTAGTAATTCTGAAAAAATTCAAAATAATGTGACTACTGAAAAACAAATTTAATGTTTTTCCAATTAAACTACCACTTGGGACTTGGCATATTCAATTTGCAAAAGTATCTTTGATTTGTTTTTGTTGTGGCATTCCTTGAATGTGTACTAAAAAGAAAAGTTTTGATACTTTATTATATATATATATATATATATTTGAACACATGCGGTCTGCTGTCATAAAATTCTTCTAATTAATTTGGATTGTTAGGCTGATAGTAAGAAAGTACGCGGTCGTTTATTTGAACTTCGCTTTTTGTTTGTCGAGAAAGTAATCCTAACAATCTCTCTGAATCTTTGAATTAACAGCAATGTTGTTTGACTGCGATTTGTAAATCAAGTGCTCGAATTTTGTGAGTCGGCTCATTGCTTGTAAAAGGGAGATTTCTTAACTTTTACTTTATTCAGATTCTGCAGTCCAAAAACCTTGAACATTGAGTTGTCTTTATCTCAACTCTTCGGTCCTTTAACGGTTTCAGATTTGCACCGAAAACTTGATTTTGAAGTTATTTGGTCCTGTTAATTGATATATATATTTTACTAACTTAATTATTGCTTGATTACCCAAAAAAGAAAAAAAAAACTTAATTATTACTTTATTTTGTAAACTCGTGTGTAGGTTTTAGTTATTGGTTAAGTTTTCAATAACTGTACTTTCCTTTATTTTCAGGTTCAACATGATTAACTCGCTCGCTCGCTCACTTAGCTTGTTCATTCTTGTCATTGTTTGTTCCCTTCTGGTGTCGTAATCACTCCTAATTAAAGGTGTGTTTACTGAAAATGTGGATAAATCTTTGATAATTTTTAAAAATTTTTAAAATTCTTTAACACATTGGGTAAATCTATAAAAATTTTTAAAATTCTTTAATACATTTTACACTGTTCGTATCCCATGAAATTTTTATAAATTTATATATATTTATATATCTCAATAAATTTTTATAAATTCTAATAATTTTTTTACAAACTTCAATAATATTTCCACAAATCTCAATAACTTTTCTAAAAACTCCAAAAACTTTTTAACAACTTAAAAAAAATTCTATCATAAAACGGTTTGAACAGATCCAAAAAACTGTTCCAATGGATTTAAAATCTAGAAAGCTGATACAAAAGTCAAAAAAAGCATTATTCGTTTTTAAAAAATATGGTTTGGTGGTTGCACCAAAAAGCAAAAAAATTACCTAAATCACATTTTTCGACGCTCCAAATACTCCATAAATTGATATAGATTTTGCACATGTAATTTACAAATTTAGAATACAATAATTTTTATTATTGAATATCTTATTTTATTTATCATCATCTATAAATGTTTGTCTTGATTTTATTATTGAATGAAATTTTTTTATTCCCTTTTAGGATCAGTCATTGTCTTCCAAACTTTACCGATGATATGGACGAATACTTCGCTCCATCCAAATGTGTAAAAGATCCTAGACTAAAATATATTTATTTTTTTTAACACAATGTAAGATTAACTAGGTTTGGGAGTCTTCTTGTGCATGCATACAATGACTTAAATTCAATTAATCTAATGTCTCATATTAAATTATTTTTTAAAAAAATATTTTAAAATATTTCATAAGAAGGTAATTCATACATTATAAGTGAATTTTTTTTTTAAGAATAACTCAAAGTGTTAAAAAAGTTAAATAGGTTAAAATAATTAAATAATGCAACTTACTAAATATATATATATATATATATATTAATATTCCATAGGAAGTAACTCATAGATCATAAGTTGATTTAAGAAAAAAAATCAAGTTTTATATTTTATTATAAAAAATAAAAAAAGTTTAATTTTTGTTATTTTGAAATGGCATTCTCTGTCAGGACGTGTAGTTTCCAAGTTGCATCTAGCGGTGGATTCCAGTCCGCTAGTGTACGGGATTGTCGCTGAGGTTAAGATTGAAGCTATTGGAATGGGCTGATGAAAATTAACAGGCCCAATAAATGACAGAGAGACAACACACACAGAAAAACAAACCTGGCATGAAACAAATGGGACGTGTATCCAAGTGATTTCTAAACAAAGAGAAAGGACACTTCAATTCCAGGGGAAATTGTTTTATTTTTTATTTTATTTTTTTATTTCCTTAAATTATGGATGATTAAAATTAAATTTTAACATGCCCGGAATATAACTTGAATTCCATTCTTGGGTTGAACAGTAAGATTATAGATCGGTGAGTGGACGTAAGTTTGGGAGAGGGTGAACTTGAAGCGTTGCAAAATCATCGACAGCGCTATCTTGGCTTCGGTGATGGCAAAGTTCGAGCCCACACAATTCCGAGGTCCGAAACTGAAGGGAATGAATGCTGTGATATTGTTGTTCGTTGCTTTAGCCACACCTTCGGCAAATCTCTCGGGCCTGAAGAGGTGAACGTCTTTTCCCCATATCTGAGGGTCATAGTGGACTGCTAGAGTCGGAATGTACACATCTAGATTAGCTGGAAGGATAAACTTTCCCAGTCTCACTTCCCTTCCAACTCTTCTCAAGACATGGAGAACTGGACCATATAGCCTTAGAGTTTCATTTATGATCATGCCCATCTACAAAGAAATCAGTACATAAAATGAGTAAATTATATTTAATTATTATTCTTACATTGAATTTAACTTTGGTTCTCCACTTTAAATTGTAATCAACTAACTTACACGTATTCTGGAGTTTTAATTTGGTCATTCCATCAAATTGATGAACTAAAAAAATGCCACATGTCGATTACACATGATGGTCCTGTGGCATTTTTTGTTCACATTCTCTTAAGCATTATTGATGATATGGTTAAATTGAAACTTAATAGTAAATAAAGGAGCAAACAATGATAATTACAAATTATAAGAAACAAAGTGATTTTCGGTTCTATTTTAGTTTAGTTTCATAAACTTTAAATCAACTTTTATTTTTCGTTCTCCTATTTTTACTTATAACAACCAACCTCTTATATTTATAACTAAATTTTAATTTAACCCACTACAGGAAATTTGGGTATAAGGGAGAAAAAACTCTCTCGCTAAAATTTATATTTTCCTTGCTAAAGACTATATGCAAGAAAAAATATTTCTCGCAAATTTTCTCGCCTATCCTCCATCGCCTATAATTTTTAGTGAGGAATATTTGTTTTTCTCGTCTATAATTATTCTTAATGCCTATAGTTATTCTTAACAAAAATTCATTTTCATTGTCTATTCTTATCTTTTAGCAAGGAAATTTATGCTTACCTTTTAACGAGGAAATAAATGTCATAGCGAGGAAATAAATGTCGTCGCCTATTCTAATGGTAGAAATTAAAATATTACATGTCCATCAATTTGTTTTTTAAATAAATGTGAGGTTAAATTCTATATTTCATCCTTGAGCTTCATCTAAAATCACACTTTAAAGCTTATTTTTTTTTTCTTTTGTAACAATTAAAAACATTTTGTTTTGGTTTTTTAATAATTATGGGCTTCACTGTTCATTTTGTTTCTTCATTCTCACTATTAATTACCTATTCAACTTTTAGGGGCAAAATTATTACTGAGGCCTTTAATGATTAAAAAAAAGCTCTTAATTGTTAAAAAAAAAAAAAATAGGTCCTTAATTGTTTAAAAAAAAAAAAAAACTCATGCTGTGAAGTGAAATTTTGTTGGAACTCAAAAATGCAAACTATAATTTATCCTTAATGTGATGAAAATTTTACTTTTTTGGTGATATGACCTTTTCTTTTTTAAAATAAATTTATCGAAAATGTTTAATTAAAAGTTTCCGCAAATCTAAGTGGTTGACTATAGTAATTGAAAGAAAAAGACTAGAACATGATTCAATTAAAGATGGAAGTATGCAAAATGCAACTTGCTCTTATTGGCATAATTTGTGAATTGGAAAAAATAGATAAGGATTGAAAAGAGTTCGATTGGCTTACAATCTTTAATTTGGAAATGCCCTCCGTATTTGGGTTCTGCTGACCAAACAACTCAAGCGCCTCCTCCCTTGCTCTCTCTTGCCAATCTGTGTGGGTCGCTAGGAGGAGAATGCACCAGGCTAGTAACCCATTAGTCGTTGAGTGTCCAGCAATGTAGAATGTCTTGCACTCATCTATCACGGTGTCTATTGAGATTCTACTACTCTCATCAGCATCGTTATGAGCCTTTACAAGTGATCCAAGAAAGTCACTTCCATAATCCTCAGCTTCTCCTCTCCTCACTCTCTCTTCTCGTTTCTTTATCATCGGTATGATCAAGTCTCGAATTGATTGTTCTATTATATCTGACTCTATGTCATCACTCGATTTCACAAATTTCCTACAAAATTAATAAATTTGATTGACTTTGTACGTGGACTACAAGGAGGGAATTAGAAAGCAGGTATATTTTTAGTGACATAATGATCATATAGTTGTCACAATAGGTCTGATTATCATATAAAAATTACCTTATGTATCCCTAAATCATAGTCCTTGTATGATTAATTATATTTTGATGACTAATAATTTCATTAAAATTAGCGTGGTCATTAAGCATTTAAGAAATTGTAGTCAAAACAAATTATTGTTATTATTATTATTATTGTATATTTTTATTATTTCAACTATTATATTAAATTTATGACAATTACCTGTATCAATAAATAAATTGTTACGTCATTAAAATCGAAGTTTCTTGCCTTGAGTTCACTTAATTTTTTGGATAAATTATAGTTTGTATACCTAAATTTTGACCAAATTTATTGTCAAATTGGTATTTTATGTATTTGTTAATATGTGCGAGACACCAGTTAAGATTAATAAAAATACGATGTATAATAATATTTTACACTTTTTTATACTTAACTCTATTAACGTGTAAGACATTATTACGTAACATATATTTATTATTTTTTAATGTCTGCCTTAGACAATGTGAATCAATCTAATGTCTATTTTAATTATTTTCTCCCAAACAAAGGGAACGGGGGAACGAGGGAGCCTACGTACCTAATGCCAGGAAATCGAATCTTAAACATATTCCGGGATATAATCGCAGTCAATTGCATCAGCATCTCGAATATCTTCTCGCCTTCCAAGTAACTACTTCCAAAAGCAGTCCTCGAAATAATTTCGGACGTTAGCAGCCTGAATTCCTCGGATACTTCAATCTCCTTGCCTTCACGATGGTGTCCCCATTTTTCTAGCATTGCTTCCACACTCGCTATCATTGCTGGAACCATTTCCTGCGCACAAGCCCTTCTTTGAAAATGCTATACTTATCCACGACATCACTCAAAACTATATATCATGGACCACCTAAAAAGAGTGATGTATTTTATTTTTAAAATTAAAAGTCCGTTTGGTATTAATTTGTATGCTAGATAGTTAACTGAAAACAAATTGAGTGTTTAAACTAGATTAAAAAAAATATCTAGAACATTTGATAACATATCAAAAAAATAATAATAATAATTTTTATTAATGATCTGATCAAAGGTAAATTAATTTTTTTCTTATGCAAGCATTGCTATAGTGTCTTTATAATTGATTGAATAGTATTATGTTATATTTAGTAACTAATAGTGTGAACATTAACTTTTTAAATATATATTTATTTAAACATAAGTTTTTAATTTGCTTAGACGTTATTTATCAAACAAATATGGATAAAATTGGTCTTCAATTTTATAAGTAAGGTATTTTGAATATTATAAATATTAGTTTGTATACCTAAAAAATTAATTTGTTTAGCGCAAAAATAATAAAAAAAACTAAACACACATATTTTTATTTTTTTTAAATCTAAAAAATAATTTAAATATTAGTACCAAATAACATTTACGCCTAATTAGGTATAGAGATAGATCCACAAACATAACAGTATTAACGCTCATCCAAACATTATATTTATACCCTCATAGTTTTTTCACTTATATTCAGCTGAAGATTGTATTTTTTATTTCATTAATTATTTTTTCACTTTAAATCCCTTCCATTTAAAGATTAATTTTTATTTTAAAAGCATATAGGTAAATGGTTACAAATTTGTGTCCCCGATTAGGCGTTTAAAACCAGGAGAATTAATTTACCTTCAAGCTGTCCGCGTGGAAAGCATGGTTTGCGATTTTGCGTAGTTTTGACCACTTCTCCCCTTCGCATGCCAAAATCCCATCTCCTAATAGCTTCTTAGCGTAACCAGTAGTCCTCGTCTTGTTATTGTAAGCTCCATCTCTGTTGTTGAGTATCTCTTTAATCAGCTCAGGTTCAGTGACAACCAATTGAGCTTGAGGACCATACCAATTTAGATAATTCTTCCCTGTACTCCAATTTGTTCACATGTAGACAAAAATATATATACATATACATATATATATATATATATATAAATTTATTGTTAATGGGCGTTTTAACAAAATGGCTTGTATTTATGCACATAATTTTGTCAGAATTTGAGATCCGTTTAGATTGATATAAAATATTTTATTGTTTTAATTTTTACTAATATAAAAAGAATATCAGAAATAAAAAAAAAATAAATATTTGTAATGAGCAGAGTGCGCCGAGTTAAAAAAAAAAAATATTAGAATTGGCTGAATTTGGAAAAAAATATAAAATAAAAAAATTGAACTAACACGAACAAGTTAACAGTTACCGTATAGCTGAGTCCAAGCATAAATGTGAGGCTGAATGATGGGAAATATACGATGTGATGATAAGTCGATATCACTCCCGGGGGATTCGCGCTTCATTTCCATGATCTGCCTCGTGTTACCGTGAAGGAATCTGTAGGAAGGGCCTCTGATTCCTTGGGAAACCATGAAATGCTGTACTCGAATTGGAGTCCACCATACCTTGTGCAGGAACCATATGAGTGCTGCAAGGACGAGAAAGCACAGACTGGCGGTTGTGATGAGGGTTATCATCATGGCCGGCCTTCAAAGTTTAATAACACTGAACTTGTCTTAAGCTATATGTTTACTAGCTTAGTTTGTTGAGTAATGTTAATGCCTTGGCCGGGGTTGAAAAACTTTGCTAGGTCTGGCTGCTTATATTCAGCTGTGGCGAAGATAACTGTGGCCGCATTTGATTGGTGGTAGGCCGGGCCAGATCCGGATTCAAACAATAATTGATCCAGTCCGCAATCGAAATCATTTCCGGACGGACTGGATTTACCTGAATCCGACCCGCTTTGGCATACATATGTACCTCTACATATTTGGATACGTAAGGAAATTAAAATTTTAGATCAGCGTGTTTGTTAAATAATCACGAAAAAATTTTTATTTCAAATCTTTTTATAATAGTGTTTTTATCATTTTATAAAATATCATAACTTATTAGTTATTATTATATAAAGTAATTCTCACTCTCTTACATTTTAACATAATTTATTTCATATTATTTCTGATATTTTGAGAGATTTATTATCCAATTTAACCAAATGATGGACAAATTACATGTCCAATCCCCCTCTCATATTCTTTATTTTTGGCGAAGTCCTCCTCTCATATTCTGCCAACAAATGCAGCTGGTAATGAAAGTTTTGTGTGCAGAATTACGTTGAAAGGGAGTGGCATTTTGAATGGCTCTTGCCGCTTGATTTTTATCGACACTCCAAGCACAAATGCTTCAGAACTCCAGACTGCAATTTTACTTTGTAGTTTCATACTTCTACTTTTTTTTGGGCGAACTTAATTGACAATTATTTCCAGCTTGTGACAAAATTGAGGGTGTCTTCATTGTCCTGACCGAAGCTGGCATTGTTAAGGCTTATGATTTTGTCTAGGAAACTACCGCCAGGGGCAAGGCCAATCTGGTTTTTATGCACGGTGCTCCAAATAACGTAAGACAACAACTAACACTATAATATTTGGAAACGTTGATTAATATATATTGAACGTGACGCTGACCCAGAAGCTTGTCTAATGAGCTAGAGTCTGTCACGGCCGGCAGCGTATAGAGTAGGTGGGTGTAATACCAACTTAATTTCTTGATAATTTCGGCACCGTTTAGAGTGCTAATAAACTCTATACAACTCAAACAACATTTATAAATCACTAAAATTTTTTATTATACTTTTACTAATTTTAAAAAATTTTAATATTTCATTAAAAAAATAAAAAATTCGTAAGGAGGTTAACTGAGTGCGAAAATTTTTTTCACAATCATTTATCTCTATTTTTTAAAATCTGTTAGAACGGATTTGGATAAACCGTTCTAACAGTTAATTATATAGAATCCGTTAAAACGGATTTTGAAAGCCATTCAAAATTCGTTCTAACGGTTTTGGCACTATTTAGAGAGATAAGAAGTATTTTTTTAAATTCGTTAGAATAGATTTAAGAAACTATTTTAACGGTTTTAGTACTATTTCTCTCAAAAAAACGCGATTTGACAAAAAAACGTGATTCGGAAAAAAACACCAAATGCCTTTCTGTATCTTAAATCACATTTTTTTTTATTTTTCTTATTTTTTATCACTCCGAACGCACACTTCATGTTGGTGCCAGCTAGCAAATTCTCTTCAAATTTAGATTTAAAAAAACAAAAAGGGTAAGGAAAGTGAAAAAAATGTCGAATTAAGGAAAATTAAAACTCTAACACACCCGGAATATGATTTGAATTCCATTTTGTGGTTGAACTGGGAGAATATGGATCGGTGAGTGAACATAACTTGGCGGGAGGGTAAACTTGTAGCGTTCACTACTACAATAATTGATAAAGATCACACTAAGAAATTCATAAAAATCACGATTTAAAAAAAAAACGTGATAAAGATTTGTGGGTTAAATTTTTTATCTCAATCTAATTAAAAAATTGAGATAAAAAGTTACTTTTAATACTTTTTATCTCACTTTTATTAAAACTGTGATTATATTTAAAACGAGATAAAAAAATCAGTGGAAACTATCTCAAGAAAAAACTGAGATAAAAGATTAGTGGAAACCATCTCTAGAAAAACTGAGATAAAAGATCAGTGGAAGCATCTCTAGAAAAAACTGAGATCAAAAAGTGAGGAAAATCATATCTTAAAAAAAAGCAAAATAATTAAAAAAATGAGAGCAATATTATTTTTTTTTCTTTATATCTCTCTCAAACAATTTTATTTATCACCTTATATGATTTAAATTAGATTTCATAAACTTTATTGTAACATTTATTTATTAATTTTAATTAATTAAATATGATAAAAAAACTACAATTATGATCAATAAACAAAAAATTTTTAAATTACTGTTAAACCTAAATTTAGCAAATTAAATTTAAATAACGCTAAATGTATTATCATTATTTTTTAGTAAATATATGAAAACAATCTTCATAATTTGTATGACTTATAACGAGGTGGATATTAAATATTTAATATCTAATAAATGTTTAGTGTATCTTTAATATTATTTATATTAAAAGTGACATTATTTATATTTTTTTGGAAGTGATAAAAATTTAGAAATAAAAATAATAAAATTTTTCTTTTTTTTTTTGTCTTTTTAGAACTAATTTTTGAATATAATCATTGAAAATATTTTTGTATTACAAATGAATTTTTAAAATAGTTTTCAAAAATTTTGTTTTGAGCAATAATTTTCTAGAATTAAAACTAAACGCGACCTAATTACTTTTAAAAATATAATACAGAAAAAAGAAAAATATATTATAAATAGTGAGTTATGATTAAATATATGCTATACAGAAAAACTAAAAGAAAATAAGAAAAAGATTGAAGATTATTTTTAATTAAATATGATAAATGTTCATAAATTATTTATTAAGTATTCGCATGGTTCTATATATTAGTTACGATCTCAAAATGTGGCAAAAATTTAAACTAATTAAATAAAAATAAATTTTTTATCATTTTTCCCTATTAATTTATCAGAAAAAATGTAACTTTTAACTACTAATTGGTTGACAAAAGTCATAATAATTTATTGTAAAAACTTAAAATAATTAAATAAAAATAATATATTTTATTACTTTTACTAACCCCAAAAGTAATAAAAATGTGTTTATATATATTAACATATAAAATGTATATGTAAATGATAACTTGGACTACGGGTCATTTACACTAACTTCCAAAGGAATGGCACGGGTTTGATTTTCAGTAGAAACAAAAAAAATATGAAATATATAAGGTTATTATAATGATAAGGCTCCAAATGGCGCTAAGATGACATAATAGTAGGTTGCCACGTGAATTTTTATTACTTTTAAAATTAATCAATTTTTTTCAGCGTGATTATTTATCTATATTTGATCATGATTTTTCAAAAAAAGTGAGATCAAATTTCATAAAAGATCACACAAGATTTTCTTTCATCTCAATTTTTACTATAAAGGATCATGCTTTTAGTGTGTGATTATTGTAAATTTTCAATCACAGTTGTAAATGGTAATCGAAAAGAAGTGACTTACAACTTCACTTGCTTCAATTACACTTCTGTGACTGAGATAAAAAGTGAAACATCACGTTTAAAAGCTGTGATGTTCATGTATTTTTGTAGTAGTGGTTGAAGAATCATTGAGAGTGCTATCTTGGCTTCTGTGATGACAAAGTTTGAGCCTGCACAATTTCGAGGTCCAAAACTAAAAGGAATTGAATAAATGCTGTGATGCTGCCTTCTGCAAATCTCTCGGGCCTTAAGAGTTGAACATCTTTTCCCCATATTTGAGGGTCATGGTGTACTGCTAGAGTCGGAATGTACACATCTAAATTAGCTGGAACAATAAGTTTTCCCAATCTCACTTCCCTTGCAGCTCTTCTCTTCATAAAGACAACTGCACTGTAGAGGCTTAGGGTTTCGTTTATGATCATACTCATCTACAAGAAACCAAAGAAGACCACAAGGGAAATGAAAATTTGTACATGGAGCATAACCTGGGTAGGAAAAAGCAGATGAGGCATAGTATAACACATTTTGTACTCATCGTATTTTATAAAATTTTTATAAATTTATATATATCTCAATATCTTAATAAATTTTTACAAACTTTAATAATATTCCACAAACCTAAATAATTTTTTTATAAATTTTAAAAATTTTTCAACGGGTTTTAATAAATTTTGACATAAAATTGTTTCGACGGAATTAAAAAAATCATTCAGATAGTTTCTCTTTTTAAAAATTTGACGCAAAAATTAAAAAATTTTATTATTCATCTCTAAAAACGTAATTTAATGACTGTACGTCAAATGTTAAAAAATTACTCAAATTATATTTTTTTATTATTTTTCCACGTTCCAAGTACACTCGATATATAAACCTGGTCTAGAAAAGAAAGAAATAAAAAAATTGCCACATCTATTCTACTGATTGAGAAATCCAAAACCAGCACCACAAGGAATGGACTAATTCCCCAAGGACTAATGAATGCCAAGACAAAGAAATCGTGGCAAAAAAAGGTGATGTCATGCATGAGGTATCTCACAAAAAGTTAAGAATGGCACTGACGGCCCACCACGTGAAAAGAATAGACCGCTCCATCCGGAGTTTCAAGATTTTTAAAAAATTTCAAAAGAAACTTTAAAAATTTATAATTTTTTTAAATTAAATTTAAAACAACCTTTTAGGTTTGGCATTTCTTGCAAAACGTTACCCAAATACTGTGTTTACGGCTTTTGACACTACAAATTAAAATGCTAAATCCAAAAAGAAAAAATAAATTTTAGTAAAACAGTGCTAGAAATTATTCTATACCCATGAGAAAAGTTAATTTTTTTGTATAAGAGGTGGAATTTTCTTATCTTAATATCAAAATTTTTAAATTGGAGCCTCCTCTTATTTATAGTCCGATTTCTTTAATATGGTTTTTGATTAAATTTCACCATAATTTATACTATATCTATGTTCATGCAAGGGGCCAGTATAAGAAAAATTGTTGAAAGTTGTCTTATATCGACTTGCAAAAAAAGTTAATTTTTTTATATAAACAATGGACTTTTCCTCAGTGTTCCTCGCTGCCGTGCGTAAGTTGGTTGAAACCTGCATAGGCGGGCTTCTTTAATAAGCAGGCTCTTCGCGAGTAAAGGTAAAAATCATGTCCATGACCCTCTTTATTCATAACACAGTGCACTGGATATTAACATAGCATTAAATTACTCATCCTTAGTTGGTCAAGTAAAGTGGGAGTTAAGCTTAAGACTTGAATAATATAATCAGGTCGCAGGTTTGATTCTCACCACCTAGAACAGTCAGGATTTAAATAGGGGCTGTGACAGTGGGTTGCTACGCTAATTCTCTCAAGAGTTTGTAACTCAGTAAATAAAAATCGCTAGGTGATTTCTCCTGTTACCAAAAAAAAAAAAAAACATAGCAGTAAGCTTAATTTTATTGTACACTTATTACAACCAAGCATGAAGGTTCTCTGTCAACGTGCAGCGATCTTCAAACGCCATCACCAGGTAGAACTGTTTGAATGGGCTGCAAAGACTGATTATCGCTCCATTTCTCCATTACCATCCACATTTCTGGTTTTTCCACACCAGAAAGCATGAAGCTTTACCTGAATCCCATGCTATGGCAGAACTGTCAAAACTTGGAACGGCGCGTGAATATAAGTTGGGATAGAGTGAAGGCATTGCACTGTAAACGCTACAAAAAAAGTAAAAAACAGTGACAAGTCTTCTAGGACAATGTAAAATATTATCATAATATATATTATTTAATTAGTGACAAGAATTTTTTGCAGCCACTGAAAATATAATTTAAGATTTTTTTTTTGACAAGTAATGTAAATTGTCATTGAAATATTAAAATTTAGTAAGAAAGATATTTTGTTGTTACTGAATCTCATCACTGAAAATTAGGAGATAAATTGGCGCTAAAAATTTAATATTTTAGCGGAATTAAAATTTTTTGTTATGATAAATTTTATTTTCCATCACTGAAACATATACAGTAACAATTTTTATTGTCACTAAAATAAAGTTTTACAAATAATTATTAAAAAATTAATTAATATTATGAATTAAATTTTCAAAACATAAATTAAACACAACAAACCTCACAAATAATTATTAAAAATTAATTGATCTTATGATTTAAATTTTTAAAACCTAAATTAAACTCAACAGTCTACTAATCCCTACACATTCTTCTTGCTTATGCTATTCGTGCCTTCATCCCAAAATCTCAAATTCAGAACATAATGCTACTGCCAATGTTCAACACATATAATTTTTCAAACACATATACATATAAAACAAAGCATTTTCTCTTTCTTCATTCTTGACAATATTTAGGGTTTTGGTTTCTCAAACACACACATATATATATATGCATTTTATATCTATATATATAACATTTTCTTTCTCTTCATTCTTTACAATATTTAAGGTTTTGGTTTAATCTATATGTTAGTGTTTGTACAGGTTATTGATTGGCAATTCCTGAGCAAACACTTTACTTGTATTTGTTTCCTAAAAATTTCACGATGTTGTTGAATTTGTTCACAAACATAAGCCAAAGAGTGTTTGTGAATCATTGAGTTTGTTGGAAGAAGAACTGTGGAAGAGGTGGTTGCTGCTGTGCTCTGCTTTTTGGTCATTCTCTCTGTTTTTAATTGAAAAAGTTTTCTAGAGTTTGACAGTAAGTGAATAGTAGGGTTCGCGAGCATGAGCAGGGAAGCTCTTGTCCAAAAGCTGTCCCAATTAGTCGCGCAGAATTTTTTAAAAGAAACTTTAAAAGACCTTTTTACCCATCTTTTTTGATATAAAAAGTAAATATTCTTTTCCAACCCTAAGCTTTTTTGACCTACGCAGCTTACTCTTACTTCCTTAGGCAAAAAAGCTGAGAGGATGACCTAGGACTTGGATCTCGTCTAACGTCATGGTGATTCTTACTATCTTCAGTAGCAATCCAACTGTTTGAAGCTCATATCTGTGGTGTGGTATCAGATTAGGAAGCTGGTTCTTCATGTATTGAAGGTTATAATCTTCACAGTTTTGAGGTGAGTTGTGAGTTGGCTAGCAAGTAAGATTAGGGGGTTGATGTACAAGTAGATCAATAGGATTTGGTTGGGAAAACTTGTAAAACTCTCCTTAAACACTTTGTAACCTCATTTTTACATAGTGAAGATTTTTAGACTGATCCACTTACGGATCCGGGATTGTTTCTCCTTTGGGTTCAAAAGAGTTTTTACCCTTATTAACAAATCTCTGTGTTCTTGTGGTGGGTGATTGTTTTGAGTTGAATTTCAGCTATGAATGTTTCTTAGTTTTAGCTCTTCATTATTTGTGTTGGATACTTGTAAGTTATTTGGGACTGTCACTATATATATAATATTTTCTCTCCATTCATTCTTGACAAAATTAGGGTTTTGGTTTTGATAGCTCGCAGATTCAAGTCTTCATAGATGGCAGGATCATTTTTACTCTTTCTTTTCTTTGTTGTTGAGAGATTTTCGATCTCAGAAGCTACACTCAAAGATTGCCTTGTGTTTGGTTTCTGATAAATATCGTCACCTCCGCGGTTTCGCATTTTGATCTCAAAAACAACCTAACCAAGTAAGCCATCTTTCATTTTTTCACTGCTTTGTAGGCAATGGTATTAAAATTAATGCTAGAAAATTGAGTTCTTATCTGGTTTTAGACTTGATTGCATTTCAATGATTTTTTATTTATTCATCTATTCGATTGTATTTTATCTTCAGTTTAAAATTTTTGGGTAAATTGATTGGAATACAAAATTGATTAAAGTTTTTATGGAAATTGATTGAACTATATATATGGAAGTTTTCAACAAAATTTGTGATTAGAATATGAATATTTGGGGAATTTCATCTATCTCCCTTGTCTCCCAACAAATAACTAACCATGAATGGCATATTTTCAACAGAAAATTACTCAAATTGTAGTATGTGTTTCTTTATATCTAAAAAACTATTATATCTTTTCATGATTAATTAATTTTTTTTTGAAAATAGAAATAGGCATACTTTAAACACTAGAACACTATAATTAAACTATATCTATATGTATATCTAACAAATAACTTACCTTGAATGGGATATTCTCGATAGAAATTAATTAACCTGTAGTATGTGTTTTTTAGTATCTAAAAAAATATTAAAATTTTCATTCACTAATTAATTCATTTTTGGAAATAGAAATTAAGTATGCTTTTAAACACTAGAGAGCACTAGAATTAAAATATATAGTAATTATATATATTTATTAAAAATGATTTAATAAAACATACTTAATATTAATTAAATAATTTATATTAGATTAATTATTAAATTAAAATAAATTAATAAAATATATTTCATATTAATAAATTAATTCAATTAACTAAATAAATTAATAAAATGTATTACATATTAACTTAGATTTAATATAAAATCTTTTATATAGGCATTGAGCATGCTTAATGTAAATTAATCAAATTGCAGTACGTATTTTTTTTGTATCAAAAAAAAATATTAGATCTTTCCTTTATTAATTAATTTTTTTTTGGAAATAGAAATAAGCATACTTTTAAATAGTAAAGAGTATTATAATTGAACTATATCTATATGTGTATCCAACCAGTAACTTACCTTAAATGGGATATTCTCAATAGGAAATTAATCAACTTGCAGTCCATATTTCTTTGTATCTAAAAAATATTAAACATTTCCTTCATTAATTAATTTTTTTTGGAAATAGAAATTAAGTATACTTTAAACACTAGAGAGCACTAAAATTAAACTCTATATATATATATATATATTAATTTTATATATTTATTAAAAATAATATAATAAAATATACTTAATATTAATTAAATCACTTATATTAAATTACTTATTAAATTAAATTAAATTAATTATTTATTAAAAATAAATTGATAAAATATATTTCATATTATTAAATTAATTAAATTAAGCTTTCAAAACCAGCTGTTAGCGGTTGCTCTCCGAGTTTCTTTCGATCCGAAAACCTCTGTATTGAAGAAAGAAAGAAAAAAAAAAAAAAAAGATTTAACTTACCAGGAGTGTGAGAGATGAAAAAATAAAAAAAGTTAGAAAATTTATCCAAGAATTAGAAGTTTTACTCTACAGCTATGTGCTCTTGGTTTCTGTCCTTATTTTTTTATTTTTTTTTGAGACTTTTAGGATTAGTAATTTATTTTTATTTGTAAAATACATTTAGATTATGAGCTAAGTATTGCCTAGGCTATAAATAATTAGACTAAAATTTAAAATATATTTGAATTATTAACTGAGTATTGCACGAGTCAAAAATAATTAAATTAAACTATTATTACTAAAAAACATTTTTGTCAAAATTTTACCTGAGTTACAATCCACCACAGCCACTTCATGCATTTGCCTTGGCCTTGTAATGGTATAATTGAAATCTTTACATAGAATTGAGAAATTAATGGTTTAAACTTCTTTTTGACTATAAAATTTCTAAATGCTTTAAATTTATCCTTTCTGTTGGTTGAGTACGAAGGATTCAGTTGTACCTTAATCGAAATTATAAGATTTAGGTTATCATAATTAAAATTAAAAGGACTGAGAAATGGTGTAAACTGTGTAGATAATTTTTATACTTTTACCCAAAACAAAAAATGAAAACTTTTGAACTACTGGATGTTTAGTGAGAAAAAGTTTGAGAAAGTTAGTAAAAGTTGAAAAAAAATTGAAAGGTTTTTGAATTATTGGATGCATTATGGAATAGTTTGCTTACATATGTTTGGGAATAATTAGAGAAGTCAATTTTCTTTTACACTAAAATATGATTTTCTTTTAAGGTACATTTGGAATGAAAAAAATTAATAAAAATTGATAAAAATTACAATCTTCTAATTTGTACAGTGAGAAAAAAAAGTTAATTTTTTTGGGTAAAATTTGATGTTCCAAACAAGAGACCAAAATTTCTTTTTCACTAAAATTTTACATTTGGAATGAAAAAAAATTAATAAATATTGATAAAAGTTACAATATTCTAATTTGTACCCTGAGAAAAAAAAGTTAAATTTTTTTGGTGAAATTTGATGTTCCAAACAAGAGACCAAAATTTTACAAGTGTTATTCATATTGAAAAAAAAAATAACAATTTAATTTTTGTTTTATGTTTTCTTATAAATATAAATAACATGATTAAAAGTTACTAAATTTAAAAAGAAAATGTAGCAAAATAGGCTCTTTGCAAGTAAAGGTAAAAATCACGTGCGTTTGATCCTCTTAATTTATTCATAATACAGTGCACTGGATATCACCAAGTGCTTAAATTTATTGCATTCTTGTGTTACAACCAAGCATGAAGGATCTCTCTCTCTCTCTCTCTCTCTCTCTCTACGTGCAGCGATCTTCAAACGCCATCACCATTTCTCCATCACTTCACATTCTAGTTTTTCCACACTAGAGAGCGTGAAGCTTTACCTGAATCCCATGCTGCGGCTGAATTGTCAAAACTTGGAACGGTGCGTGAATGTAAGTTGGGGATGGAGTGAAGGCATAGCGTTGCAGAATCATTGAGAGAGCAATTTTCGCTTCGTTCATTGCAAAGTTCATCCCAACGCAATTTCTTGGTCCCAAGCCGAAAGGAAGATACGCCCCGTGGTTGTTGTTGGTAGCTTTAGCAACTCCCTCCGAGAATCTTTCGGGTTTGAAGAGATGCACATCTTCTCCCCATATCTGAGGATCCCCATGGAGCGCCAATGTCGAAACAATCACGTTTATATTGGCAGGGAGAGTCAAATTACCTAATTTGACTTTTCGTTGAACTTTCCTCGTAAAATTAATGATGGGAGGATATAACCTTAGAGTCTCGTTAATTATCATACTTACCTACGAAAGAAATAAAAATAAATAGATAAATAAATAACAAGATAGAACAAATATTAATATTGTCATACGTATGGTGGGTGAAACCAGCATGAGTCCGCGGCATGTGCCCACCCTAAATTTTTTTTTAATTATTATTTATTATTTATTTATTTTTTCTATTGATATTGCCAATTGTTTCCACCTAAAAAAAGGAAAAAAACTTTAGCACAATATTAATGGTGTCCACCTAAAAAAAATAATTTAATATTAACTGTGCCCATCCAATAAAATAAATAAATTTTATTATAATACAAACCAATATAATTGTGTCCAACCCACCTAATATAACGAAAAATTATCAATTTTTGCCTTTTTTTGTCTACAAAAATTTTATATAGTATATAAGATTTAAAACTATTTATATGTTTTATAATTAGTACCTGCTCACGTCTAAATTCTTGACTCTGCCCTTATACGTGTGCATGTGTGTTTTATTGTGTACGAGTAACAGTCATGTATATAGGTCAGATTAGTTTAGATTTATATTAAACTCAGAACAACCAGGCTAACATAACTCACCTTGGTCGGGTTGGTATGGTTTCGTGATATAATGTATTGTTTTACTTGACAACAAGCAAGACAAATCGAGATGGATTAGATCCAAAAACCAAATAAAAAATTATCGAATTGTCAATTTTTAGATATAAATCATACGGAACTTCTAATAAAATCAAACCAACCGATGCTGTTGATTTGGTCAGTTTGATTTACGAGGATTTTGTGTCCCTCAAAGGGGCCATTTGCCACCGTTAAAAAAAAATCAAAAAATTAAAATTTTACACTTATAAATAACACGTGACACTTAAGTAATTAGTTGGGAGTGTAATTAAAATTGGAGAAAATTGAAAACATTGAAAAAAATTAGTAAAAGTTAGAAAAAAATTAGAAAAGTTGTAGAAATTTAGTAAAAATTAATTTTGTATGTTAGTGAAAAAAAATAAGAGAAAATTAATACAAGTTTGATTTTTTTTTTTTTTTTAAAAGTAGGCCAATGTGTACCGTTTTCAATTTTGCAATTCCTTCTAGATTTGGCTGTTGTTGACCAAATATCTTGACGACTTCCTCTCTTGCTTTCTCTTGCCACTCGGTATGGATTGCCAGAAGAAGAATAGTCCACCCAAGCAAGGTTGAGGTAGTGTCATGTCCGGCGAAATAAAAGGTTTTGCATTCATCGATCACATCTTCAACTGTAATCCTATTATTCTCATCTGGATCATTCATAGCCTTCACGAGTAGCCCTAGCAGATCAGTGCCAAAGTCGTTGCCCAACTCTGTCACTGCTCTCTCTCTTTTCTTTACCATCCCTTCAATAGAATCTCTTATCTCTTTTGCCAGTTTCTCTGATTCTATCTCATCACCACTTGTCCAAAATTGACTGCACAAAAACGTATAATGACAACCAAAATTACGATGACAAAGACAACCCCTGCTTCTTGCCGGAAGATAGTTTAAAAAGCATCAAATCAATGAATTTAAAGCAGCGGGTTTCGACAAAATGAATATTAGTTTTCCTAGTGAGGCTTATAGACAAATTGACAGTAAATAACCTATAGAAACACCGATTTGAAACGAGCCAAAAATAAAGAAGATAAATCCCATAAGCACCACCCACACAAACAGCATGGTTGCCCCTGTTATAATCACAGTGATAACAACAAAAAATTCAAACTGGGAATTCGAGAGACCCAAATCAGGGAACGAACCTAATTGCAGTAATTCAACTTTGGAATCGAGAAAAAAAAATCAAGAAATGAAAGGCAGTTTGGAGTTCCCAGGAATTTTGGGGGTCTAATTTTCTAAATGTTAAAAGATAATAAGTGTAATTATTTAAATATTAAAGGAAGATAGATGTGGGTGTGTTTGGAATAATAAAAAAGTGAGATAAGTTGTGGGTTTGTAATTTGTACTGTGAGATAAAAAATAAATATTTTTTAGAAATTTCTAAAAATTTTTAGAGTTTTACAATGAACCAAAGGGAGCTAATTTATCCACAATAAAGACTCAAATTCCACCGTAGTTGTGTAAAAACTATATAGACCGAAACTAATAAGGAAGGAAAGAATGAATTTTACCTGAGGCCAGGCAACCTAACTTTGAAAAGGTTTGTGGAAGCCAAGACAGCCAATCGATTCAACTTGTCGAATATAACTTGCCCATCTAAATAACTGCTGCCAAATGCTGTCCTCGAAATAACTTCAGATGTTAAAATCCTGAACTCTTGGGACACCTCAATCTCTTCGCCTTCGTGACATTTCCACCTTTCAAGCATCTTCTCAGCACTGTCAACCATAGCCGGAGCCATGTTCTGTGCTATTCCTCGGTAGTATTAGTTTATTTATTTATTTATTTTTTTAACTACACTTGAAGGCTAGGTTATATTTTACAACCACATACTTTTGTCCCCAAGATAATTTTAATATTTCGCTTTTAAATTGAAACAATCAACAATTTAAACTTAACAATAAAATTACCAATCAACAATTCACCTCCTCCTAAACAATGTAAATTTTTTCACCTTCTCTTATTTACTTCTTTTCACTCTCATTCACCTCTCCCAATAAGGGGGCTAAGAGTTTGAATGAGAGGCAATAAAGTGAAATTCAACATTAAACATAAGGAGCGAATTGTAATTTAGCATACTCTAAATCAAAACCACAAAGGCAGATGCAAACGATGATATCAACAGTAGTGTAGTAAAAGCATACCTTCAAGCTCTCTATACGGAAAGCATGATTGGCCAGTTTCCTTAGCTTTGCCCATTTTTCACCTTCAGACATACCAAGACCATCACCGAATAACTTCTTTAGGAAGACTTGCATGTCCGCTTTCGAAAAGGCTTTTTCTTTATTGTTGAGTATTTCTTTGGCAAACTCGGAGTCTCTAGTCACTAGATGAGCTTTTGGACCTACCCAGATAACAAAATTCTTCCCTGCAAAGTCCAAAAAATGAATAATAAAGATTTTAAATTAATAAAAAAGAGAGTAAGGTTTTGTAGAGTAAAAAGAAAATATACAGAAAAAAAAAATGGAAAAGTAGAAGGAATATGAAATTTTAATTGCATATTTTATTAGAGTAAATTATAAAATACAAAGAAAAGAAAGGTAAATGGTGACCGTGGAACAGTAACAGGATGTTTCATTGCGACCAAAGGTCCAATATTCACACCCTGGGAGTTCGAGTTTTAGAATTAACTTTTTACCCTTTTTTTAATAATTTTTAATAATTTTTGAGTCAGACAAGTTACTGCAATCCAGTAAAAAAAATGATAAAAATTAATAAAAAATATAATAAAAATTAATAATTTATCAAATAGCTTAAAAAATAAAATTTGATAACTTTTTTTTTTGTTAAAAATTAAGTTACAAAACGGTGCCTAAATCTCCCTCAAAACTCCGAGAATTTATAAAATATAAGAAAATAGAAGCCATTTATAAAAAAATAAAACACATATATGGTTACCATATGTGTTGAGCCAGGAGTGTAGATGAGGCTGGACTCTGGGAAATATGTGATGGGATAAATCCATGGGCCTGGTCAGGGATTGGGTTTTCATCTTGTGGATCTCCGGTGAGTTTCCATGGAAGATTCTGTAAGGGCGGCCGCTGATTCCCTGTGAACTCAACGCCCTCCGTATCTGAAGTGGAGTCCACCATACTCTGTGAAGCAGCTTGACAAGAACCAAAAGGAGGTAAAGACAGAAAGCGCTTGAAAGGAAGACGATTATGGTTTCTGTAACAGCCATGTCTGTTCAACAACGCAACTCCAAAGAGAGCTGCCAATTTTTTACTAGAAAGGGTGTTGCTCTCTCTCTCTCTCTCTCTCTCTCTATATATACACGTGTGTGATTAAAGTGATTTTAGTCTCAGAGTAATGATGCTAGCAACTTAATTACCAAAAAAAAAAAAAATGATGCTAGCAAATTAGCAATTTGATCACCGTGTTAAATATCCTGTGCTCATCAAGATGTGACTTCTAGAAGATAGCTACTCGTGCTGTGGTTTGTGGACTTTGAATACCAATTACCAATCTAATCGTTCGTTTGCCGACCGAATACTTTTTAAAAGTAAAAATGTTTTTTAATTACTATAAAAAAAAAGTAAAAGAGTTTTTGATTTACCAAAACATTAGACATCAAAATATCCTTTTCGTTAGTTTGAGTGACTCGTGTGTATATTTTTCACAAAAATCATACGAGTTCAATTTTTAATTCAAGTAAAATGTGTGTGAGAAACAGTGTATAACTCTCTAATTTACTAATCAGTCACGCAACAATAAATTGAGCGTTTCAAGTTTAAAGAAATTAAAACATATTTGCTACCGTTTAGGAGTCTAAAATTTAGTAATTTCTGGTGCATTTAGTAAAATAAGTAACATTTTTTAAAAGTTTGTTAAAAATTTTGACAACTTTTAGTAATTTTTAATAACTTTTGGTAATTTTTACCAACTTTTGATAATTTATGAATTGAGAAGTTATTGTAATTGAGTAAAAAAATGACAAAAATTAATGATTTTTCAAACAATAAAGAAGCAAAAGTTAATTATTTTTTGCTAAAATTGTAACTTCAATTGGTGCATTCATCTTTTCTCAATTTTTTCAACTAAAATTTATTACATGTCATATTTACACTAACTTTTTTATTTTTTGACAAACCCAACATGTCCTAAGTATCACCTAAAACTTGTTGAGATTTAGTTTTTGCCAGTTAGATTTAGTATTTTTTTTTAAATATGTATTTGTATTTCTAAAATTTAAACTATTAGAAATAAAAAACGCGTCTATTTTTATTAGTTTAGTTAATTTGACCAAATAGATTATGTGAAAAGTTAAAAAAAAAATTAAAATTTTGAAATTTAATGTTTATTTAATAATCTTTGGGTATATTATTTTAAAATAACCCACTATATAATTACACTATACACTCTAGCACTTATATATGATAAATTTTTTTTTTTTTTTGGGAACTACCAAAATAGCATCTGTATTTTATCCACTATATTTTAAGTGGTTAATTTTGTATAAAACTTACTCTATTATTAATTTGAGAAAATAGAATTTAATCATTTTGATTTCTCGGTAACTAATTTGTTTAAAAATTTGGGGATTGGAGTGTAATTTGATAAGGTTTTGATATATATATATATATATATTGTAAGAAAGTAAATATTCATTGTATTAATACTTAAAATCATCCATTTGTCAATGACAAATTGAGATATCTCGCGAGCCTCACTGAGATATAGTTTTGGTTTTTTTTTTTTTTTTTAAACAGTAGTTATAGTCATAGTTATGGTTATGGTTACAGTTAGTGTTAGTGATATTGCTGTATGCATACATTTATGTATGGATTCCATACGTCCACGTGTATTTGGATTGTCCTGGGTATCTAAATTTTTCCTTAATAGTGTTTGGAGTTATATAAAATTATATAAAATAGTATAAAATTATAAAAGTAATATCTCGTAATTTGTTCAATAAATAAAAAATTTAAAATATATTATCTTGTAACTCGTGTTTATAGAGATGTGTAAGATTTTATTTTTTTTCAGTCTCTTTCGCCGTGTCATGATATATACCTTGTTGCATATTTGGGTTGCTTATGGGCATGATCGAGAGTGATGAGCCGAAAAGTGGGAGTGCTGTGACTGTTATACCGAGGAGGAAGAAAAGAAGGGAAAGGACAACCTTTGGTCGATTCGTCTTTGCGGTTAATTATTCGTATCAATTTGTATTGGTATATATTTTTAATAATTTTTAAAAAAGGTAATTTTATTATAAAAATAAATAAATTATACATATATATATTTTTTAAATTAATTTTAAATAAAAATATATTTAAAAATAGTAATATATAGATAAAATAATATAAATTTGCGATATATTCATAAGTGTGAGAATATTTACACTCTTTCATTAATTTCTCTCACTCTAAATTACTTTCTTTCATTAAAGTTATTGTGGAGTGAAGAAAACTAATGAAGAAGTCCATTTATCATTTTCTTATTCATAAATGTCACAGTTTAATTTATAAATGTTATAATTCAATTTTGTAAGTGTTGTGATCTATACATAAAAATTCTTTAAAAGAAATCACTGGAATTATAGGAATTTAATTGGAAGATAGAATTTTTTTAGAATCACCTCGAGTTACATTATTTGGAAACGAAGGTTGGCAATTAACTATAATTTAGTGATTACTTTGAGAATTTATTTTATATGGTAAAGATAAAAGTGAATGTACCATTATAATGCTATGACTACCTTGATTATAAATTATTTGATGCTATAATCTTGATTTATTGATTTTTGTCTAGAATTAAAGAGGTACTAAAATAGAAGCCTATATATTCAATGATTGAAAGTCTCGAGACACGCATTATAATGATTTAAATTTTTATGCGTATCTTTTTACTGTATGTATTTCTTTGAGTGCGTATTATTTACATGTTTATTTGAGCAGTGTGTGATAGTTCAAGTTGGTTTTTGGTCATGATTGGATTAATTTTTTTACCGTGGTTGAATTTGGACTTAACACTTAATAAGATTTCTAAATTTGGGATTGGTGTGCGCACGAACAATAGAGTCTCATGCGCAAGAGGCAAAGTGATGTGTGGCATGCGCACGCGAAGTGTTTCTTTGTGCGTATGGAGTGTTTGGGAACCTGGCATGCGCACAACTTCTTCTTTCTTGGGTATCCGATGCCTGTGATAGCATATTTGTCTTGTGTCACATGCTCTCTGTTAGCTTTATACATTTAATAATATGTATACTCTCTTTTTTTTTTAGTTTTCAATATGTCTAATACTTTTTTTTTTATATCTTTTTGTCTCATATTGGTACATGACCGTGACTATATTTTTTCTTATCTATATTACCACTAAAGTTATATTATATGAATGTAAGTAATGTGAAGTGATGAGTTAATTGGTTTCCAAAAGTGGACTCATTTGCTTATTAGTTTACTATTGTTGTAAAATTTATATATTTCAAACTTATTTGAAATTAAATTTAAAAATATAAAGAAAAATATTTAAATAATAATTAGGAATGAAAAATAATTTAAAAATGATTGAATATTAATTAAATTTAACAAAAAGTTAACTATTTAAAATAAAAAGTAAAGTGCCAACTAATAATCAGGCTTGCGAGTGTCTAAATTTAATTAGGATAGAGAATAAGTTTTTTAAGTTCAATTTTAGAGTTAAATTAGTCATATTGGTGTATTTGAGTTAATTTTATAAATTACAACATACAATTAAAAAATAAAAATTTCAACTTGAGATAATTTTATAAAACCAATTAGAAACTATTTTAATATAATTAAGATTAATAGTATTTTTAAATCACGATAATTTTACAAAATGAGTCAAGAATTAAAAAAATAAAAATGTATATTAAAAAATTAAAAAATAGTTGAAATAAAAAGAGATTAAGTTGATTGGATAAATTTGTAATTTAATATATATTCTTGAGAAAATTTTATTTTTAGGATTAGATTATATCGAGATTTAATAAAATATAAACTTTTAGTTTCATATGAAAACCCAACTTTGATAAACTCTATCGATTCAGTAATATTGCAACAAATAATATATATATATATATATAATTAACTTAATAACTATTTTATGAAATTAAAAAAATTTTATTAAAATATTTTATAATGTATTTAAAAATTATGTTTTTCCTATAAAAATATTATATAATTTCGTGTATCGCACAAGTCAAAACTAGTTTATATATGTGTGTTTGTATATATGGTTATAATGTTAGGATTTAAATCTTGACATAGAATTGAGAAATTAATTTGTTAAAGTTGTTGATTACAAAAACTTTTACATACATCAAAATTACCCCATCTAACCGTTTGGTACAAACGATGTTTGAGAGAGCTAATTACACCTTTACTTATAGATTTTCATAATTAAAACTAGAAGGATTAAACTGAGACACAATATAAATTGTAAGTGTAGTTTCTACATTTTACCAAAAAAAAAAAAAAAGTAAATTTTAAATTGTTAGATGTTTAGTATGTTCTTTGAAAAGTGTAAAAAAAATTAAAGAATTAAAAAATTAGAGATAATTAGTAAAAGATAAAAAAATTAGAAAAAATTAGAGATTTTTTATACAGAAAAAATTAAATAAAATTAAAAAATTTTAATTAAATTTAGTACTTCAAAAGCACACTTAATTTTCGGAGAGGCATTTTTTAAGCTTCCGGCCTGTGCCCATCTATAACTGTTTTAAGTCTCAAATTACTGTGAAATTGGGACGTCAATTTTCGCCACTCGTAGATGTGAAGTATTGAACGGCCTGATATTTTGAAACATTTTAGGGACTCAATTTTGATTTATTTTAGTTCTTAAGTTAAAATTCATGTTCTTCTGTGAGTCGGAAAGAAATCCGCAGCCGCCACCAGAAGGTGCACACTAGGTGAAGTCCGTCTCGTGGATCAAGCCGGCAATGACCTATGAGGTGGTAAACCAGTCTAGGCAAGTCCTAACTAACCGGCTCGATCAAGGAGAGCTGTTAGAAATTCGCCAAAGCGATAACTCACCTTCCCGAAAGAGAGTCGAATTTGAGACCGCACGCGACCTAAGCCCTTAGACACCCCGAACTTCCGTTCGACTAACGAGTTAAGAAGTCAGAGAAATCTACCTTAATAATGTTACGGAGATTTGCTCTCTGGTACTTTGGACCTATGACCTCGTGTCCTAATCTCTGTCAAAAGATTATCCTTGGTTTTCAATTGGACGTCTGTAAAACGAACCATTGCCAGATGATCTTTGGAACACCGCACGCAGATGTTATAAGAAATATCAATAGCATCCAAGAATGACTTTGTATTCCCATGCAGAAATTGACAAGAAAGATCCGGTCATTGGTGGTGTGCCAAGAATAGGCTGCAACAGTCTACCACGTGGGTGTACGGGGGTCAATTTCTTCGGCTAAACTTGTTAAAAATTTTTGAACCATATCGGCATATCCGCGTGACAAAAGACCAAATTGCCCAAAAAAATGGTGGCAGAATACAAGGTATTCGAGGTGCTGTGGGCCTGTGGCGAGACAATCATTGCAGGCCATGGTAAAACACCAGCGAGAGTAGTGGGAGACATTGAGGCCCGATTGGGTGCGGTAAAATTGAATTACCATCCTTGTTAAATATTATGGCTCTATTGAAAATAATAAAAAAATTTGAAAAATAGTAAAAAATAATTAAAAATTACTTATTTTTTATTTTGTTATACGAATTACGAACTCATAACTTACATCATTTTATTTCACTTTTTGTCACTCTAAACGTACTTTATATTATATTGTGATTTCATAGATAAAATACATTTGTAAATAAATACAAAATAACATTTCAATTTATTAGGGGTGGAGATGAGTTTAACTGAACTGAATTTTAACTTATCCGAAATTGACTTAAACTATTTATACTTAAGGTCAAACTTGACTCGAGTTTTTTTATAAGCTTCCATTCGATTCAAATTTTTACATACGTTCATATCTAGCTCGACAAAAAAAAAAAAAAAAAAAAATTAAACTCAAGATTGACTCATGAATAATTCGATTAAACAAAAATGACGTCATTTTAATATAAGATATAATTAGTAAAATATTATTAAAAAAATAAAAATATTATAATATACGTACATTATTTTATCAAATCAACTCGCAAAATTTCGAGTCAAATTTTTGTAGAGTCGAACTCGATTTTCAATGAAAACTACAAATCAAGCTTGGTTCAAACTTATTATAATCAGAACCAAGTTTTTTTTTGTCCCAAGCTTGAGTAGTTTAAAAAAAAAAAAATTAATTCTTTTCCACTCTTACCAATTACCAAATAATTAAGATTATAAAATAAAAGTGAAAAAAATGATTATTATATTTCATTTCATTCAATAATAATTTCATTTCATTCCAGTAGCTCAAATTAGGCATCAGTACTATGAGGCGAGATATTTTGGTGTAAAGTGAAAAAAGTTCTGAGCCTCATCTTTGTTCAACGAAATACTTCTTCTGCCATTGCCTATGGACATAGGCGAACCATGTAAATCATTATGTATTTTATGTTCTACATTTTATTTATCATTTCTTAGCATTTATAAGCTTATCGACTTCATTGACGTATAAACCCCAGTTATAGATGCTGGCAAGGCATTCTTATTATTACATGACACACTACTTATTCTCAAATCCCTGCAAAGTCTGATTGCTCTGTTACTTCCTGCAAACAACTCGGACCCATACTAGAGAGGATGAAGCAATAGTTGAAGTCCATGTTGTGGCTGAACTGTCAAAATCTGGGCTGGCGAATGAATATAGGTTGGGGATAGATTGAGGACATAGCGTTGCAGAATCATTGAGAGCGCAATCTTCGCTTCATTCAGTGCAAAGTTCATGCCCACACAATTTCGAGGTCCCAATCCAAAGGGAACATACACTGCCAGATTGTTGTTGGTAGCTTTAGCAACTCCTTCCGAAAACCTTTCGGGTTTGAAGAGATGCGCATCTTCTCCCCATATCTGAGGATCACTGTGAAGTGCGAGTGTTGAAACAGTCACAATTAAATTGGCTGGAAGAAGGAGATTTCCCAGTCTGACTTTCCTCTGAGCTTTTCTCGAAACGTTGAGGACAGGAGGATAGAGTCTTAGAGACTCGTTAATGATCATGTTCATCTACAAAAAAAAAAAAAAAAAAAGGAACAGAGAGGTTTAAAAAGACTGTCAAGTTCTTTACATCACATAAGAAATATGCGAGCAAGTTTCGGTATCAGGATCATACTATTTTCGTTCTTGCGATGCCTTCAGCATTTGGATGGTTTTTGCCAAACAACTTGAAGACCTCCTCCCTGGTTTTGTCTTGCCACTCTGTGTGAACCGATAGAAGTAACACGGTCCAAGCGAGCAAGGTCGATGTAGTTTCATGCCCGGCAAAGTAAAATGTCTTACACTCATCAACCACATCGTCCACTGTAATCCTATTATTCTTGTCTGCGTCATTCTTAGCCTTTACAAGTAGTCCTAGCAGATCATTCCCATAGTTGCCTACTTCTGTCATCGCCATCTCTCTTTTCTTCATAATCCCTATAATGGAATCTCTCATCCCTCTTTCAAGTTTCTCTGATTCAATCTCATCACTGCTCTTCCAGATTTTGCTATTTAAAAAAAAAAAGGGTTCGCAATTGATTAATCAAAATGAGGATGATAAAAGACATTGTCTGATTCATGGTACTTAGAACACACAACTGACATAGATCAGGCCGGCATTATGGTACCGTTTGTTTAATCAAGATTTGAGCTACAATTACAAGTAGAAAATTTTCCTTTTTAGATGGTAAATGCTGTATCTTTTCTAAAGCATAATGCTAATTAAAATATCTGCTTTCCTGGAATGAGAAATTAATAGGAATGGTCTCCGGAGAGTCCTTCTCTGATCAATATTTTCTGCTTAACATTGTGTTTGCCCAATTGGGTTGATGTCCAAAGACTAGAATGTAGAGAGTTTGGACTACCAATTATTGTCCTCTCCATTTCTTGCAAGGCTCCTAAGGACTGGGGTGCTAAAAAGAGAATGTAGGTCATGTTTGGCCAACCAAAAAATACTAGAAGTCACCAAACTTTAATTACTTTTTGTACTTTTTTTCAATAAAATTTTAACACATATCACCTTTATGTCGCATCTTTGTACTTTTACTATACTTTTTCCTTAACTTTTTTTCAATCAAATAATCCCATAACATAAAATCTAAAAATGAATATTATAATTCAAGAGGATTAGAAAATATATAAAAACAGAAAAGATAACCATCAAAATTATTTAATTTTAAGCAATATGGAATAAAGAATGGATTCACCTGAGGCCCGGAATCCTAATTTTGAAAATGTTTCTGGAAGTCAAAAGACCCAACTGCCTCAACATCTCAAATATGTTTTTCCCTTGCAAATAACTGCTCCCGAAAGCTGTCCTCGAAATAACATCTGAGGTTAATACTCTGAACTCCTCACACACCTCGATCTCTTTGCCTTCATGAAGTTTCCACTTTTCTAGCATAATCTCAACACTCTCAATCATTGCGGGAACCATATTCTACAAAATACAGATTACTTCAAAGTCAAAAGTGGTATATTCACCAAAACTCTTAATTCTATTAATTTAAGTTCTCAGAAATTGATTCTAAATTACTTGACGAATCCAGACAATTAGGAGTCCTTTGGTGTTAAAAAAAGAAAAAAGAAAAAATAGAGAGTAAACTTTTGCTTGTACTGTTAATTGTCACTTTTAAGAAAAGTTATTTGTTTGCTAAAATTTATAAAAGTTGTAAACAATAAGAAAAATTTGAAAAAAAATAAGTAACAGTTAGAAATGTGATTGGTAAATTTTAGTGGTAAAAATTGAAAATAAGTGAAAAGTGTTGGGGAAAAAAAAAAAAAGTGAAAAGTTTGTAAAAGTAAATGGTATCCAAAAGCCCCTTAATAACAACGGTATTGGGAAAAATACCATACTTTCAGGCTCTCTGCGCGGAAGGCATGATTGGCCAGTTTCCTTTGCCTTGCCCATTTTTCACCTTCAACTGTCACAAGACCATCACCAAGTAGCTTCTTTGTAAAGCCTTCTGTTTCCGATTTTGGATAAGTTCTCTCTCTATTGCTAAGTACTTCTTTGACAAGCTCAGGTTCTGTAATCACTAACTGAGCTTTTGAGCCGAACCACATAAGAAAATTCCTCCCTGCTCCAAAAGCAACATAAATCACCAAAAAAATAGAGATAAAATTACGAACTCGATCGCTTTAGCAAAGAAACTGGGATGGAGGCTGGACTCGATAAAGTTACCGTATGTGTTGAGCCAGAAGTGTTGATGAGGCTGGACTCTGGGAAATATTTCGTGGGAAAAATTGGTCATGGGCCTGCTCATGGACTCCTCTCTCATCTTGAGCATCTCTTTGGTGTTTCCATGGATGAATCTGTAAGGAGGTCCCCTGATTCCCTGTGAACTCATCACGCGTCGTATCCGAATTGGATTCAGCCATACCTTGTGAAGGAGCTTGATGAGAGCCAAGAGGAGATAGAGACAGAGATAGCTTGAAAGGAGGATGATTATGGTTCCCACAGATGCACCCATATCGGCTTTCAACTTGGAATAACTTCAAAAATTCTGCCGGGTTTTATTGAGAAAGGGCTGGGAATTACAAGGCACACTTCAAACTTTTGGACTTTGTTGGTCTTTTTTTTAAACGCGGCATTTCTATCATTATCCGTTTCACCAGATGCTCACGACGGCTTACTTCTAGAAGACAGGAAATTATAATTTCCCAAATGGTTAACATCTTAATCAAGCGACGGAGACACACGGCTAAGTCATTGACTAGTAGCCTTATTCACCTTTAATCAAATATTTCTTTATTTTCTCATGATGTCACACAAAATTAAAAGTTTCTTCTTCGCATTAAAATATTGTCATACAAAATTTAAAAATTTCTTTGTGAGTGTGATTGGCTTTTTTATGATTTGACAATTTTTTTTTTTTTATAAAATATATATGTAGGCTGCATTTCTTCACCGTTATAGATTAACATTTTTTTTTAGTACCCATTTGAACCATCAAAAATCACAAAAAATCTCTATAAATCTTTGATTTCCTCTAATTTTTTTTTTTTATTTTTTCATACAAAAAATCTTCAATTTTAACTAATTTTTTTAAAGTTTCTCCAATTTTTTTTTAACTTTTTGAACAGCACACTAACTATCAAACTTTTTTCAATTAGACACTTTTTGGTGCTTCAATCATACGCTTAGTTATTGGAAACATCAACTAATAGTAAATTTACAAAATTGAACATGTTTATAGGATTAGTATAAAAATACTTTTTGTAAGATTTGTTCAAAATTTGTTCTGGTAGTATTTTGTAGTTAATTCAAAATTATTAATCGTTATTATTTTTGTTGTAGCTTTTTTCTTTCTTTTTCTTTTCTGTTTTTTATTTATTTGTTTTTATGATCACGATATATAAATTCTAGGTGTCATAAGTAGGAAAAGTTAGACTACACTCAGGTAAGACGAACCTAAAATATTTAGTACGTGAGCCACTACCTTGTAGCAGAGGAAAGTTGGCAATGAAGATTATGAAAAAATAAATAATATTTATAAATAAAAAAAAGTGCGAGGAAGTAAAATTACTAAAATTCTTATTTTGAATATTAATGGCTAAATACTTAGCAATCCTAACAAAGAAGACTATAGAAACTTAAAAAATAGAATAAAACCATGTTGCAGGCACTATTACATTGCTGCAAGTCCAATATATGTTTTAGGCGATGAAGTAAGAAAAAATGCTAACTTCATATATTAACGAATAAATGAATAGCAAACTTACTAAAGAAAGAAAGTTAATTGCGAGAAAGGGAGAAGGAGCAAAAGGTAGAAGTGTTTTAAAATTGTGTTATAACTGGTTTAGAATATACAATATGCAAGAGCGTAAAGTTAAATTACTTATAAACGTTTTCGTAATTTGCCTGTTAATATAGAAATGTATATTATTTATTTTTTATCAAAAACAAAATAAACAATAAACAATGAGAATGAAAAGAGATAGATAGAATAATAGCAAACTTTTCATTAAATTAAAATTGTTTACCCAATATACCTCTTTACTATAGATTTGCATTAAAGTCATTTGTCCTAGTTCCTCCGAAGCTCATTTGTCAAGATCAAGTTGGACTTTCCTTTGCAGGCACGAGCACGTGGTGGACCATTAGTTTTGTGTTGGACCCCTGAAATGGAGTAAGGGCATTTCGGTAATTTTACTTAAAACGTGATAATCTTAGTCATGGATATATTGTCATAAATGTTTTTCGTATTAGTGCGATATAATTATTAATATAAACTGTTAACCGTAATTACGTCACGTGAATATTATTAGAAGGAAATTACATAATACTGAATTGAGTGCGAGTAAAGTGATTTCTACCCTTTAGTTTTACTTTAAAAATATATATATATATATATATATATGTATTCATTACTAAAGATTGAGTAGAAAATTCGGACGATCGTTTTTGGCGGTCGCTATAATAGTATTAGCGACCGTTTGGGATAGTCGCTGTAATGGTCGTCGCTAATCCAGTGCAGCAAGGGATCGGCGACGGAAAAATTCGCACGACCGCTAAAAGCGGTCACTAATATCATTTATGCGACAGCATTAACGATCGCTTGAAGCAGTCGCTAATACGCAAATTATATCGGACAGAACGCCCCTCTCTTTTTCCTCTCTCCCCCGTGCTTTCTCCTCTCTCTCCTCCCTACCGCTGCCGTCGCCGCCACCGCTGCTGTCGCCGCCGCCGCTGCCGCCGGTAAGGCTCTCTCTCTAGCTCTCTCTCTCTCTCTCTTTATTTCTCTCTCTCTCACTAACTTTTTTTATTTTTTTTGTATATAAGAGTTTTTTAGAGGCCTTACCACCACACTACCAGGTTTGTTTTTTTTTTTTTTTAGTTTGAATTATTTTTTTTATTTTCTGATTTTTTCATGTTTATTATTGAATTAATGTAAATACTTTTTTTTTTTTTTGTGGTTGGGGCTTGATGATTCATCCATGCATGCATGTATATATTATTGTTTGTTTTTTTTTTTTATTTTAGTTACTCATTAATTTGTTTATTTCATATATATGCTGTTGATGTTGGATGTTGGTTGTTTGATTGAATTTTTTTTTTTTGAATTGTTGGTTGTGAAATGTAATATTGTTGAAATGTTACTGTCAATTTTTTTTTTTTTACTGTGTAATGTATTTTTTTATGTATATTGCTTTTTTTTTACTGTCAAAATTTTTTTTATTTTGCTATTTTTTTAATTTTTTTTATTTTGCTGTTTTTTAAATTTATTTTGCTGTTTTTAATTTTAATGAGAAATTATAGGTACGTTGGAGGAAAATGAAAGTATATTTTTGGTTGAATTATAGGTATGCTTTTAATTTCATATTTAAAAAAAATGAAAGTAGAAAAATAGAAGGAGAAATATAAAAATTGGTCTGTTGGAGGAAAAAAAAAGAGATTTTAGAAGAAAAATTTAGTGAATGGGAAAAATTTTTGGAGAGAAAAATTTGAAATAAATTTAAATTAAAATATTACTTTAATGGGGATTTTTTAGAATTACCACATATGCCTTACTTTTTTAATTTTTAATTTTTTAATATAGTTTGAATTTTAACTATTATAGGCAAGGATCAAAATTCATTTTACCACCCTATTTTGAGAGGCAAAAACAAAAATATTTCAAAAGCGTCACAAAAAATATGATCCCACAACAAAATACTGCCAAACCTAAAGGCTAATAATAACAATGGCATCACAAAAGATAACTGGGTGGCCCCTGTAAGAAGTAGCAGAAGGCACACAGATAGAACAAAAGGAGAGCTTAAAAATATTGAAGGTATTCAAGCACAAACCCCTCGCAAAAACTTACAACGACTTGACCAGGGAGGGAGAAAATGTTTCTTAGAGTCTATGCCTTGGAAGAAATCTTCGGGATTAGGCAACTGATAGATATGCAAACCTTATCCATTTTCAGGCTCAGAAGGTGGAGGAGGGGATGACAAAAATTAAATGGAAGGTCCCTAAATCAGGATTTTTTGAGGTGAAACCATTCTATAACATGTTGTTGGGTAGAAAGGAACAGGTAACTTCATGATTCAAGTACTTGCACCTTGCAAAAACTTACAACTACTTGACTGGGGAGGGAGAAAATATTTCAGAGTCTATGCCTTGGAAGAAATCTTCGGGAATAGGAGATTGATAGTACACGAACCTTATCCATTTTTAGAAGAGAAATGTAATTTGGACTTTTTTTTTTAATTTTGTTGAACTAAAAATTTGAAATCATAACGGAGCGAATGTTTTATTAAATTAAGCTTAAAATTATTTATAAATTCAAATATTTAAAGCAGGTATTAAAAATAATAAAATTAAGTATTAAAAATCAGTATTAAAAAAAGTAAAAATATTTTGATTGAAATATAATTTTTTCAAATTATAAAAGAGTAAATGCTTATTTTTTTTAAATTTAAAAATGTGAATTTAAATTAGTTCTTTGTAAGAAAATATAATTTATTATCATTGAGTGAAATAATTATCAAAAATAATAAAGGAGTGAGTGCTTAATATTTTTTAATTTAGAAATATAAAAAATATGAAAAATAATATTTAATATGATTTTCTTTTGAAGTAATGATTAAACAATTAAGAAATTAATTTTAAATATGAAAAATATTAAAGTAAGATATTTTGAATTATAATTACTTAAATGTATAATTTTTAAAAATAAATTGATTAACTTACCTTAAGAAAATTAAATTATATTATGATATTTATAATGTCAGACAATAATATTAAAAATATGAAAATTAAGTAAATTTTAATATTAAATTATAACTTGTAGGTTCTTTAAAAATATAAATTAAAATTAAGTTATAATAAATTAACTTATCTTAAGGAAATTAAATTATATTATGATATTCATAATGTTAGACAATAATATTAAGAATATGAAAATTAAGTAAATATTAATATTAAATTATAACTTATAGGTTCATTAAAAATATAAATTAAAATTAAGTTCTAATAAGATAATATAATTTATTAAATAATTTGTATATATTATTATCATTTACTAAAACAATCTTGAAAAATATTAATTAACGTTACCTTAATATTGAAATTAAATTATATTATAAATTTTTAAAATAAATTAATTATATTATGATATTAAAATTAATTAACATTACGTTAAGAAGATTAATTAATGTTATTACCTTACTGAAATTAATTAAATTATATAATAAACGTTACCTTAGGGAAATTAAATGATATTATGATATTTATAATGTTAGACAATAGTATTAAAAATATTAGGATTAAGTGAATATTAATATTAAATTATAACTTGTAGGTTCATTAAAAATATAAATTAAAATTAAGTTCTAATAAGATATTATTATCATTTACTAAAACAATCATGAAAAATAATATTAATTAATGTTACCTTAATATTGAAATTAAATTATATTATAAATTTTTAAAATAAATTAATTATATTATGATATTAAAATTAATTAACATTACGTTAAGGAGATTAATTAATGTTATCACCTTACCGAAATTCATTAAATTATATAATGAACGTTACCTTAGGGAAATTAAATGATATTATGATATTTATAATGTTAGACAATATTATTAAAAATATTAAAATTAAGTGAATATTAATATTAAATTATAACTTGTAGGTTCATTAAAAATATAAATTAAAATTAAGTTCTAATAAGATATTATTATCATTTACTAAAACAATCATAAAAAATAATATTAATTAACGTCACCTTAATATTGAAATTAAATTATATTATAAAATTTTAAAATAATTTAATTATATTATGATATTAAAATTAATTAACATTACGTTAAGGAGATTAATTAAAGTTATTACCTTACCGAAATTAATTAAATTAATGAACGTTACCTTAGGGAAATTAAATTATATTATGATATTTATAATGTTAGACAATAATATTAGGAGCATTAAGATTAAGTAAATAATAATATTTAAGTTATATTAATATTTGTCAAAATATTCAATAATAAAGTAATATTAGGTAAATAATAATATTAAATTATAAATTTTAGGTTCATTAAATATTAATATTAGTTAAAATATTAAAAAATGAATTAGAATATTGATAATATAATTAATTTAGGTCAAATTACATTGTTTCAATTAATATTGTAATGGCTGGTTAATCAAATTATTGAAAATAGTTTTATTATTTGAAATCATAATTTGATTTATGTTATAATGAGCAAATATTGAATTGTTCGTAATATCTATTGTTAATTTATTTAATTTGTATTGTATTATTTTATTTGTTGTATATTTAATTTTCGGATAGTTTATTTAAGTGTTATTTTTTTTAAATAACAATAATTAACTTTAATCCTTGGGCCCAATCCAAAAGTAAACCCCTAATCTTGCCTAGGCCCAATCCAATATATTTCTTGGGCCCAGTCCAATCCAATATGAATACGAGAAGAAAATTAGGTTATTATTTGGTCCAGTCCAGTCCAATCCAATATGAATATGAGAAGAAAATTAGGTCAAATAATAATAATATAGTATTATCTCTAAGTAATTTACGTAATAATATAGTAATTAATTAGACAAGCAGCAGTAGTTAATTAATAATATTTAATTAGTTCAATTACTAATTAAAAGTAAACCCCTAATCTTGCTTAGGCCCAATCCAATATCTTTCTTGGGTCTAGTCCAATCTAATATGAATACGATAAGAAAAATAGGTTAAATAATAATATTATAGTACTATCTCTAGGTAATTTACGTAATAATATAGTAATTAATTAGACAAGTAGCAGTAGTTAATTAATAATATTTAATTAGTTTAATTACTAATTAAAAGTAAATCCCTAATCTTGCCTAGGTCTAATCCAATATCTTTCTTGGGCCCAATCCAATCTAATATGAATACGATAAGAAAAATAGGTCAAATAATAATATTATAGTATTATCTCTAGGTAATTTACGTAATAATATAGTAATTAATTAGACAAGCAGCAGTAGTTAATTAATAATATTTAATTAGTTCAATTATTAATTAAAAGTAAACCCCTAATCTTGCCTGGGCCCAATTCAATATCTTTCTTGGGTCCAGTCCAATCCAATATGAATACGATAAGAAAAATAGGTCAAATAATAATATTATAGTATTACCTTTAGGTAATTTACATAATAATATAGTAATTAATTAGACACGTAACAGTAGTTAATTAATAATATTTAATTAGTTCAATTATTAATTAAAAGTAAACCCCTAATCTTGCCTGGGCCCAATCCAATATCTTTCTTGGGCCCAGTCCAATCCAATATGAATACGATAAAAAAATAGGTCAAATAATAATATTATAATATTATCTTTTTAAATTTACTTTATTCTAAGTTAGAAAAGAAACAGACATTGAGATCTACTTTATTTTATTCATTTGTATACATTAGCGAAACTTAGACCTGTTTGAGAATCTCGTACGCCACCCATTTGGTCATCGTTAGGCAACGGATTAGGTCTTCGACCAGGTTCGTTGTTCTTTCAATGAACATGCGGGGATTGACGTACGCAATTCTTGAATTATCTAGTTTGGACAGTTTGGGAATGCAATTATCCATCCTGTCTTCAACAACTCATGTACTGTCCTATGTTAGATGAAGTTTCGGTTGACGTCATGTTGTTCTCCAGGTGCATACACAGGGTACGACTGATGTCGTCTATGTGTCGTGTACTTGGAGAACTACGCGAACATGCTGCCAAAATTTTATCTAATTAGGGGACAAAGGCATTGAGTTGTTGAGTGCAAGTTGGATCGTGCATTCTCGAATAGGATAGGACCAACCATCCTATTTGCAATATGCGCAGTTTAATGCACGTTTAGACGAGCTGCCGCCGGATGAGAGGGAGTCTGAGGGAAAGAGGGACGAGATATTTTTCTCCATTGTTGGATGCGATGGTCATGGATACACGCTTACGTGGGGCGCAGGTATTCCACACCGATCCATTGCACGAGCAGAGTCATCTTCTCAGGCTAGACGTCGCGATCAGGATCTACTTTAGACCCTTCGAGCTGAGATGGATGAGCGAGAGGCATCACTTCGGGCCGAGTTGATGGCTAAGATGGAAAGGCGCCTCTCTCAGAGTCAGAGCCATCCACCTCCTTCTTCAGATTAAAAATTTTATTTTTCATTACTATTACTCATTAAAATTTTATAAATTTATTTATTCATGTCTGTTTATCACGTTTTAATTTCGTTATTATTCTATTGTCGGATCCGGACGATGGCGGATGGCCCTTTTGGACTGGATTAGGATGATTAGGATCCATTTGTATATATTTTGATTAGTACATTTATATATTTTTTAGTTTTTGTATTTTGAACATTTACATATAATAAAATTTTGTTTTAATTGCAATCTAATTTGATATTGTGTTTGTATATATATAATCATAATTAGGAGCTATGTGTTTTTTTTTTTTTTTGATTGATTTTATGAAAAAATTGTTTAGTTCAATGTGCAAATTAATAAAAATATAATTAAATTAAATTAAATTTGAAATAAACATTTATACATATATAATAAAATATAATAGTTATTATAAATAATTAGCAAATATTAAATAAATAATTATTAAATAGATAATTTAAATAATTCGATCCGTAAAAATAAATTATTGGGATTTATAATTAGATTCTAATATAAAAAAAAATAAAACAACTTATTGCGACCACTTAAGTGGTTGCTAATACACCAAAAGGGTCGCTAATTCGTCGGTGCCAAATAGCCTTGGTTCCCCTGGGGCAAGTATTAGCGAACGCTTGATAATATTAGCGACCGCTATAAGCGGTCGCTAATATTTCACCCCACTTGGCACCATCTCTAAGCATTTTCGCGCCAAAGTGACAGCGGCCGCTAGTAACTAGCGGTCGCTAATTGCCTGACGTTTTTTCCCACAGCGGTTGCAAAAAACTTAGCGACTGCTTTAACGGTCGCTAATACTTTTTAGCAATGACCCAAATGTGACTTGCTTGAGGCGATCGCTAAGCCGTCGCTAATACTTTTAGCGGCCGACTTTTCATTTCTAGCGACCGCTTGTGACGGTCACTAATGCTAGTCTTTCCAGTAGTATTTTAAACTTTCTTTTCAACTTCACAAATATATAATTTTTTAGATGAGATCTTTGAAACTAAATATGTTGATTATATGAGAAAAATTTATTACATGTACGTAAGCACAACTGTCCTCCTCTCTTTTTCTGGTAAGACCTACAAAATAAGAATCAATCAAATAATTGTGACTAGCAGGATGCAAGCCTTCAAGTAAATAAATATAAAATCTCAAGAAAAGTAGAGAATAATTTGTGATTGTGCAAAAAAACGTGCCTTAATTATATGAAACTTATTTTTTATATAATAGTTTGTCTTTTCTCTTTGGATTATGATAGGTGGAATAGTTTAAGGATTAATTGGGATTATCTTCCCTAGTTGTGGGGATCCACATTAATCATCTAATATTTAGCTTGATAAGAAAATTAATTTATTTTCTTATCTTGCACGCAAGCTTGGGATGCAATATTTACCTAAGATCTTTTTTTCTTTTTTTTTTTTCATTATACCACCAGTGTTCAAATCCTATCACCTTGCTTACCAAAAAAAAAAAAAATCCTATCAACCTCTTTTTTCCTTATGCCCTTAAGTGTTCAAATCCTATAAGCCTGTTGCATGTAATATGACCCAAACTATCTCACTTCTGCATGTACTCGTGACTAATTTATTTTTTTGCAATTTAAGTTTAATTATTTGTGCTTGAGTGATATTTCTGCAGTGATCGATTATATTTAGTAGATTTCAATAATTATGCATAAATAAAAGCTTATGTGTTTTGAAAAAGATCTTAAACATTATATGATTAGCTATTATTATTACCTAGAGAATGACAATTAAGAAAGATTAAGATTCATTGGAAATCAAGCATTCTTATTGTTATACATTAAATCCAAGGTACCCTCGTTTCAAATTCTATACCTGATCATTTTATTTTAGCCATTTCGAAATCCCAGAAGAGTCTAGTTGTCCATTTACTTAACTATTGTACATCTTGCAAACAATTTAATTAGATCCATACTAGAGTGAATGAAGAAATATTTGAACTCCATGTTGTGGCCGAATTGTCAAAATCTGGGCTGGCAAGTGAATATAGGTTGGGGATAGGGTGAAGGCATAGCGTTGCAGAATCATTAATAGAGCAATTTTGCTTCATTCAGTGCAAAGTTTATGCCTACGTAAGTTCGAGGTCCAAATCCAAAAGGAATGTACGCAGCCTGGATAATGTTGGTAGCTTTAGCAATTCCTTCCAAAAATCTTTCTGGTTTGAAGAGATGCAAATCTTCTCCCCGTATTTGAGGATCGCCATGAAGTGCCAGAGTCGAAATACACTCGATTAAATTGGTTGAAAGAATAAGCTTTCCCGGTCAGATTGTCCTATGAACTTTTCTTGGAATGTGGGCGGCAGCAGGGTACGTAGAGTCTTAGAAGCTCGTTAATGATCCATGTTCATCTACATAAAAAAAGGAAAATGAAGGGGGGAAAAAAACGGTTATCTTATCGTTAAGTATATGAAATACATTGGTTTTTGATATCAAAACATGTACCATTTTCACTCTTGCAAGGCCTACTACATTTGGAAGTTGTTGGTCAAATAACTTGAGGCTGAGGGCCTTATCTCTTGCTTTGTCTTGCCAATTCTGTATGGATTGCAAGAAGAAGAAGAACCCACCCAAGCAAGTTCGATGTAGTCTCATGTCCAGTCAGATGAGAATAATAGGATTACAACAGAAGATGTGGTTGATGAGTGCAAGGATTTTTTGACTGAATGAGCTACACTCAAAGTTCCCAGGGAAACGCATTGCATGTAATGACTACATGTGCTGATTATGGTTTCCACTGATACACCCGTGTCGGTTTTCAACTTGGAATAACTTCAAAAATTCTGCTGGGTTTTATAGAGAGAGCTGGGAATTATAAGGCAAACTTCAAACTTTTGGACTTTAGTAGTCTTTTTTAACTCGGCATTTCTATTATTATCAGTTCCACCAGATGCTGACGACGGCTTACTTCTAGAAGATAGGAAATTTTAATTTCCTAGATGGTTAATATATTAATCAATCAACGGAGACAGACAGCCAAGTTATGGATTAGTAGTCTTATTCACCTTTAATCAAATGTTTCTTTATTTTCTCATGATGTCACACAAATTTAAAAGTTTCTTCTTCGCATTAAAATATTGTCATACAAAATTTAAAATTTATTCATCAGTGTGATTAGCTTTTTTATGGCTTGACAATTTCTTTTTTCTTATAATATATATAGATAGATTACCTTTCCTTACCATTAAGCTTTAGTGCCTACTTAGAGTACCAAAAGTTAACAAAAATCTCAAAATTTTCAACATTATTCTCTAACTTTTTTCTTTTTTCTTTTTTTTTTTTCCCATATAAAAGGTCTCCAACTTTCTCTAACTCTTATTAACTTTCTCCAACATTAATCAACCTTCTTAAATTTTCTTCAACTTCTTAAACAACACATCAAATATCAAACTTCTTCCAATTTGATACTTTTTGGTACTCCAAACAAACACTTATTATAAACATCAACTAATAGTTAATTTACAAAATTGAACATGCTTCTAGGATTAGTATAGACAATACTTTTTGAAAGACTAATTCAAAATTTGTTCTGGTAGTATTTTTTTGATTTTTTTTTATGACCACTGTCATGGGCGGAGGTACACAGGAGTTAGAATGTGCTATAACTTGGTAAATTTTTGGCCCAAAAATTTTTAATAGTAATAATATATAACGGTTTAATACTAGGAATTCTAGAATACACTATAGTAATAGCAAACAAATCTCAAAAATATTAATGTTATTGAATTGAAAGTAATTTGCCCATGGGGTCACAATTGTTTAAATACTTTTTGCCCATGGCGTCACAATTGTTTAAATACTAACCTGACACTAGAATAGAAAATTAGAATAACCGAGAATAACAAATTTGATATGATTATAGAATCAGCAAATAAAAGAAAATTAAATAAATTCTCATCAATTTTGATTCTAATCTACTGACAGTTGCTAAAACAAAAATTATTAAAAATGGTAAAAATGATGATTTGAGACCTTAGATGTCGGAATTCGAGTTCAAGCAGCCAAATGTCACAATCATAGATGGTGAAAATAGGTCTAGATGTCCCAAGAAGGGCGAAAAACATACATTATGGGTCACTCTTGTGCCAAAATTACCATTATACCCTTAGGTGTTAAAAATCCTATCAGCATGCAAGTAATTCAATACGATCCATCTACCTCGTTTTTACACATTCTTGTGACTAATTTACTTTTCCGCAATTTAAGTTCAATTATTTGTGGTTAATTATATTTTAAAACTTTCAATAACTAGCATAAATAAAAGTTCATATGTTTGGGAGAAAGATAAAAAACGTAACATGATCAACTTGGATTCATTGGGAATTAAGTATTCCTATCCTTATACATCAAATGCCAGGTACCCTCATGATCAAAAACATAACACGATCAACTTTGGATTCATTGGGAATTAAGTATCCCTATTCTTATACATCAAATGCCAGGTACCCTCATTTCAAATTCTCTACATGATCATTTTATTTAGCCATCTCCAAATCCCTGCGAAGTCTCATTGTCCATTCACTTAGCAAGTGCACATCTTGTAAACAACTTAGGTTCATACTAGAGTGGATGAAGAAATATTTGAACTCCATGTTGCGGCCGGATTGTCAAAATCTGGACTGGCGAGTGAATATAGGTTGGGGATAGGGTGAAGGCATAGCGTTGCAGAATCATTGATAAAGCAATTTTGCTTCATTCATTGCAAAGTTCATACCTACACAAGTTCGAGGTCCAAATCCAAAGGGAATGTATGCAGCCTGGATGTTGTTGGTAGCTTTAGCAACTCCTTCCGAAAATCTTTCTGGTTTGAAGAGATGCATATCTTCTCCCCATATATGAGGATCCCATGAAGCGCTAGAGTCGATATACTCACGATTAAATTGGTTGGAAGAATGAGCTTTCCCAGTCTAATTGTCCTATGAACTTTTCTTGGAATGTTGGCGAGAGGAGGATAGAGTCTTAGAGTCTCATTAATGATCATGTTCATCTACATTAAAAAAAAAAAAAAAAAAAAAAAGAGCTTAGTATTTAAGTATTTGTACCTTTTAATTATAGTATAAGAAATATACTGGTTTGTGATATCAAAACACGTACCGTTTTCATTCTTGCAAAGCCTTCGACATTTGGATGTTGCTGGTCAAATAACTTGAGGTTGAGGGCTTCATCTCTTGCTTTGTCTTGCCAATCTGTGTGGATTGCAAGCAAAAGAACAACCCACGCAAGCAAGTTCGATGTAGTCTCATGTCCAGCCAGGTAAAAGGTCTTGCACTCATCAACCACATCTTCCATTGTAATCCTATTATTCTCATCTGGATCATTCATAGCCTTCACAAGTAGTCCCAGCAGATCATTCCCCCAGTCGTCTGTTTCTCTCATTGCCGTTTCTTTTTTCTGTATAATCCTTGTGACAGAATCCCGTATCCCTTTCTCAAGTTTATCTGATTCTATGTCATCGTTACTTTTCCAGAATCGACTGCACAGAATTATGTCAATCAAAATTGTATGAGAAAAATAACCCCTCTGCTTCGGTAGAAGAAAGAATTAAAAATTTAGTATTAACTCGGTAGTTTGAGTGGATCTCAAACAAATATCACATAGCCAGTGTGATGCACCAGTACCATTTTTTACCCTAAGAATTGTCACTACCTTTGCCAAGTAGTTCTTTGCTTACATGAAATAGACTTAAGTAATTGGTCCTCCTTTTAAGATGTTGATATTTTGTTAATAGAGTCCTTTCAACTGGTAATTGTTGGAAGATTAATCAATTAAATGGGGACAAAAAGCAAGGATGTTGACTGAATGAGCAACACTCAAAGTTCCCAAGGAAACACATTACATGTAATGACTATATGTACTTACTGAAATTTCCCATTTCAATACCCCTTAATTGAGGAAAATATTGGACATATGTACTTGCGTTTGGGTATGAAAAGAGCACTTAGTTGATTTAAACTGAATTGCCTATATATAAACATGAAACATTTGGTTCGTTTGAAGTTTCTAGCTAGCTTTGATAATTCAGAGAGCTTCACATATTTGACAGTTATCGTCCATTGAAAGAATGGGTAAAAGTGAGTGATCAACAAAAGAGAAGAAAAGAAATCTAGCAATCAATTCCCTCAAAACTAAATTAGAACGAAATTCAAACATACCCAATAAAGAAATAATTTAATTAATTACCTGAGATCTGGAAGCCTAGCCTTAAAAGTATTTCTGTACATTATCATACCCAACTTGCTCAACTTCTCAAATATGGATTCTCCTTCTAATAACTACTCCCAAAAGCTGTCCTCGAAATAACCTCAGATGTTAGCACCCTGAACTCTTCCAACACATCAATCTCTTTGCCTTCATAAAGTTTCCATCTTTCTAGCATCATTTCTACACTCTCAATCATTGCCGGAACCATATTCTACACATTACACAAACAATTTCTTATCAGATAAATTAAAAAAAAAAAAAAACAATCTGTTTATTTCAATTTTTCTCTCTGTTAATCAAAACCCATCACCAAGTAAAAGAATGAATTACTTTCAAGCTCTCAGCGCGGAATGCATGATTGGCCAGTTTCCGTTGCTTTGCCCATTTTTGACCTTCGGATGTCACGAGTCCATAACCTACTAACTTCTTTGCAAGGCCCTCTATCTCAACTTTTGGATAAACTCCATCCTTGTTGGTAAGTATTTCTTTGGCTAACTCAGGATCTGAAATCACTAATTCACCTTTTGAATCCAACCAGTAAAGAAAATTCTTCCCTGTTCCAAAAGAATGGATAAAAAATAAATGAATAACTAAAAAAGATTAGAACTCCAATTAGCTAAGAGGGCGTTTGGAGTGCCAAAGATAGTAACTGATGGTGGAGATTGTCAAACTTTTTAAGGTTTTTAGAAAAATTTGGGACTCCAAAATCGGTATTGAAAGTCTACAAACAAATTAAACATATATCACTACCATATGTGTTCATCCAGGAGTGTTGATGAGGCTGGATCCTAGGAAATATGTTATGGGATAAATCATGGGCCTGCTCAGCGATTCGGTTCTCATCTTGTTGATCTCTTTGGTGTTCCATGGATGATTTGTAAGGGGGTCCTTGATTCCCTGTGAACTCATCAGCCGCTGTATCTGCATTGGAGTCCACCATGTTTTGTGAAGGAGCTTGACGAGGTAGAGACACAGAGAGCTTGAAAGGATGATGAATATTGGTTTCCAGAACTCCCATATTGGTTCAACTTGCAAACACCGGAAAGCTGCTAGGAAGATGAAGCGAAATCGAGTTTTGGCTTTATGTGTAGAAACTTGAGGCCAAAAAAAGTATTAATAAAATTCATTATTTATCAAAAAAAAAAAAAAAGGTTAAGAGTTCAAAATAAAAAAAATTATAATATAATACATTAAATTTTCATGTGATAGGTTTGAAAGTAAATCTTAAGATTTTATAATTCGATTTTTTGGATTTCCTACCAATTTTAGGTAAAATTTCGATTCTAAATAATTTTGGTTTAACTGTTACAATTGAAATTACAAAAATGAAAGTGAGATACGATGTAAAAATATTAGTGTAATGTAACATAAATCAAATTAAATTTTACAAACCTAAGACGTTTTAATTTAAATTATTATAAAAAAATATCTTTATTGTACTAAATTAATGAAGCATATAAATGCTTAAAAAATCGTGGATATGCACTTTTAATTTTAATAAAAAGAAGTAAAAAAGTTGAAAAAGGAGGCTTAAAGTTAATTTTAAATTTTAAGTTCTCAATGTTAAATTTTATCCGTTAATTAATGATCTGACCATTCAATTTAAAAATACAATCATCAACTCACATTAACTAACGAATGAGATTTAACTTTAGAAACTTAAAGTTTAAAAGTAACTCCCGTCCTCTCATCCAAAACCAAAAAAAAAAAAAAAAAAAAAAAATTATGTTGCGAAACTCCTTGTTCCTCCTTAGCTGGCTCATTTGTCAAGATCATTTTGGACACTACGTCGTAGGGACATGCATGGACTTGTAAGAATCGAACAAAATCAAATAATAATAAGAATTACAATAATATAATCAGCAAAAGAGCATGTGGCGTAATATTTAGAAAATCCAACAAAATAATGGTAATAACAAAAATAATAAGATAGTGCATAAGATATAATGACAACTAATATAGATACACTGTATGAATATTGTACAATATAATTTTGGTATCGACGAAAGTTTTCAATGGTTTGGGACCCCTGAAATGGAGTAAGGTCATTTTAGTAATTTCACTTAAAAATGTTTATATTGTCACAAACGTTCTAGTATTATATGATGTAAATGTTGATGTAAATTGTTAACAGTAATTCTGTAATGTGAATATCATTAGAAGGAAATTACATAGTACTGAATTGCTTGCGGGCAAATTAACTTCTTCTATTTAGTTTTATTTTAAAAAAATATGTATATATTTTTAAAATGGATATTGAACTTCACAAATATATATATATTTTTATATGAGATCCTTGAAACTAAATGGGTTTGGTTGCACGAAAAAAAATTGTCGCATATACGTGAACACATTTGCCCTACTCTCTTTGTCATAGTAAGACCTGCAAAATAAGAATCAGTCAAAGAATCGTGATTAGCAAGATGTCAATCGGTCAAAAATCGTGATTAGCAGGACGCCAGCCGATGAGATTCTGATGTTTAAGACAATAAACTTGGAACCCCAAGAGAAGTAGAGAAAAATTTGTAGTTGGGTAAATAACGTACCTTAATTATATATGACTTATTTTTACATAATAGTTTTTCTTCTCTCTTTACATTATAATATGCAGAATATTTTAAGGATTAATTGGGGTTCTCTTCCCTAATCGTGGATCCTCATTAATCATCTACTATTTAGCTTGACAAAAAAAGGTCAACTTGTTTCCTTATCTTACATGCAAAGTTGAGATGCGATATGTACCCAAGATATGTATCCTAGGAAGGTTTTATCCAGGAAGGTTTTATCCCCTCCGATTGCCTAGCTAACTGAATGAAGAGACGGTAGGTGTCCTAGAGAGATTTTATTCCCTCTAATTGCCGTCTAGCTCTAGCTCATGTAGTTGGCTAGTCCTACAAAAGCTAGATCTTTTCTCCAACGATAGCTAAACCGCCCCCAGCTTGTTGCCCCCTAGAAAGTCATCCCCCTCGGCAGCTCCTGACCACCCTACTGGTTAGTGTAAAATTTTCTTGGAACTTCGACATTTTATGTTTGTTTGGAATCCAAGACAACTTCAATTTAGACAAAGTTTTTTAGAAGATTTTCAGTCCTATATGGAGAATATTACAAAAGGAATCTTTTATTTAATTCCTATTCTAAGCTTGGTTGGATTTACAATGATTAGCTTTCCAACAACTAACTGGACCAGGAATGACCAACTTATCTACTAAAGGAAAGCATTGGATGAATGAAAATCTAGAGCTTTTACTTATATCTTGAGAGATACAATAATGTTTCAACTCATATTCTAGATAGCATACTTCATTGAGAAATTGGAGAGTTTTATTGAAGAAAAATGGACCACAATATCTTCATTGCCTTGAATAAAATGGATGAATAGTTGTGAGTTTATAGCAAGAGTCATTACTAAAAAGAAAAAAAAAAAAAACATTTAGCTGGGGCCCAAAGTAGTAGCTAAAAATTGAGGAATCATAGTCAAAAGATATTAGTTACGACTTGCCTATTATTCATCAACAGTAGTTTTTGCTCGGTGGTAAAAAGTTCTCTGGTTACAGTCTATTATTATAATCATATATTGGCTACAACAAATATATTATTGACTGCGATATGTATGAAGTAGTCAATAAATGGGATCTAGAACATTAACTACTCCTGGTGTGAATTTTAGTTACAGTATGGGATGTGGCAAATATTATTATATAATTTAATTTTACAAACTTTTAGCTACGGCTTTAACCGTGACTAATACAAAAAATTATATTATTTTGTATATGGTAGTGGCATGACAATTTTGACACTCCCTCCCCACTCCCCAATTACAGCATTGTCAATCCATTCTTTTAGGTGTTACAAGTAATCTTTACAGGGCAGTTGAAAAATATTCTAATATCAAACAGTCACATGATAGAAAATCTCAATCCATGATAGTGTCTAAAAGTCAGCAACCATGTAAACATCTATGTGATACAACAATGTAGAGAAATTGTTGCTGCCACTTGCAAGCCAAAAGACAACACTATTGATATTACAAAGAATCTACAATGAATGGAATTTACAGGTACTAGAAATATTGGAAAGTTAAACCAAACTTCTTTGCACACAAGAATTAGCATTTTGTTTTATTAAGATTAATTAGTGATGAACAAATGCAATCATATTGTTAATACAAATGGACATCAGCGTACAAATGTTTTGAGCAAAACTTGAAAGGAATAAAAGAGAGATACATTTAAGTATATAAATACTAAATGAGCTTCTAAAGGAGAAGATAAACTTAGGAGGGGTAAGAAGATGGAACTCAGCATTCTGAAAGAGTGTAAGGAGCTTAGCTTCCTGGGAGAAGAAGCATCTATCATATGGGGGTCAACTTACTTTAATTAAGTCGATCTACTCTTGCTAATCTGCTACATGTCTCTATTCAATTCCCTGCTTTGATAGCAAAAAAGTTAGAAAAGCTCCAAAGAGACTTCTTTTGGAGCAATAGTGACTTCAAAGAAAGTCATTTCACAATGTTAACTGGAATGTGCTTATCAAATCCAAGGAACTTGGCAGAGTTGTTATTCGTTATATGCTTGGTAAAAATGATACCCTATTATTTAAATTGGTTTGGAAGTTTACCAAAGGCAGGTGAAAGGAATGTACCCTCGTTATGGAAATCCATACGATACACAATGAGCCCTCATAGTATGCATAATGCATCAGAACTGCAGTCTTCATAAAGTAAATTTAAAGTATCTTGCCTGCAGGATGGGTTTGATTGCTTTGACAATGGCCTAAAAGCTCCAGAAGCATTCAATAAAAGCAGCAAATAATGAAAGAACAATATTACCCAAATAATTGTCAATTTTACCAAAGGGATCCTCCACAGCTCATCAAACCAGCAAATTGGAACCAAAACCAGCAGAAAGCATAAACACAACTTGTTATTTCACAGGTTCGCACTGTGTACTCATTTGTGGGAGAGAACAGAGGAATTGAAACATACTCCAGGTCCTTGCAAAATGCCCTTAAGCCGGGGAAGAAGAGTGGGGTTGCAAAACATAAAATTCTAAATACATATTCTTATTTAATTAGGTAAGAAAATATATATATTAAAAAGACATTATAATAAATTAATTTTCAAGTTTATTTTTTTTCATTTTCCATTACAACTAAATAGTTTGATTTTAAATCCACCCCCTCACAATTTCCATTACAACCAAATAAGGAAATGATTTCAAATCTCAGTCCTTTAATTTTCCCTCAATGAATCCACAATTCAAACTGATCTCCTCCTTGATGTTCTTGCCTTCGATTCCTATAACTTCCAGGATCAACATTAGTCAATAAATGACAAAATCAGCTAACAAATTTCACACATTCTGGGTGATATATGGCAAGTTAATTAGATATATAACATATAAAGGCCAATCCAAAAATGCAAAAAGGTAGACACAGTAGGAAAGAACATAAAACACTGTTCATAGTAACACAAACACCTAGCATGGTACCGTTATTCAAAATTCAGTACAAATCCCATGTTCAAATAAATTGAACGCAACAAACAGTCCATGTCATGTGTTTAAAGCCTTATTAGTAGACACTATTTGAGAAACTGCAAAAACTGGCCAGTTATCAACACCAACCACAGGTAATTTTGTAGTAAATATAAGAACATTTGTTTGGTTTATCTTTTTTTTTTATTCTTTTATTTTATTTATTTATTATTATTATTTTTGAGGTAGAAACATTTTCAAATTCGCAGTTTTATGAATTCTGATCTGCTGCCTATGTAATGTATAAGTAACCAACTAAAGATGTTAGTTTTCAACATCTCTTACAGGTTAGTATTTTGACTGTTGTATCGTAATGAAAGTTCAAATTTTATTAGTAATTTTACATAATTATTTCATTTACATAATTTATATATTTAGAAACAGCAGTGCATGTCTTCTACCCCAATCCTGATCGTTCCTTAGTACCCAGTAGCTTGAAGTTCCTCTATTGTTAAAGAGGTGATATTTTTTTTTTTTCGAAAGATGAGATTATTAGAATTGTGAAGTCCCTATTCCTTGTGCTAGTTGTTTGAACGTGGATTTGTTTGGCATTTATTACTTAATAGTGTTTATTTCTTATAATCTTGAATCTCAGTTAGATTTAATAATAGCACAGAATGTGAAAATCAATAGTAAATGGAATGAGAATGTTGATGAGAAACTTCAATAATTAAGCAAGCTTTTATTCAAAGAATCACATTAAGCATATTTATTCATGGAAAAATATATATCAGGACACATTAACTAAATTCTACAACAAGCTTTTATCCAATTTAAGCACGAGAACACAAGTACTTTATACAACTACAATAGTCTCAGATTTGACAATTCATTACCCCCCCCCCCAACAAAAAAAAAGGGCATTCCCCAACACAAGAATTAACTCTGCCAAGTTTTAATCATAATTGCTCCTTGGAGTTCTATGGCGTGAGTTTCTAAGAGTTGGCCATTGAGAATGACACTAGTTTAGCAGTGTGTGCATATTTGTTTGAAGAAGAATTTTTTTTTCAATATATTGGCATTGAGTTAAACAATAATAGTAATAATAATAAAATAATCTGCTTGGTGTTCAACAATTCAACACCAAGGGAATTAGAAAAGGTGAAGGCTTGAAGATCTTTTAATGCGAATTCAATGCCCCAGCTGATGAATAAAATGTCTGCACCAAAATTTGATTTAGGTCTTGTGATGAAAATATCATTCACATAAATGAGAATATATAAGACATCTTCACCATTGTACCTGTAGAAGAGTGAAGAATCTGCACGAGAGTTTTGAAAACCAAGTGTTAAGAGAGGTACTGAGCGAAGAATGCCAGGCCCTTGGAGCCCTGTACAATGCCTTGCATAATTTGCACAATGTGATAGTATGTACTAATTAAATAATACCACTACTAAAATGAAAATAAGTTCTTAATGGTTACTACAGTAATCCACACAGAAAGATTACATAATAGATTACATAATGGTTATTACAGTTATTAATGGTTGTTGAAGCTGACAAAGCTGCAAATGCACATTCCTGTGTTCAAGGCTCGCCAGATGGTTATCATACAGGTAGGTTTAGTTACAAAGCCTTTATATTCACTGGTCTCCTCCTAAACTATGATTGGTGACAGTGGAAAATGATGGTATGAAAATTAAAGGATTTACTGGCTGAATTCAGGAGATTAAATGTTGAAATTTCTTCCTGACTGTATAATCCAATAAGCGCCGGTTGCAGAATGGTGGCAGGTTTTAGTATGTACTAATTTAGTGAAAGTTTAAGACTTGGAAGAAGTATGTTTTTTATGTTCAACTCCATCCTCTAGTGTTCCAAATATAACATTTTGTTGATTTTAGGTGGGTAAGGGGGGCACTCAGCTTTCTGGAGGGCAGAAACAGAGAATTGCCATTGCAAGAGCAGTGTTGACATCAGGAAAAAAAAAAAAAAAAAGTGGGAAGAATCACAGGCCCTGACCACCACACGCCATCTCATTGCATACAACATCCCTCAGCATTCGCGACACAAACTCAAATATTGCTGCATTATAACAGCCAATGAGAACAAACAGACATGACCAGCAGCAATTAATCAAATCCAATCAGCACAAAGTGACAACACACAGACATGATTTCATAGACAATCTTAAACTTAATGGGTATAGCAGTATTGACTTAGTCCATTGTTTTAAATTAGTTTTGAAAACTTGATTTCTATAAGTGCGTTTGAAGTGATAAAAATTGAGATAAAGTGAGATAATTTATGGGTTCATAATTCACTAAAAAATGAGTTTTTAAAAATTTTTAAAATTTTTTAACATTTTTTAGCAAACTAAACGTAACTTAAAATTCACTCTGGTAAAAAATTGACCTTGACAAACTTACTGTTGCTTCAAGTTTGAATTTGTGCAGTGAAGGAATAATGCAAGATGAAACCTACACAACACTCACCATTCCCCCCGACCCCTCTGCAGCGCCCCATCCTTCACAGACCCCACCAAAAATTCTCAAAGAAAAAAAAAAAAACAAAACAAAAAAACAAAACAAAAAAAACACAATTCAGAGAATAATACTTCTAACAATGCAAATTAACACCCAAAATCAAATTAACACCAAAAAAATTTAAAAAAATAAAAAACAATATCACGGATGAATGGCCTCAAAAAAAAAAAAAAAAATTAACCCCAATTTATATTAAAAAATTTAAACTTAAATTGGTCCCTACCTGTGAGCAGAAATGGAGGGCAAGGCTTCGGCGGAGGAAGGCTGCGCTAGGCTCTGGCGGAGGGAGGTTGCGCTATGCTCTGGCAGTGGGAGGTTTCCGCTCTAGATGTCGCTTGCTGTTCTAGCTGGGGCTCGGCTACGTTTCGGCCGCGGGATGCTACTTGGTGAGACAGGATGAGAGATGAGAGGCTTCGGCACCGATACAAGAGAATGAGGTAGAAGAGCGAGAAATTTGAGAGAGATGAGGGAAGGAACGGGGTTTTCTCGTAGGGGAGGTAGCCGGCAAATTATTTTTGTTTCTTAATTTTTAGCTTCTGCTTATTGAAACGGTAGGCAAAACACACAAGCCAAAAGCCTATTGGGTACTATAAAACCAGAGCAGTAGGAAATTATGGAAGCCAAAGCCTATTGACTACCAAAATATCAGAGCCGTAACTAAATTGGGAGTCATGTAACTTTTTCCAATTGCTTTAATAATATCAATTATTACTGTTAAATACGTAACTTTATATTTGGTTACAAATTTTGTTGAGTGGTGACCAATAAAATTTTTTACTTTTAATAATAGGTCGTAACCAAAAATCTTAGTTACCAAATGACATTTTTTCAAGTAGTGAGCCATTTAAAGACTTAATGGATTCTAACAATTTGACAAATAAAATAATCATATGAGTTTTCATGCATTTTGGGTCTAATGAATAACAGTAGATTCAAATGTGGATGACTGAGATTAATCTTGTAATCGATAAATTTCAAATAAATTGTTTTTTGGGTTAGACATTTAATAGACTTGAGATTTTACCCAGAGTGATTCCTAGGTTTTTTTATTATATCGAGATATTTTTGATATAGAATGAATAATGAAGTGAGTTTGATATGGTTGAACCTTTATCAAAGACATTTAGTTTTCGTACCAATCGAACAAGAAATCACATTATGAGGGATTCTAGGATACACAATAGTAAAAGCCAATAAATCTCAAAAATGTCAATGGTATTGAAGTAAAAAGTAATTTTCTCATAGCATCATAATTGTTTAAATGCTAACGCTGATGATAGAATAAGAAATGGGAATATATGTACACAAAAATCAACAAAAATGACAAATGTGAGATAATTACATAATTAACAAATAAAAAAAATAGATAAATTCTCATCAGCTTTGATTCTATCAACAAAAATGACAAATGTGAGATAATTACAGAATCAACAAATAAAAAAAATAGATAAATTCTCATCAGCTTTGATTCTAATTTATTGGCAATTTTTAAATCAAAAATTTTCAAAAATAGAGGAAATCAGGATTTGAGACATTAGATATCGAAATTTGAGTTGATAGAGCCAAATATTACAATCAAAGGTGGTGAAAACAAGTTGAGACGGCTCAAGAAAGACGAAAGATATACATTATGAACCACTCTTGTGCCAGAATCGCCATTATACCCTTATATGTTCAAATCCTATCAGTCTAGTGCATGTAATGCAGTGCGATCCATTCTACTTCACTTTTGCATGTTCTTATGACTAATTTATTTTTCTGTAATTTAAGTTCAATTATCTGTGTTTGGATGATATTTTTATAGTGATCAATTATATTGAGTAACTCTCAATAACTATACATAAATAAAAGCTCGCGTTTTGAGAAAGATCATAAACATAACAAGATCAGCTTGGATTATTATCTAGATGATGAAAATTAAAAAGGGTTAAGATTCATTAGGAATTAGGCATCCTTATTGCTATAATTAAATGTTAGGTACACTAATTTCAAATTATTTATCACTCCATTTGAAAACATTCATAATTTAGAATTGATTGATTTTAAAATTAAGAATTAATTTGATTTGATTTGATTTGACTTAATAAATAAAATTTTATGTTTGGAACATATGAATTTAGAAATTGAATTGAATTAATTGATTTAAGAGAAATACTAAATTTGACCTTATTAATAAGAAATAGAAAAATATAATAAATATGATATATGAGGATAAATTTGTTTACTTATTTATGTGGGTTAAGAAAAAAAATGAATTCTCATCAAATTTTATTTTTTATTAGATTTCAAATAATTTAAAAAATCCAAAATTTAATTTAGGAAATGAAATAAAAACAATTCATAAAATCTTATTTTAATTTTCAAACATAAGAATCAATGAAAAATTTTACCAAATGAATCAAATCCCACCAAATCTATCACTCCAAATAGAGTGGATCATTTTATTTAGCCAACTTTAAATCCTTACAGAGTCTGGTTGTCCATTCGCTTAGCTTCTGCACCTCTTGTAAACAACATAAATCCATACTAGAGTGGATGAAGAAATATCTGAACTCCATATTGGGGTCGGATTGTCAAAATAAGGGCTGGCGAGTGAATATAGGTTGGGGATAGGGTGAAGGCATAGCGTTGCAGAATCATTGATAGAGCAATTTTTGCTTCATTCACTGCAAAGTTCATGCCTACGCAATTTCGAGGTCCAAATCCAAAGGGAACATACGCAGCCTGAATGTTGTTGGTAGCTTTAGCAACTCCTTCCGAAAATCTTTCTGGTTTGAAGAGATGCACATCCTCTCCCCATATCTGAGGATCCCCATGAAGTGCCAGAGTCGATATACTCACCATTAAATTAGTTGGAAGAATGAGCTTTCCCAGTTTGACTGTCCTACGAACTCTTCTTTGAATGTTGGCGATAGCAGGATAAAGTCTTAAGAGTCTCGTTAATGATCATGTTCATCTACATAAGAAAAGAAAATAAAAAAAAAAAAAAGAAAAAAAATACCGGTTATCTTACTATTGAGAATAGGAAATATATTGGTTTTTGATATCAAAACATGTACCGTTTTCATTCTTGCAAGGCCTTCTACATTTGGATGTTGTTGGTCAAATAACTTGGGGTTGAGGGCCTCATCTCTGGCTTTGTCTTGCCAATCTGTGTGGATTGCAAGAAGAAGAACAACCCACGCAAGCAAGTTCGATGTCGTATCATGTCCAGCCATGTAAAAGGTCTTGCACTCATCAACCACATCTTCCATTGTGATCCTATTATTCTCATCTGGATCATTCATAGCCTTCACAAGTACTCCTAGCAGATCATTCCCCCAGTCGTCTACTTCTCTCGTTGCCTTTTCTCTTTTCTCTATAATCCTTGTGATAGTATCCCGTATCCCTTGCTCAAGTTTATCTGATTCTATGTCATCGTTACTTTTCCATAATCGACTGCACAAAATTATGTTGATCAAAATTGGATGAGAAAAATAACCCCTCCTTCGGCAGAAGAAAGGACTAAAAAGAGTTTTAGTATTGACTCGGTAGTTTGAGTGGATCTCAAACAGAGATGAGGTGGTCATTGTGAGTTCTTAGTTGATTTAAACTGAATTGCCAATGTATAAACATGAAACATTTGGTTAGTTTGAAGTCTGGCAAGCTTTATCGTCCTTGAAAGAAAGGGTAAAGCTAGTCAATAAAAGGGAAGAAAAGAAATCCAGCAATCCATTTCCTCAGAACTAAATTAGAACCAAATTTAAACATACGCACGAAAGAATGAATTTGATTACCTGAAGTCTAGAAGCCTCGCCTTAACACTAATTCTGTGAATTATCATACCCAACTTGCTCAAGTTCTCAAATATGGATTCTCCTTCCAAATAACTGCTCCCAAAAGCTGTTCTTGAAATAACTTCAGATGCTAGCACCCTGAACTCTTTTGACACATCAATCTCTTTGCCTTCATAAAGTTTCCATCTTTCTAGCATCATTTCTACACTCTCAATCATTGCCGGAACCATATTCTACACGGTACACATACAATTTCTTATCTCATTAGAAAGGAGGGGAAAAAAAAAATCCAAAAAAAACTAAAGGCCCATTTGGCAAAACTATAAGTTCTCAGTTTATATGTTCAATTTTTATGTTTAATTTTCAGTTTTTTGGTTCAATTTTTATTTTAGTTTTTATTTTCATAGCAAAAAAAAAAAAAAAAAAAAACTTTAAAATGAGTTCGATTGCGATAGTTGTTAGTTAGAAATTATAACTGTAAATTAATTAAATTTAATTATTTTAATTATATTAGTTGTTAAAAATAATTTAATCTAACAGAAATAAAATTTATTAAACATAGTTTATTATTTTACTTTTTAAAAAAATTAATAAAATATAATTTATGCTAATTAAATTAATTAACTTTAAATTAAATTTAATTATTTTAATTACATTTTTATTAAAAAAATAATCTAACTCGATAAAAATAAAATATGTTAAATCTAATTTAACTATATTATTTATTTAAATAATTTAATAAAATATTTTAATATTAATTTAATTAACTAAATTATATTTAATATATTAAATTAATTATTGATAAAATTAATTATTAATTATATTGTATTTAATATATTTTTATATTAAATAAAAATAAAAAAATCTACCATCACCGACTCATCATCAAACCAAGAATCGAAAAAAAAAAAAAATCAAGCAATCAATTAGAAAAAGCATAGCAATTTTTGTTGGTTGTATTTTAACCGTTATAGTGTACATATGTATTATTCAATATATCTTTTTATTTTTATAAAATGATAGTTTAAAAAAAAAACTTATTTTTCAAATGGATCAAATTTGGATAAATGGATTGAATCTAAATATTGCAAATTAGATTAACAATAGTTGATGGTTGGAGACGGGTGGGGGCAGCAGGAGGCAGTGACCGAATGTAGATAGTAATTAGTGGACAATACTGAATGAAAGTAGGTGATGGTTGTGATTGATAAGGATCGTGGAATAAAATAAAATTTTGATACCATATACTTTCTATATTTTCATAATTTTTAAAAATTTTTAAAATAATTTTCATTTCTTTGAGAAATGAACGTCAGTTTTTAAATAAATGAAAATAAAAACGAAAAATAAAAAATTGAAAGTTTTGTCAAATAGAACCTAAATATCTTTCGTATCAGTTTTTCGCTCAGTTTAAAGCAATAATCCATCACCACCAAGTACTTAAAAGAATGAATTACTTTCAAGCTCTCAGCACGGAATGCATGATTGGCCAGTTTCCGTTGCTTTGCCCATTTTGGACCTTCGGATACCGTTAATCCATCACCGGTTAAATTCCTTGCAAAGCGAGGTACCTCAAATTTTGGAAAAACTCCTTCTCTGTTGGTAAGTATTTCTTTGGCTAACTCAGGTTGTGAAATCACTAATTCACCTTTCGGACCTGACCAGTTAAGAAAATTCTTCCCTGTGTCGAAGAGAATAGATGAAAGATAAATAAATAGATAAACAAGATTAGAACTCGAATTAGTAAATAAATCGGTTTTGAAAGTCCATATATAAAACAAATTAGACATGTATGTTCACTACCATATGTGTTGATCCAGGAGTGTTGATGAGGCTGGATTCTAGGAAATATGTTATGGGATAAATCCATGGGCCTGCTCAGTGATTCGGTTCTCATCTTGTTGATCTCTTTGGTGTTTCCATGGATGAATCTGTAAGGGGGTCCTTTGATTCCCTGTGAACTCATAAGACGCTGTATCTGCATTGGATTCCACCATATTTTGCGAAGGAGCTTGACGAGGTACAGACACAGAGAGCTTGAAAGGATGATGAATGTGGTTTCCAGAACTCCCATATTGGTTCAATTTGCAAACACCTGAAAGCTGCTGCGAGGATAAACGGTCCTCGGACTTTTGGCTTTATTTGTACGGATTTGAGCAGGAATTGAAAAAAAAAAAAAAAGGAGAGGGTTAAATACACAAACATCATTTCAATTAATTGATTTTTAATTTACCCCTCATCTATTAACTTTAACACTTTGACTCCTCATAACTTTGTTTGAAAAACCATTAAAAAAAATAGATGCAATAAAGTTAAGAATCAATCATTTTTATAATACAACTTTATTAATATTAAAAGGGTAAGTCTGTTTAAACCCCACTAATAGATTTTCACACTTCATTTTAACTTTTCATTAAATAAAATTATACTATTATCTTCATTCTTCTATTAAGATATAATTTTAATACAATAAATACTCTTCTACGACAACTTAATTCATATCAACTTTTAAAATTACTTTTGCTATTGATTATTAATTCTAATTCGACTAAAAATTATTTTTTTATTCACATTAATTTATTATTGACAGAAAATATACTAATGTATTTATTTTAATTTTTATTTGTTAATTAATTAAAAAGTGATTGATTAAATTGCTTGATATTTATACAAAATAATATATGTAGTTGTTAAGCCTATCCTTAAAGTATCATGTGACATAGCTAATCTATCGCATAAGCTATTATAGCTACCCTATTATGAGATCGTAGTTTTGCAGGGTTTCTTTTGATATTGAAATTTAATTAGTTTTTCAAGTTTATTCCTTTTACAATTTTAAAAAAAAAAAGTTGGTTGTGTTTGTGCCTTGTAATAAAGACAAAATTTAGTAGAGAACATTTTATTTTTGCATTCTTATTTTGACACATATTCAACTTTATCATCTTTATTTAAAGTTACATTATTAAAATTACACTTATATTTCATTTTTGTCACGTCTTTATAAATTTATAAATGGTATTTCATACTTATCATTTTTATTTTATTTTATGCAATTTTAAAAATTCACTCTACTCTTATTCTATTTCTGTTCACAAAAAGGCGATATTTAAACTTTAATTTAAAAAAATATAAAAGCAAACATCTAAATTAATTAAATTCTAATGTACAAAAAAATTAAAATACTTATGCTTTTAACACTTTTTGTGACAAGAATTTGAATTTGGATATTTTTAATCGTTAGGATTTGTTCAATGGTCAGATTACTTCTTTTTTCTTGACTTTGTTTATTTTTTCAGCCACTTTATATGAAAATATATTCTCTTACTCTTTCAAAATTTTTTAGAATACATTTCTATAATTTCAACATGTTTCTAAAAATAAGATGTGATATAGTAGGAAGAAATATTAGATTAGGAATTATTTTTAAGATTGTAAATATTTTTGAAAAATACCTTTGGAAATATTTTTGAAAAATATTATTATTACTAATGCAAAATTTATCATAGTAATTGTAAGTGAAAAGGGAAAGATAAGAATGAAATTAAGTAGGATAAGCTTTTAATACAACTAATTTATATTAAAAATAACTAAAAATCTCCACAAAACATAATTGATATCCAATCATGAAAACAAAATTAATCAAAGTAATGATAAGTAGAGGAAGAAGATAAGAATAAAATTAAATAGAAATAAGCTCATAATGCAATAGCAAATAATATATATATATATATAATAAAAAAGTTCAAGAATTTAAATTTTAGATATTATTAACCGTTAGATTTGGTCAATTACTAGGGTTGCTTCTTTTCTGTCTACTCTAGTTATTTTTTCGATCACTTTATATGGAAACACCCTCTCTACTATCTTCAATCTTTTTTGATTGTTTTTTTATAATTTAAATATCTTTCCAAAAATATGAGATGATGTAGTAGGAAAACTATTAGAGATAGGAAATTATTTTTAAAAGAATATTAAATTAAAAATATTTTCAAAAATAAAATTATTTGCGTAAAAACTCGGATTTGCAACATCTAAAAGAGTAAGTGAATGTCCAAAAATAAATAGTTAGATTTTTTACTATAACGTAAACAATTACTGTATAATAATGTAAATTTAATTTGGATCAATATATAACAATCGTACATTCATATTAATGTAATTAAGAATATAAATTTTTATTTCTACTCTCAAAGTTAATAAATTTAAATCATAAATGCAAAATCAATTATAATAATTTTAAGGAGAAAGGGAATATAAGAATAAAATTAAGTGAAATAAGCTCTTGCCATAAATAATACAATTAATTTAGATTAAAAAATAACCATAAATCTCCACACAGTTAATATTTATCCTGAATGCAAAATTAATATGTAACTAAAGAAGAAAGATAAAACAATATTAAGTAGGCATAATCTCCTGACGCGACAATAAATAATGTAATTATATATATATATATATAAAGAAGGTTCAAGAATTTGAATTTGAGTATTTTCAACTATTAGATTTTTTCAAAGGTTCGAGTTACTTTTTTTTTTTCTCTCCAAAGTTCAGCTTTTTTTAATACCTCACATTGCTAGATAACTCTAGCTTTAATTTTTCTTTTGTATATATAAAATTAGTTATGGTTTAGATGTTAATGAACTCATGATTTCTTGCAAGGGATTCAGTAAATTATAAATTTAATATAGTTGTAAAATTTATTAGGGATTATATTTAAAAAATACAAAAAAATTAAATAATAATTTGGTTATTTCTCTTATAATAACAACTCTTACTATTTTTAAAATTTTAAAAATAAAAAAAATCCTTAATTATTAATTAGGCTTAGGAGCAGTTATTTTTTTAAATTTAAATTAGTCATACTAACTATATTTGTTTTATTTTATAAAGTATAACGTAAGATTTCATTGAGTTATTTTTATAAAACCAATCAAACATTATTATCAAATTCTAACTGACGGCTCTATATTCACTATTCTACTCTTTCTATTTTTAAAAATCTTTAGATAAAATTAGTTTTGGGAGTAATTTTTTTCTAAATTCTAATTTTAAATTTAAAGATTTCTCTCTCTTATTCTTTTTCATTCCAATCTTATGTAACACTCTCCTCTTTTATTCCCTCATCTTCTCTTTTATAATTTCATTCACAAAATTAACAATTTTTTTTTTTTTTGTCTCAAATTGCTAGATGGCTACAATTTCATTTTTTCTTTTGCATATATTGCATTACTATAGTTGTGGTACATAATTTTAACAGATGTGAATGAATTCATAGGTTTTTATATGGGACTCACTTGTTTATAAATTAAATATAGTTGTAGAATTTTCATATTTTGTACCTTTAAGCATGAGTAATTCTTAGTATATGTATAGCATCCATACAATTTCAATGCACATTATTAATTAAAAATATATGCAATAGAAATAAAACACATATTTTACATGTCATTTCTTGAATTTTTTGTATTTGCTAGATGAAGATAATCAACCACGCAAATATTTAAGCAATAATGTGAAGGATTGTGAGAGACTTGGGATTATGAAGGACTCTACTTGTAAGAGAGTGAAGTAAAAAAAGCAGTGCCTCTTTCCCACACATTGCTTAGGTGTGGAATGGGAAGGTACTATTATGAGGATTCCATAATATACTTAATACAAGGTCTTTTCTAAGGCGCCTGTGTGGGCCTCAGGGAAACAAAACCGTGAAGGTTGCAAAGCATAAAATGGATATATAATATTATACTACATAGATCATGGGTCATTATAGATAGTATCAGAGCCAGATACAATCGAAAGTGTAGGGCCACGCAAGGACACGTGCCCTATTGAGGGGATGACTATGAGAGAACTGTGAAACTTTTGATCAAGAATGCACCCCCAGTACTTAATTTGGACAATATTTGAAAAAATAAGGCTCTTATAGATGGTATCGAAACTTGACCCAACTGGTAGCATAGGGCCATATGAGGATTTGTGCTCTGTTAAAGGGGAGAATTGTGGATGTGTACCCTGTTAGGGGGGAGAATTTTGAGAGACTGTGAGGGACCGAAGGATTGTGAGGGACAATGAGGAACTTGTGCCTATGAGAGACTTTGCCTACTGTGACCCAGCTAGAAGTGTGGGGCCATGTGAGGACATGTGCCCTATTAGGAGTGAGGGACTATGAGGGATCAGAGGATTGTGAGGGACTATGAGTGACCTGTGCCTCTAAAAGACTCCGTAGTGAACCAGCTAAAAGGGTGGGGCCATGTGAGGACATGTGCCTAGTTAGCAGAAAGACTCTACCTATGGGAGAGTGAAATAAGGGATGAAGTAGAGAAGTAATGCCTTTATCTTACATCGCCTAGTTGGAGCTGAATATGATAGAAATGGTAACACTATAAAACTCTTGATCAAGAATACACCTCCCAATGACTTGATTTAGATAATATTTGAAAAAATAAGGTCAACCCAAAAGAATTTACGCATAATAGCAAAAATTTCTTCTAATCAACCAATGCCTAGTGATAAGGAATCAAACCAGTGACTAAATAGTTAGCTATGTTAGCAAACCAAGGTTCAATAAGAGAACTAACTATGGTCACTTGAAATAGATGTTCATTATGGAAATGTTTATTGTTTGGAGGGTCAAAAGTTGCTACGTATTAGCTTGGAAACCTTGAAAGGTGATCAGCCACAACATTCTCAACTCTCTTCTTATCCCTAATCTCAAAATAAAATTTTGCAAGAGGTGAATCCATCTAGTAAATCATGGATTGGCGTCTTATTTGTGAGTTGATACTTTATAATAGCATGATCAATATAAAAATCACCAAAAATTCTACAAAATAGAAGCAGAATTTGTTTAAAGCAAAAACAACTGCTAGAAGCTCATTCTCAGCGGTTGTATAATTCTTTTAGCCTTACTAGTAAATCACAAGTGACTTCTTATCTTTGTCTCTGGCATAGGACTGCACCTATTAGCTTGGGAGCGAGAGTCAAAGTTGGGAAACTAATATTTAGATTTATTCGCTGATTCTAGGGTAGGATGTAATGACTGGATTTTATTTGTGTCAGTTATATTGCCAATTACTTAATTTTAAAATTGGCTAATTTGAGAATTTTTTGGATATTATATAATTGTCCAAATTTGATGTGGACACACGGTGTTATGTGAGGTTTTCTGTGTTTGTCATTTTTGTGATTTGGAATTATTATGGGTTTAAATAATTTTTATTTTAAAAACAATTAGGAGATATATGTAAAGTAATAGAATCCTAATTAACTTAAAACCTTATTAACCCTAATTTTAACTTATACGATTGCATGCAATTTGAAAATAAGAGAAGAGCTTGAGAGAAGACTACAAATAAGGCGGAGCTAGCATTTGCCCGGGGGCACGTGCTAACCCTAAAAAAAATTGTACTAATTTTTTTATTTGTTGATATTATTTTTTGTGCTCTACTATGTCTGACCAAAAAAATAATAATAGAAAATTTTAATTTAATACTAATTGTGCCTACTCAAGAAAAAAAACATAACTCAATACCGATTACATCTCCCAATGAAAGAAAATAAATTATAAACCAATATACACCAATGCAATTATACCTAACCTATCTAATACAACTAAAAAAATATCTAACCTCATTTTGACCATTTTTTCTCTCTTCTTCTCTTTCCGACAGTTAAACCCCTTCTTTATTCCTTTTATGGAACCCTACCAACCATTTATGTGTCTTAAAATTAATACTCATCTACACATAATTTTCTGACTCTGCCCTCGACTACAAAGAACTCTCCGCACTCTAATTTCTCTATATCTCATCTCTTTTTCTCTCCAAGAAGGAGATCTTCCCCTCTTCTTGTTCCTTGAAAGGTAAATTGCACTTAAAGAATTCACATCAATATCTTTATCAGATTTTCTAATTTATAGACTCAAATATCATCTTCTCTCAATTCACGAACTCTCTAATCAACATCCACTATAACAAAATCTCTGCACCTAAACTTTACAATATTAAGATATTTGTTTTCTCCTTTTTTTTTCTATTCGTTGTTTAATTGTTATAATTTTCAATATAAAAGAATTTATTTAAAAATTACATTATTACTGATTAAATATTATTTAAAAATAAAAAATTAATTTAATTATTAAAAAACTACAATATAATAAAAATCAGATTATCTCTTAATAAATTAATAAAATATATTAATTAATAATAAATTAATACTTAAGTAAACTTTCAGTTGAGAAAAGAAGAAAAAAAAAGTAATGGATTATTTATTTATTTTCTATGAGTTTGAGTCTTTGCATTTACATATTCTTCATCATGAGTCTGTATTTTAAAGACTCTTAATAAATTGTGATGTAACATATCTTTTGGTTGAAATCTTTATTGTAAATACAGATTCAAGTTTAGAGACTCTAGGTATATCTTAATTTTGTCACTAATCTCACTTTGCCCTTTGCCCCTATACTTTAAAATGTGTCACTTTGCTACTATACTTTTAAATCATTTTAATGCTAAAAAGAATGAAATAAAACATTACATGTTTTTTCACAAAATAAATTTGACAGAAAGAGAACAAAGAGGGATAATTTAAAATACATAGGTCAAAGTAATATCGTAGATAAAATACATGGGTGTTAATGTGTACTACACCATTAGTTCATGAGTTTGTAACTAGAATAATTTTTTTGTTAAATCTATTATGACAAGAAGATCATGTACAGATACAAGCTCACTTGTTTCCAGAAAGATTAGGAACATATGTGACCTTGGATTATTACATAGATAATGGCAAGAAAAAACAGTATCCATTGAGAATTAAGCATTCCTAATGTCACATTATATTCTATACCTATTCTCAATTCGACTCGTCTGCATGTTCATTGATCTCCAATTTCCTAGTTGTAAGCAACGCAAGCTGTTACTCGAGAGGATGAAGCATTATCTGAATTCCATGTTGTGGCCGCACTGTCAAATTTTGCACCGGTGAGTGAATATAGGACGGGGATAGTGCAAGAACATAGCGTTGCAGAATCATTGAAAGGGCAATCCTTGCTTCATTCATTGCAAAGTTCATGCCCACACAACTCCGAGGTCCGAGTCCAAAGGGAACATATACTGCCGGGTTGTTGTTGGTAGCTTTAGCAACTCCTTCTGAAAATCTTTCTGGTTTGAAGAAATGCACATCTTCTCCCCATATCTGAGGATCACCATGGAGTGCCAGTGTTGAAATAACTAACATAATATTGGGTGGAAGAACTAGGTTTCCCAATTTGACTTTTCGCTGAACTTTCCTTGTTATGGTAAGGACGGGAGGATATAGTCTTAGAGATTCATGAATGATCATATTCATCTACATGACAGAAATAGAAAATGGTTAATTGTACATATAGCATTTCTGTACTTGACCACTAGGGCGGCTCTAGAAATTTTGTTAAATGGGATCAAAATTAAGCAAAAATGAACATTACAAATTTTTAAATGACAAACCTTAAGTACCATTTAAAAGTTTAAATTTAAGCAATTTTTGGTATTTTTATTAAAAATTATTAGTTGTAATTTTCGGTGCATTTAGTAAAATAAGTAACAATTTTTAACAATTTTATTAACTTTTTATAATTTTTGAGTGTTTAGTAAACTTTTAGTAATTCTTAACAACTTTTGAATTGAACAAGTCACTACAACTAAGTAAAAAAAAAATAACAAATTTTAATTAAGTGAGGGTAATTTATATATCATGCATTAAAAAATAAAAAATTTATACAAAATATATATAAAATATATACAGATTATTCAGCCAATGGGGCAGCTGCGCCCTTGCCCCATGCTAAATCCGCCACTGTTAACAACAAATCTCATTTCAACACTTGTAATTAAATTGTTTCACTTAGCTCTCTGTATATTTTAATTATTCCACTAATTATATTTTGTCAAATTTATTGGGAAAAAATACCACCTGTCCATTGTGTTGATGGATATGTGACTTTTTTTAAACATTTTTTTTCTTGATAAGGCGAAAAGGGAAAAGTGGAATTGAATTAAATGTGCAGAGGCAAAGTGAGATGATTTAAAATATAAATCCTAAAATAAGAGTAATAATCATGTACATATATAGGTGTTAAATGCAATTTACTCAGAAATATATTGGTTCACATATGAAAAAGTTTACCACTTTCATCCTTGCAATGCCATCTGTGTTTGGATTCTCTTGGCCAAATAGCTTGAGGACCTCCTCTCTTGCTTTGTCTTGCCAATCTGCGTGGATTGCTAGAAGAAGAACAGTCCACGAAAGCAAGATCGACGTAGTTTCGTGCCCTGCCAAATAAAAAGTCTTGCAGTCATCAACCACGACATCAATCGTAATCCTATTATTCTCATCTGGATCGTTCTTAGCCTTCACAAGTAGTCCTAGCAGATCATGCCCATAGTTGCCCACTTCTTTTGCTGCCTTCTCTCTGTTCTCCACAATCCTTATGATTGAATCTCGAATCGCTTGTTCAAGTTTATCAGATTCTATATCATCGTTGCTTTTCCAGAATTGACTGCACAAATTTGTGTTAATTAAAAATAGCATGAGAAAGACAACCCCTGCTTCATTAAGACAGTCATCTCCGATTATAAGAAAGGCTCATGCTAGTCACTGAAAGAGAAGAAATCCAACGTGGAATTTCCTCAAAACTAATTATATTGGAAAGAAATTTAAACATACCCAACATATAGTGAATTTAATTAATAAATTACCTGAGGCCTGGAAGCCTAATTTTAAAAAGATTCCTGGAAATTATCATGCCTATCTGGTTCAACTTCTCAAATATGCTTTTTCCTTCTAAATAACTGCTCCCAAAAGCGGACCTCGAAATAACATCATATGTTAGTACTTTAAACTCTTCAGACACCTCAATCTCTTTGCCTTCTTTTAGTTTCCATCTTCCTAGCATCAACTCCACACTCTCAATCATTTCGGGAAACATATTCTGCACAGACAATTGCTTAGCTTAATTACTAAGAAAACAAGGGTAAATTTTCATGACTAACGTTTTTGCATCTATTGAAGCAATAATAAAGAGATAATTACTTTTAACATCCATGTACTTTATTATCAATTTTAATTAGATATTTGTATTTTAAATTGTCTCATTTTTCTTTGTATTTTTAAATCGTGTCACTTTGTCAATTCTATCAAACTGTTAAAAATAAAAATATTAACAAAATTTGAATAGAATGTGATGATTAGAAAATACATGGACAAAAGTAGAATATCTTAAAATATAAGTAGTAAAGTAAATCAAATTAGGATAAAGTTCATAAATGCTATGAAACTGCAAGAATTAACGAATTACTTTCAAGCTTTCTGCCCGGAATGCATGATTGGCCAGTTTCCTTTGCTTTGCCCATTTTTCACCATTGGATACCACTACCCCATCACCTAAAAGCTTCTTTTCAAAGCCCTCTATCTCAATTTTGGGATAAGCTCTTTCTCTATCATTGAGTATTTCCTTTGCGAACTCAGGTTCTGAAATCACTAACTGAGCTTTTGGACCAAACCAGGTAAGAAAATTCTTCCCTGTTCCCAAACAATAAATAAATTAACAAAATAGATTAGAACTTTGAATCGGTAAATAAGTCGGGTTTGGATGTTGACAAAAATACAAAAACATATACATATATATTTATATATCACTACCATATGTGTTGAGCCAGGAGTGGAGATGAGGCTGGACTCTAGGAAATATGTCATGAGAAAAATTCACCATGGGCCTGTTCATGGATTCAGTTGTCATCTTGTTGATCTCTTTGGTGTTTCCATGGATGAATCTGTAAGGAGGTCCTTTGATTCCCTGTGAACTAATCACGCGTTGTATCTGAATTGGAGTCAGCCATGTTTTGTGAAGGAGCTTGAGGAGGTACAGACAGAGCGAGCTTGAAAGAATGATGAATATGGTTTCCAGGACACCCATGTTGGTTCAACTTGGAAACTCCAAAAAGGCTGATAAATTTTGGCAGAGAAAGAGTGGCTCTGCCTCTGGCTCTTTCTTGCTTAACCATATTCCAAGTCTTGGGTCCATTTGTAAGGATTCAGTAGTTTTGGTCAGCGTAAGAAACCTCATCTGTTCTACCAAATGCCGCCAAACTTCTAGAAGACTGATAGGTATTGTAAGTTTAATCAAACTCTTATAATGACCAAGTGCCTATGAATTTAATTTCTTACGATGTTAATTCTTTGTGACCAAGCGTGAACAAATTCGTCACTAAAGGACTAAACCATTTAACAAGAGATTTAGTTAGAATTTAGTTATAAAGAGTTTTGTAATAAATTAAAATTTATGCTTTTACACAATGGAAAATATTAGGAATGTCGGTAAAATTTAAAAAGTTAATAAAACTTTAATCTGAGTAAAACTTCTTTTGAAATCTGAGTAAAACTTTTTTTGATTACTTAAAATACCCTTCAATTTCTTAATAAAATTTTAAATTTTAAATCAAACAATTTTTAAAAATTACCTTTAGTTAAGGTATTTTACAAATTTTAAATTTTTAACCCTCACACTGCTTTACTTTTATACCTGAATTAGACCGTTTGCAGCAGATACGCCAGAGCCACTCTTCACTGCATTTCACAGTGGAGGAGAGCAAAACTTAAAACATTTGACTGGTGCATCAAATGTAGATTTAGTTTGGGCAGAGTAGCTTGAAGTATTTTGAACTCTTTTTTAGGTTTTTTTTTTTCAATTATTAAATATATTTTCTTATATTTTGAACTTTTTTTTTTCAATTACGAAGGAAAAAATATTAAATTAGCAAAGAATTAAAAAAATAACTTCTTTCTCTTTTCAAATACCAAAAAAAAAAAAAAATAACTTTTTAGTACTTAATTTTTTAGTAGCTAATTTTTTTTTTTTCCAAACTAAGTCATAGGATTTTTAAGGTCTTTTAAACATTTTGTTACAGTACCAACCTAATTTTTGTTCCTATAAAATTTATTTTACTAGTACAAATAATTTCATTTTTAATGTGTTTTAACTCATCCCTTCTATTTAATTAAAAATAATCACTTTATTTGTGTAATTTAATTAGGAGTGTAAAAGTACAATGATGTGATAGTTAAAATTAAGAAACTTATAAAATGACTTAATTAAGGATAATTTTTAGAAGTTATTTAATTTAAAATTTACATTTCACATGAAATTGAAGGATATTTAAAAAATCTCACCAAAATGAAAATTTGATTAGTTTTTAGGTTTTATCAATACTTTTAGTTTTTTTTTTTTTTTTTTGTATGTATAATAATAAAGATAAGTAAATATGAATGTTGAAATTATTATCGTTTTAAATACAATTGCTAGAATTATAATCGTTCCGAATGTAGTCGTTGAAATTTATGTCACTGTAATATATATTTAGATGTATATATATTATTATGCTATAAATTAATATTATTTTTATTAATATATTATATATATTATTGTTACTTTTTTTTCACTATCAAAATATTTGATTAATATAAATCATATTTACTATTATATATGACTGTTGAATAATCAGTTAGAGTAATTTAAAGAATTTGACGTGAAAAACTGTTAAGAGTGCGTTTGGAGTGATAAAAGATAAGATAAAATGAGATAAAGTTAGATAAATTGTAAGTTCGTAATTCATGCAATAAAATAAAAAATGATAATTTTTAAAATTTGTAAATATTTTTTCTCGTTTTTTTTAAATTTTTTATCAAACTCACAATGTAAATAAAAAAGTAATCAATTTTATTTTATTTTAAAATATTATTTAAAAGGGCTTGATGCTGATGCTGACGTTAGTGCTCACCAGTCAAAGAAAGTGGCCCTTGGTTGCGATCGTAGTCCCTGGCCTTTCTTTGTCAGCATCTTTCTTCACAAGCCTAAGCACGAGGTGGAATTTTCATGCATATTATGTTCAGGGGTCAAAAAACGTAGGCTGCTTGTAGAATCTTTCAAATTTTACTCTTCAAAACTTTTGGTCAACCCTTCTGTAGGTAAATCGAAAGTCTTTTCTCATTGAAAAAATTTAAATGAATAAACATTTTTTATGATATACATATTTATATTTTGGCAGAGGTATATAAGAATTATGATAAGCTGTAGTTCGAGAAAGAGTGTGATCCAAAATTTTAAATAATAATAATATGTAACATTCTAATTTAATTGTTTATAAATTAATTTAATACTCTACTCATGGCTCAAATCTATTTAAAAAATTAAAAATAAATTACTAGCTCCAAAAAAAGAAATTGAGACAAAAATTTAGGCTGTATATGTATACCACCGCCCCTACCCTCTCCATTTTTCTCTCTTTATATATATATATATATATATATATATCATTTCTTCGCAAAACTGTTACTCAAAAGCACTTCTGTTTCCAAGATTTCAAACTCAACAATGTAATACACACACGTATTGATATATATATATATATATATATATGTACATATGAGCTTGAGGTATACGCGTATAGTGATGTACCAATTGCAGTCAGTTTCTTTCTGACACTCAACTTCAGTTCTTAGGTAAAATCCCTTCTTTATATATCTCTTGTTGTAAGGGCGGATCTAGAATTTTAGTTAAGGTAGGCACAATGTATATAAAATCACACAAAAAGATACTTTGCATTAAAACTCAAAAAATAAATAATACAAAAGTTAAACATTATCCTTGAAATTAAAATTTGACTTATAATTGACTCCTACGATTTCTCATATTTTAAAAATAATTCATGATAGATTCATTTGATAAGATATTAAATATATCTTTTTCAATATACACAATCAAACAATCATTTATCAACTCATCACCCGTTTAGTTACTAAGTTGATTCTTCACTATCTTCATACTAGAGAATGCTATCTTTACTGTAACAGTTATAATGGGCAAAATCAAGATCAAAGTTAGGAGCTTGTAAACCAATGGGTATGTCACGTCTCTTCTAGTTTCAACCATCTTTTGAGTAATATCACCAAGTCCCTTTAAATCTGAAAACTCAACATTCAAGCGCATATCCATAATGAAATTTTCAAGTTGATCCAAAAGTGCCAAAAACTCAATGTCTGAAAAGTCTTTTGGGTAAAATTGAGCTAATTGAATAACCTTTTACTTGTCAAAAGCTGCAAATGAATTGGATGGATTTAAGCATGCAACACAAAGCAACAACTTAGTATTTACCTCATTAAATCTGCTATTTAACTCCTGTAGTTGCATATCTATGATAGTGTTGAATAACTCGATATGGTAGTGATGCGGGTTTGTCAATTCTTCAGCTCTACAATGTGATCTTCCTTGAACTGCATATAAATCATCCATACTAGGAATACTAATATGATGTTTCACACAAAAAACAGAAACTTCTTCTACCAAATAATTCCATCCATTCTCCCTTATCGCTTGAAGTCTTTTCTTAGAAATGTTAACCAAAATAATGGCATTCCCGATATCTTGATCTTTCCATTGTAGTACTTGGGACAAATCATTTGTTATTCCCAATATTGATTTCATCAAATGCAAAGTAATCACAAACTCAAAGGATTGCATCACTTTCAATAAGTGCAATGCTTCAACCTTTTGATCTGAATTTGTTCCTTCCTTCACAATCACATCAAGCACATCAATTACAGAGGCAAACATGTTAATTAAGCTCATAAGAGTCCCATAATGCGATACCTAACGTGTATCCTTAGGTCGAATTAGAGTACTTTCTTGATTTAAGCCACTGCCTTACTTGTGATTTCTTCATTCTTCAAGCCATTAATAATTCGAGCAACTTGTGCCTCTCGTAAAGTATCCCGTCACTTGCATGAGGATCCAACCACATTAACAATTTCAGAAATCAAAAGAAAGAGCGTGGCAATAAGGATATGGTTCTTCGCCACTGCAATAAGAGCTAGCTGAAGCTAGTGAGCAAAACAATGCACATAATATGCACACTCATTCTCTTTCAAGATGAGAGTTTTCAATCTATTAAATTCACCTTGTATATATTCTTGCCTTATCATAACCTTGCCCTCGCAACATAGATATGCTTAATCTGTGTACAGAAAATAACTCTTCATGTGCATTTTTAAGTGATTGAGCAATTGTGCTAGTGACATGCTTCAAGCCCAAAAAACGTTCAACCACACACCCTCTTTTGTTTACAAATCTCAAAACAATGGCCATTTGCTCTTTTGTTAACACATCACGAGATTCATCAAGGAGAACAGAAAACAATCCATCACCAAGCTCTCTAATTATAGCATTAGTTGTTTCAAATGCACAAGCTCTAACAATATCCTTTTGAATTTGAGGCAGTGTTAACTTAAGATTCTCAGGAGCATTTTTAAGTGTAACCTTCTCTCTTCTCATTATGATCTGTAAGGAATTTTAGAAGCTCTAGAAAATTTCCTAGTTGTTTGAACCATCATACTCATTATGCCCACGAAATAGAACTCCCTATCTTAAAAGGAATTTAATGCAGTCAATTGATGCATTAAACCGAACTCTATAATCAATCCTTACTTCATCTGTCATTTTACTGAAACTGGTTTCAATATGTTGTTTCTGATTTATCAAATCTTGACATTTACTCTAAGTTTGTCTGTGAGCACTATTAACTCCTCCTTTATGTTTGCGAAGTTTATCTTTCTTCTTCTAATCCATAAAACCTTCACTAACAAATGCATCACTACCCCCTTGATCTCCACACTCATTCTTAAAACATAACAATAAAGGCAAAATGCAGCATCCTTTGATATGCTATATTCCAACCACTTAAATTCATCAAATCATAAAGGATTGAACCTTTTCAACGTCTCATTGAAATCTTTTTGTGGAAATTCATGTTTACGAGGTTGGCAAGCACCATTAAGGTAGTACTTTCTATGAACTATTTCGCGAATATTGGGATCATATTCTACAATCTTAGGCCGTTCTCCTGGATTAGATAGAAGTTCAGGGAAGTTGAATTCTGCATGATTACTTTTTCAAGAATCTTTAGTACTTAATGATTGTGTAGAAACTGGATTGGATGAAAACTCAAGAACCTTGGATTCCACATGACTTTTTTTTTTTTTTTGAAGGTTCGCTACTCAACGGCGGCTTTTCTAAGGAGATTTTTGTTGAAGGATCATTGGAATTCATTGAAGACGATTCTTCTTCGTCGCTTTTTCTTTTAAAATACATCAACATATCTCTAGAAAAAAAAATTAAAATTAAGACTATTCTAAATAAAATTAAAAATTAAGGTGGAATATAACTAGCAAATACAATGTTTATACAAAAAAAAAAAAAAAATCGCATTGTATTAAAAAAAAAAAAGAAAATCTAGAAATGCTAATAAAGTATAAAAGAAAGAAAAAATACAAATCTGAATTATTGAAAACATCTTTAGATAGTGGCACATTTTTAATTTTTTTAAATCCTAATTTTTAGAAAATAACACAAAAATAAGGTTAATGACCAAAATCAACAAATTGAAATTAAACAATAAATGGACCAAATCTATGCCAAAACTATCAACACAACAAGGCCAGCTATTTTTTGGAAATTTTTTCTTTTTGATTTTTTTTGAATAGCCAGAATTGTTTTTGCAATTAATTTGTACCAATTTCGGAACTAAATTAGCAAAAATTAAAAGTTGCATCAAATTTGCATTAAATAGAAATTAACATAAAGCAAATTTAAACAAAAATTTAACACCAAATTCAAACAAAAATTTTATCAAAAAGTGAACTGAAAAAAAAACTTTTTGCTTACTCGGTCGACAGATTCCCACTCATGAAGTGTGAACAGCACCACTTGTGAGTTGTGAACGGCAGAAGTAATGGAGAGAGGAGAGAATATGTGAGACTTTACTTGGATGGAGGCCCAAGCTGGAGCAACGGAGCTGGAAGGCTTCAAAGTTCAAACCAAACACGCCGCAGTGATAGTGAACATCTGGGAAAAGTGGGACAAAATAGGGCAAATGGCATATTTTTAATAAGTAAAATATTACAGGGGTATTTTCATAATTTTATGTACAAATTTAAGTGGGGTCACGTGCCCCTCCTTGCCTCTGAGTAGCTACGCCCCTATCTACTTGATCTCATCTCTTCATTGAGTAGTGGGTTTTCTCCAAATTATATATATATATATATATATATATATATTGTCATCTATTCTATTCCACCACTACAGTTCTATATAATGAATATATATAGATGATTTGATTATTTTATTTCTTGTTTTTCATAAGATACTAATGTATGAATTACGTACCCGGCAAAGAATATGTATGAATTATCAGTTAAAATTAAAATTTGAAATTTGAAAACTAAAATAAGATAGAGAAGAAACTATGAGACGGATTATCCCAAAATTTTCTTTTGAGTTACAGTTGCATTACAATTCAACCTATTTCGTAGCTATTGTTAGAAACTTGGACTGTTACTAATAGAATTGAAAAGCTTTAAAAGTTAATTTCTACAATTTCAATATAAAATATATAATCCGTGAGAAATACATTGGCAATTGATAGATCCCGACCCCATGAACCCACATTTGTGTTAGTGGGAATGAGTAATAGCGAGGACAAAATTAGAAATTTTTTTTCGCCTTGATGTAGCAAATATAGATTATTTTTTCTATCATAATTAATCATCAATTTAAACATGCCAAGGTAACTGTAAAATTCTCAATCTAAATATACAAGACAAAGTACGAAAACGTAAATTTCAAACATACATAATAAGGTTCAAGCTTGCATAAAATAATAAATAAAAGATAAAATTAACACAAATTATTAAAGTTGCATCCTTCAATATTTTTGAGAATAGAGTTTCATCTATTACCTAATCTGAATCAATATCTTTAGCAAACTCTCATTCAATGTAAATCATCATAGAATCTGTTAAGAACTACTCTTCCATTTTATTACAAAGAGCAATTTTAATATATTTCATAGTAGAAAATGCATCTTCTGAAATGGCTATAGGAACAAGCAAAGTTAAAATAAGATGAACCAACCTATCGATCAAATTATATAATTGTGACTTATTTGTTTCATCTAATTCTCAGCATAATTCAAAAATAGTAGACATATTCTGAAAACACTAATGATGAAGCACATCTACCTTATAATGTTCTAGTTGACATCTCAAATAATCCATTTCCTGTTTACTAAAATCTTGAAAATAAAATTTCTCTGCAAGCTTACAAATATGATCAACTTGTAAATGATTTAAATTTGTTCTTAGGTTCTAGATCAGAGTTAAGCACAAGGATTTCCACTACCTTATCACTGAATCTAGAATTTAACTTTTATAATTGAAAATCAATTACTGAGTTAAATTTACTAACATGATAGTGTTTGACAAACTATCAATAGTCCTTTTTGTGGATATGAATGACCTGTAACATTTTTATACAACAACTCATATCTAGTATATCAATGACATACTATGTGTAAATAGATTGCATGTGCATAAGAAGATGATCAAATCAATCTTCTCTCAAAATTTAAAGGGAAGCTTTAGTAGTCAAGATTGAATTCATCACGTTTAAGATGACAAAAGATTTGTGCTGCAAAACTTAATAAAGTAAATCAGTAATCCCCATAATTTTATGCATAAAAAATAAGATAAATACGAATTCACAATACCTCATCGCAATCAAATAACCACCAGATTCTTCATGTCTAGAGTTAGAATAAATATTGTGAACTATGCTTTCAAGTACGGTAATAGTTACACCATTCATATCTATTAAACTACAAATAGAATTAAAGTGAGAGCTCCACCAAATAGTTCCACTCAGATGTTAATTACCAATCTGATTAGCCCCTCTATTAGTCTCATGTTCTCTAATAGCTGCTATATGAGCAATTTTTGTAACTTGAGCAAAGTATAACTTGGTATGACATTTGAGAGAAACACTAATAAGATTAATAATCGCTATCGATTTTGAAAAAAAAATAATCAAACATAAAACTCAATTCCAACAACTACAAGTATTCCTAGTTATAGTCAGTGGGCAAAATAATATACATATTATGCATATGGGCAATTTTGAGAAATAGAGTTTGCAGTCCGTTCCATGTGCCACGTATATTGTTAGCACCATCATAACCTTGATCTAACATATTAAAGATATGCAAGTTAAATCGAGCGAGTTTATTAGAATTTTCCTTTTTTAGTGTTGAAGCAATAGTGTTTAAAACATGCACAATCTTAAAAAAAAAAGCGCTCTCATGCATCAAGAGTATGATAGTGCTAGCAATATGCATAGCATATGAAATGGACTACGACTCTATTTCTTAGAGATTGCCCAATGCATATTATGTATATTATTTTAGCCACCAACTACAACTAGTATTAGTTGTAGCTGCTGCAATTGAGATTTCTATTTGGTTATTTTTTTCAAAACTAACAGCTATTATCAATTTTATTAGTGATTCCCTCAAAAATCATCCTAAGTACATTCTACTCAGGTTATAAAAATTACACACATGGTAGCTACTAAAAATTACACATATGGTAGTTATTGAAAAACATAAGATTGATAGAGGGGCTAATCAAATTGATAATTTACATCGGAGTAGAACTACTTGTTGGAGCTCTCGTTTTGATTCTATTTGTAACTTAATAGATATGTATGGTGCAACAATTATCATCCATGAAAGCATGGTTCACAAGGCTTTCTCGAACTCTATATAGTGATTAACAAGAAAAACTGGTCAAACCCATTGTATAGGCTAGAATATATGTTCGGCTGAACAGCTGACAGAGAATAATAAACACTTTTAGCGACTAAAGGTTATTTTTTAGTTGCTAAAACTTTCGCTGCCAAACATAAATTTGGTAGCTGATTCATTGGTAAAAACTATTCACAGAAGCTATTGACAACTAAAAATATATTTAGTCAGTAAAAGTGTAATCTTCGCAGACCAAACTTTGGTCGCTAAAAGTAGTTAAAGGATATATTTTTAGCAACCAACATACATTTGGTCGGTAAAGAGTTAATTTTTACCGACCAATTGATCCGCAAAAGGGTTAATTTTAAAAAAATAAAAATTTTAATTAATTTTAAAAAATAAAAATTTGTATGCAATTTATTTATATGACAATATTGGGCACCGTTTGATGACCTGTCGTCATACCACATGGCAATATGTGTTGTGCCACACTCAGCTTATTATTAGACCACATGTTATCCTTACATTTGGGGATTTATTTGTTACTATTGAGAATCAAACTCGTGTTATACTTCTAGAAGTTGGTGTGGTTGGCCACTAAGCTAAGCTATTATTTGTATATATTTTTTACATATTTATATATATAAATAAATTTTTATGATTTTTAGCGACCAATTGGTAATTAAAAGTGACACTTTTGGCAATCAACTGGTCACCAAAAGTCACAAAAATTTTATTATTTTTAGTTAATTATTTTAATGTTTTTGTAATAATTTTTTAACACTTCTGATGACCAATTACGCCAAAAGTAATAAAAATTTTATTATTTTTATTTAATTATTTTAACTTTTTTCAATAATTTGAAACATAACTAATATATAAAAGTATATGAATATTTAATAAATAATTTATGAATAACTATTGTATTTAACTAAAAATTATTTTAAATCTTTTTTTTAATTTTCCTTTAATCCTTGTGTATAGCACATATTTAATATATGTCTTCAGTTAAGTTGTATCATGACTCACTATTTGTAATATATTTTTATTCATTCTGTATTTATATTTTTAAAAATAATTAGTTCACATTTAGTTTTAATTTTAGAAAATTATTGTTAGAAACAAAATTTTTGAAAACTATTTTGAGAATATATTTTTAATATAAAAAATTTTTTAGTGATTATATTTGAAAATAAGTTTTGAAAAGACAAGGAAATGAAATTAGCTAAAATTAATAAATAATTTTTTATTATTTTTATTTTTAAAATTTTATCATTTCCAACGAAATATAAAATAATGTCACTTATAATATTAATATTAAATATACACTAAACGATTATTAGATATTAAAATATTTAATATTCACTTGGTTATAAGTCATATAAACTATAAAGGCTACTCTAACATATTTACTTAAAAAAAAAAACTTGATTATACATTTAGGTTATTTAAATTTGGTTTGGTAAATTTAGTTTTAGAGTTAATTTTATAACATTTTTTTATTGATCTATCATTGTAATTTTTGTAAAATATTAAATTAATTAAAATTAATAAATAAATGTTAAAATTAAATTTAATAAATAAATGTTAAAGGAAAATTTAAGTCGTATAAAGTGATAAAGAAATTTGTTTGAGAGAAAGATAGAGAAATAAACAAATTTTAATTATTTTTATTTATTTATTTCATTCTTTACAATAAATTTTCATCACTTTTGCTGACTAATTGGAAGCCAAAAGTGGCACATTTTACCTAGCAATTGGTTGGTAAAGGTAATAATTATATTATTATATTTGTAAGTCAGTTCATAATAAATATATTGTTATTTTTTTCAAATTTTTAACAATCAATTGAAAGGATAATCTTTTAGTGACCAATTAGTAGTTAAAAGTGAAAACTTTATTGACCAATTGGTCGACAAAGGTAATAAATATCTTATTATTTTTTATTCAAATTTTTAGCGATCAATTGGTTGGTGAAAGTAATTTTTTAGTGACCAAATTAATTTGGTTGCTAAAGAATAATTTATTAGCGACCAATTGATAGCCAAATGTGATACATTTACCAACTAATTAGTTGGTAAAGGTAATAAATATCTTATTATTTTTTATTCAAGTTTTTAGCAACCAATTGATCGGAAAAAAAAGTTACCATTTGTTGACCAATTTTTATATGGTCAGGAAAAAAAATCACTATTAGCAACCAATCTCATTTTGGTCGAGAAAAGCCACCCTTTAACGACCAAATATAAATTTGGCCAAGAAAAGTGGTCACCAAAAGTGTGAATTGTTATAATGGTCTGATGCGGCGCTGTTTCGCTAGAGATTCCAGTCTAACATACCAGCGAGGGAGAGATTGATTGGGGAAGAGAAAAAAAAAATTGGAAAGCTACCGCGGCTGGGTTTTCTTCTCAAGCCTTTATACTGTAGTGGTGAACCCATGTTATGTCGAGCGTGGGCCACCATCTACGTTGAAAAAAATATATGTATATATATTGTACCACCACTGTCATAACTTCTACCTATAACTATGTCTAAGGGTGGAGATTCGTATTTGTGTGTAAATACTCAAATATTTTAAAATTTAATTAGCATATTAAATAATTAATTTATTTTATAATGAGGTCAAATTATATTAGATCGTGTCAATTTTGAGTTCACGAATTTATATTATATTATATTTGAATTCTCTAGATAACTCGTTAGGTTGTGTCATGTTTCAATTGTATTAAATATTATCATCTCTATTTATATTCCACTATACTTTCAAAATTTTTTATTTGATTTTATTTTAAGGAAATTTAAATTAATATTATCTTATTCTAACACTACTTAAATTGATAATCAAATAAAAGAATAAAAATAGTAATTCCATTTTTATAAAAAAAAAAATTGTAACATTTTTAGAATATAAAAAAACGGAGGGGATTGTTGTAACTTGTTTTGGTTAATTTAAATGTTATTTTGCTTAAGAAATATTTGATATCAATATATAGTATTTTGTATTTTATCGTATTTTATGCATTTGATTGAAATTTAAAATATTACTTGTAATTTAGGCCTATATTGACTCAAATTTCTTGATCCGCCACTCATGCTACTGGTGCACAAGCAATGTAAATATCTATATGGTGGGTCATTATAGGGTTTAATCTGAGGCTCTACAAGCCATCTCAACGATGGGCTTTTAGAGTTTCAAAAAATTTTAAAAAAAAATGATGTTGAAGTGATGTAAAAGTGATACGTGATGAAATTTAATCGTGAGAATTTAAAAAAACTTTTAAAGTTTTGTGAAATTTTTTTTAAAAAATTCAAAACTTCAAACACCCCTAATATGTAATTTAGGTTTACATTCCATCTATTAGCCGCATAAAATTAAGTTAATTGTATATATTCCTGTATACATAATATTAAGGTGAATTAAGTAAATAAATAAATAAATAATAATAATAATAATAGTACATGGTAGTAGTAGTATGATATCCGAGTCAATTAGGTATATACATATTTTTAAGTTAAAATTAGGGTGAAGATATTCACACTTCTCCAAAAACTCTCTCCACTCTAAAAGGAGAAAATATTCAGTGAGAGGAAAAAAAAGGGAGATAATGATGGAGAGAGATTAATATTAGGAGAAAAGTTTATTATAAATTTTTGAACACCACCGGATTGTTAATAGCAATAATACCAGGCTCTGTTGTGTCTTTTGGTAACTGCAGGTCCGGCACCAAAGATGTTGGATTATAGTGTAGATAATGACTTAGAAAGATCAGGATTCAAGGGAATCAAGCACTCTTATTATTACATTAGTTATATTCACTATATTCTCATTTCAACTTTCTCTGCATGTTCAGTGATCTGCAGATCCCTACAAAGTCTGATTGATCCATTTCTTGTAAACAACTAGTGTCCAAACTAGAGAGGATGAAGCATTATCTGAATTCCATGTTGTGGGCGTAGTGTCAAAATTTGCACTGGCGAGTGAATATAGGATGGGGATAGGGTGAGAACATAGCGTTGCAGAATCATCGAAAGGGCAATCTTTGCTTCGTTCATTGCAAAGTTCATGCCCACACAAATCCTTGGTCCAAAGCCAAAAGGAACATACACTGCCGGCTGGTTGTTGGTAGCTTTAGCAACTCCTTCCAAAAATCTTTCCGGTTTGAAGAGATGCACATCTTCTCCCCATATTTGAGGATCACCATGGAGTGCCAGTGTTGAAATATCCAACATTATAGTGGCTGGAAGAACTAAGTTTTCTAAATTGACTTTCTTCTGAACTTTTCTTGCAATGCTAAGGACAGGAGGATAGAGTCTTAGAGACTCATGAATGATCATGTTCATCTACAAGACAAAAACAAAATTAAAAAAAAAAAATGATGGTTATGTCATTATTGAATTGTACATAAGAATTACAGTAAAATACACCTAATACCTTTGTATTTTACGGTAAATTTCACATCAAAGCCTACTATTTCAATTCTATCAGTTTACCCTATATACATTTGATCAACGCAGTTTTAATGTCGCCTTTTTGTCCAATTCTATTTGAAGTTATATCCAACTCTATGAGCCTTACATAATCATGTAGTCAAGATTCGAATTTCAAATGGACTTGAATGAAATGATGACGTTGGCATTGGATCAAATGCACAAGGGGAGTTTTGACCGAGTATTTATGAGGAAGTACAAGAGTATCAAGTATAATTTACCCCAAAAATATATTGGTTTTGATATGTTTACCATTTTCATTCTTGCAATGCCTTCTGCACTTGGATTCTCTTGGCCAAATAACTTGAGGACCTCCTCTCTTGCTTTTTCTTGGCAATCCGTGTGGATTGCTAGAAGGAGGACAGTCCACGCGAGCAACGTTGAGGTAGTCTCATGTCCAGCAAAGTAAAAGGTCTTGCACTCATCAACCACATCGTCAACTGTAATCCTATTATTTTCATCTGGATCATTCTTGGCCTTCACAAGTAGCCCTAGCAGATCATTCCCATAATTGTCTACTTCTGTCGCTGCCTTTTCTCTGTTCTTCATAATCCCTATAATAGAATCTCTCATCCCTTGTTCAAGTTTCTCTGACATCGTATCGTCAGTATTTTTCCAGAATCGACTGCTCAGATGTACATATGTTGATGAAAATTAAAATAGTATGTTTAATTTGAAGCATTAGTACCATTTACAAGTAGAGAAGTGACTTAAGAGCTCTGCTTCCATGAAATAGTAAATTTAAGGAATTGGTCTCAGGAAAGGCCTTTCCACAATGCAAAATGCTTACCCTTATTAAGTCATTTCTATTAACTAACTATTCTTGGGTGGCTCATCCGTCAGATATCTATATATATATATATATATCTATATTTTTATCTACATCAAACATATATATGTATATATATTTCCACAACCGTGAAAATATTTAGGGTGTTTTAATAATTTAGTATAGTTTAGGAGTTATATATTTAAAATTATTTTATTTTTTTATTATCAATTAATATAAGTAAACTCTAGTAGTTGATTATTATAAAAAGTCTATCTCCTTCAAACATATTAATTATTTACATTATAAGTTCACAAAGCTATTTTAAATGTTCAACCAACTACTAATAAATTGAATTTCCAGTCTTTAAAATTATTAAATTACTAATAATTTATTAAAATATTTAAAATTATACTAACTACTTTAAATTTTTATTATTTATCATCAATTAGTATAAGTGAAATTTAATTATTGAGTATCATTAGGAGTCCACATGCTTAAAACTTATTGACCAATTACATTATTAATTCTAAAAAATTATTTTAATTAATTTAAATTATTATTTATCAATTAATCTATGGAAATGTATTTTAATTACTCCAATTTTTTATTTTTCGCTAAGTATATCAATTAATTCTAGATAAATTTAAGTTATATAACTATATTCAACTAAATTACTATTAATTTATTAGAAAAATTATTATTATTATTAATTAATTTTAAATTATCTATATTAACGAACCCGTGAATAGACGTGCTCTTTGACAATCCCTTAGAACTTGATGACGAAAGTTTACAACTAAAAGCTTATTAAATTTATATTTGTTTTGTTCGTAATTAATTCAATTAGGATAAAATTATCTTCACAATAAATATTTTAATAGAGTTAGGATTCAAATTAAGAGAAGGAGGATCGGGGGTTAGAAACTTTTGAAAATAAGGGGATTTACATAAATTTTAAATGTTGAAGAAATTTATATGTAATTAACTTAATATTTAGGGGAGGTATACGTAATTTACCTAATTAAAAATACGAATTTACCTGAGGAGCGGAAGCCTAATCTTGTAAGTATTTCTGGAAACTATAATACCCAACTCATTCAACCTCTCAAATATGGATTTTCCTTCTAAGTAACTGCTCCCAAAAGCTGTCCTTGAAATAACCTCAGAGGTTAGCACCCTAAACTCCTCAGACACCTCAATCTCTTTGCCTTCATAAATTTTCCATCCTTCTAGCATCATCTCTACACTCTCAATCATTGCCGGAACCATATTCTAAACACAAAAAATCACTTAATGTTAATAGAGGAAAAAGCTCATAATCACTTAACGTTTATGCATCTTGTAATCTTCATTGCAGTAATTAACAACAGCAACACTAGATCATTACTTTCAAGCTTTCTGCACCGAACGCATGATTAGCCAATTTTCTTTGCCTTGCCCATTTTTCACCGTTGGATACTGCAAGACCACTCCCTAACAGTTTCTTTGCAAAGCCTTCGAATTCGGCTTTCGGATAAGCTCCTTCCCTGTTGTTGAATATTTCTTTGGCAAGCTCAGGCTCTGTAATCACTAACCGAGCTTTCGGACCTAACCAAGTTAGAAAATTCCTCCCTGTATTACCGAAACTCTGAATTATTATTAAATAAATGGAGATTGAAAGTTCATAAAAAAATCCAAAACGACCAATCAGAAAATATATATCTATATATATACATACAAAACGTATATACAAGCGTAGATACCATATGTGTTGATCCAGGAGTGTAGATGAGGCTGGATTCTAGGAAACATGTCATGGGAAAAATTCATCACGGGCCTGCCCGTGGACTCGGTTTTCATCTTGAGGATCTCTTTCGCGTTTCCATGGAAAAATCTGTAAGGAGGTCCTCTGATTCCCTGTGAACTCATCGCTCGTTGTATCCTAATTGGATTCAGCCATATGTCGTGAAGGAGCTTGAGGAGGAGAAAGAGGAGGAGAGAGCTTGAGAGAAGGATGAATGTCGTTCCCAGAAGACCCATATTGGTTCAACTTGGAAAGTCTCAGAAAGCTGCTAAATTTTTTTTTTTTTTTGTAGGGGAAGAGTGGCTAGCTGTGCCTCTTTCTTGCTTAATTTCTTTCAGATAAGGTGGATATGTCGTAGTTAATACAATTAGTCAAATCTATTCAAAAAAAAAAAAGTATTAATGATTTATCCCGTGTTCATTGGGCACAGCCTAGACAAATCTTTACTAGTTTTAATTATATGGTATATATTCTGCCAAAATGCCCACAACTTCTAGAAGACAACAATTATAGGCTTTAAAATGATTGATATATTAAGGGTCGATTTGGATTCAAAAAAGTTATAGAAAGTTTTTTAATAGCTTTTTTTTTTTATATGTTTTTTTTTATTTATCAAGATTTAATTTTCTTTTTAAAAACTATAATTTTTAGGCTTGTTATATTTGTAAAAAAAAAAAATCAAAGATCAAAAACTTCTTATCCACTTGAGAAAAAGATGCCTGCTTAGTTAAAAAAAATTAAAGAACTATTTTTTTATTTTTTTTAACTTTTACTCAAGTGAAAGTGAATTTTTTAATTTGTTTTTTTTTTAAAGAAAACTATAACTTCCAAAAAATTTCAAATTTAGTGAAAAAAAATAAGATGAAAAAATTATCCAAAAAATAAAAAACTGATAACTTTTTTGAATACAACTTTTAAAAAAAAAATACTTTTTTTAATGCAGACAATCAATGGAGCACATGGCACTGTCATTGAGTTGTCCTAATTCACGTTAGTCAAGTATCCTGCACCAGATTTTTTCTCCCTCGTGTTCATTTAAAATCATTTTACTAGCTGAAGCATGGAACTGTTAACGCAAGCGATTGAGGATTTTTTGAGTTTGCTTTCTAATGTTGATTAGTTTAAATTTATTTTGAGATTAGAGAATTATCTAATTATTAATTTTAAAATTTAAAAAATTAGTTAAAGTGTACATAAATTTGAAATTGATAAAAGTGAATCAGTTCAATCTAACACAATTTGTTTTATTTTTTTAGAACTTAGAATTGAATATGGAACCTAATGATAGACCAGACCTATAAATTTTAAAATTTATATTTAATATATTTATATATATTTTTTATTTGTATTTTATTATAAAAATGAATTTTACGTAAAAAATATTGATTTTAGTTCTAAAAGGGTGGTCTTAGGATTAAAATTTAAACAAGTAACACATTAATTTTGAGCCCGGCCTAACTCACCTAATGTCCACCTTGAACACAAATTGGCATAGGCATTTTGTCACGCCCCTAATCTGAAAGTCCGAGACAAACAGTATGGAAATGTGAACATTAAATAAAATAAATAAAATCCAATCTATATTCGATTCACAATGAGTTATAATCATCAATATATCCAAAATTATTATTTATTTTCATATAAAATAATATTTCGTTATATCTCATCAATTAATCAATAACATAATTCACTTTAATATTATTCCCAATGACCGCATTCGAGGTCTGTACAGTTAGAACATATACTATAATCATACTTATATCTTTCAAAATAATGATATTATGAAAATAGAATACAAATTCACACTTAGGTCACACAAAACACAGTTGTTGTTATTTATAGTTAAATCAAATTTAGGCTACTTAAGCCAGATTTAGGCTACTCAAGCCTAAACTGTTTATGTATCCCCACATAGAGAATCAGGTTATTGTAATTCCTAACTTTATTACTTTATGTTTATAACTCAACTCTTCATTAATAAATCACATATTAAACATCCTCATAATTAACAACTTTAGGATATCAACACATAACAATAATATAAATGCGATCTTATGCAATGGGTAATGATAGAATGTAATATGTATACTCTAATCTCCACCTACCTCCAACCATATCCCAGGACGGGTGACGCTTAGCGAAGAACGTAGGGTCACCAACCGCATTATTTATACTTACAACGAACGTATATCTCAATATATATATACTGAGTGGGGAACCATGTTACATGCACCTTCACCAGTGTAAAACTCAAGAGAACCATGTTACACCCTCTAACCCTTCTACTAAGGAACCGTGTTACAACCCTAGTCAGGCATCTGCTTTTCTCAAGCACAACACAATCACAAGCAAGAAAACGTGTTATACCCCTTACCGGTGTAAGACTCAGAAGAATTGTGTTACACTCCCTAATCTTTTTGCTAGAGAACCATGTTATACTTTTAGTTAAGTATCTGCTTAGCTTAAGTAGGAAATCAATATAAATAACATCTTAAGATCAGTTCCAATAATTAAACTCTAGTCAAAATCTCATTTCATCATTTTCTCAAAATCATGGATCCTGTCCATAAATATTACCCTGTGCCTCGGCACGTCAATAATATCAACATGGCACTCTCGACCAATCAATAATTACAATATAAAATCAGATGAAGTAACCTTAGCCCCATGCACATGATATTCTCAATCATGTAAATAAATATCATTCTAATATAAATATGTATTCCTATTAACCTTGATGATAATTTAGGGTTCATTTCATTTTTAAAAATTAATAATAATTTAGTTTGGGCACAAAACATGTATTTAGAAATCAATTATAACATTTTCGAAAATTCTACCATACTAGTATCCGGACACCCTAAGCTACGATTTGGACACCCCCAGTTCGGACACCCTATCCAACCAATTCGGACACTCTTCCAACCAGTCTAGACACCAGAGACTAATGCCCATTTCCTGGTTTCGTTTTCAACGAAATCCAACTCCAAATCTTTTCCAAATCATATAACCAAGCCACCATCTCAACAATAACTCATATATAAATATTTAAACACTTAAATCACACGTTTCTGCAACATTTAATCGAAGAATAATTTAAATATATGCAAGATCTTCACATTTATATGCATGTATATATATGCACATTTATATATACATATATATATATATATACAAATCTCATGATATTCAACTAAATTAAGCATGTATATACATCAAAAATCATCTTAACAACATCTAGAATACAAATATAAGTCCCACCTATCTCAGATCTAAAGAAAAGATGAGGAAAAAATGGGGAATCTTGGACCTCCAAAACTTCTCTCTTCTATTTCTCTCACCTCGGGCAAAATCATTACAATCCAACATTACCATGATGATCACGACATCAGAGATATCAAGGATTTGCTATCTTCCTTTTATGGAACATATTTTCTCTTTCTACTCTCTTTCTCTTTCTCCTCTCCTTTTTTTCCTCTAGAATCCCTAAGAGCCAACCAAGAGAAAAGAAAAAGGAAGAAAAAAAGAAAGAAATGAAAGGAAAGAAAATGGCTTGGCCTTTAAGCCAAATGTCTAACCCAATACCAATTAGAGCCACACTCGACTTAAGAAAAATAAAATAAATCAATCCAATTCCATTTAAAATATTTTATTGACCCAAAGTAACACATAAATGGACAAAATTAAATACCAGGTATTACACATTTAGGTTATAAAAAAATAAATAAATCTCAACATTAGTGTGAATACTTTTTTGATAGTGTCAATAATTTTTGTTATTTTATGTAAAGATATTGTTAAGCTTGATCGGTGGGGTTGACATTTTCTTAAGATTGCTACAAACTAACTAATTTTAAATTTTGGCTTTAATTTAGGTAGAGTTTGGAAAGTAAAAAAGTTATTTTTTTTTTTTATGGAACTAGCTATTAAAAAAATAGTTTTTTTTTTTTGGCAAAGAAAAAAAGTTATTTTCTTAATAGTTAGTTTTTTAGTTTTTTTATTAATTTGACATATTTACCCTCAACGGTTTAAAAGAAATTTAAAATGTAAAAATGTAATTTTGGTCATTTTAGAAAAAATAAAAAAAATGAGTAGTTATAAGCTAGCTTTTAGGTAGTTATTGCCAAACGGACACTTAGTGTCCACGCCATTTGATAGTTTAGTTAAAAAAAAAAAAAAAATTGTGGTTGTCACGCCTCTAATCTTGTAGTCCCAGGACAGACAGTATGAGAATGTGGGGACTAAATTAAACAAATAAAAGCATGATTCAAGATCAAGTCATAATATAAAAATAACAATCAGAGCATTTAATCTTGACTCTCATTCCCATATAAGATAATAGAAGTGACATCATCAAAATAAATTCTAACGTCACCTCTCAGTGACATAATCCAAGGCTTACGTAGCCACAATAACATCATCATAATACAATCTTAGAAATGTAAATAAGTTTAGAACTCACTCCTCAAGTCGCATAAATAAAGGTACAGTCATCCAATTGTAGAACCAAAATAACTACTAAGTTAAACCATTAATTTCAATTAAGTTCTAGGTGACTACTCCCTGACCTCACAGGATCACCTGAAATAAAGATGGGGTAAGCAGTACCATCTAGCAGGTAGAACTATGCAGGTGTGCGTGAGTATACAATAATCAAATGCATAATATAAATCATAACAATCTCAACAAAATATAACATAACAATGCACATATGATGCAATGGCCAATGCATTCTCTAATCTCCATCTACCTCCAACCTTATCCTAAGATAGGTGACACTTACCAAAGCATATGGGGCTACTAACTGTACCGTTTACACTTACAGCTAATGTGTATCTCAATATATATCATGAGTGGGGAACCAAGTTACACACCTACAAGTGTAAGAGTCAGAGGAGCCGAGTTACTCTTCCTGGCCATTCTACTAAGGAATTAAGTTACATACCTAATCGGGCATCTGCTTAGCTCAAGCAAGGTTTGGCTGCAATCTAGAGAAAATCTCATTATAATATATCAAGATAATGTCCCAACTCTAATGACTAGCTCTAGTCATATATATCGACTGTGGATCATCTAGTATTTTAAAAATTTCATATTTTCCTTTTTTTTTCTCAAAATTAAGAATCCCGTCCACATGCATAACATGTGCCTCGGTACGTCAATAATATAAACATGGCATTCTTGTCCAATCATCAATTACAATATCAAATTGGATGATGCAATCCTAGTTTCTTGCACATGATATGCTCAATCATGTAAATAAATGTCATCTCAATAAAAAAAAGTCATTCCCATTAAACTTAATGATGATTTGGAGTTCATGCAATCTTTATAAATTAATAACTAATGGTTCTAAGCACCAAAAATGTTTTAAAAATCCAAATTTTACTTTTTTGAAAAACCAAACCCATTCTGTCGTCCGAACCCTTGCCCCATTGACAGCCCTATCTGGACTCTTATCTGAATGACAATGATTAGGAGCTATTCTCTGGGTTCGTCTCTTACACGAAACCCCCGAATTAAAAACACCCCAATTCTTTCATTCAAGTCACATACTCAATAATCAATCATATATAAATATGTAAACATCTCAATAACATGTTTAACTAAAATGTGTAAACATCTCACTAACATGTTTAACTAACATTTATTTCAATAATAATGTAAAGAAATGCAAGATTTTAACATATATATATGCATACACACACATATATACATCAACACAAATCAACCAATATTCATCCAAATCAAACATAAAATATATGAAAATCATGCTAACAACATATACAAGTATGTATATGGTTCCCACCCACCTCAAATCCAAAGAAAATGAAGAAATTTGGGTTGGTCTTTCAAACTTTCAAAGCTAATATATCTTACTTCATGCCAAAATCACCAAAAATTGCCACAACTATGGTGTTCAAGGCATTGAATACTCACTAGTTAGTCTGGTTTCTGTCTTTGAACTTCATTTTCTCTCTCTCTCTCCCCGCTCTTTCCCTCTCCCCTATGGTGTTGCTTCTAAAAAAGACTGAAAGAGATGAGGAAAAGAAAAAAATAAATGAAGAAAGAAAGCTATGCCGCTGACTCAGTTGTCCAACCCAATACAACTTCAAACCAAACACGGCTTAGGAAAAAATAAAATAAACCCAACTATCTAGACCTAACCTCATCTCTAAATATTTAATTGGCCCAAAATCTTAAATAAATAGCCATAATTAAATATCGGGTGTTACAGTGATATTCACCAAAACTCATAAAAAATACATTACAATCTCAAACAAAAATTTTCAATTAAAATATAAAATAAATTATACTCAACACCGATGCACTTTACACCGAATTTTACTTTAATCATTCTATTTTTAATTGTAACGGTCAATTTCCTATACTTATGATCAAGTTTTACTTTAATCCTTCTATCAAATTATTAACGGAAAATGCCATATGTTAATTACAAATAATGAACATGTGACTTTTAGTCATTTTTTTAATGATTGTTAAGAAGGACCAAGTTAAAACTTAATTATAAGTATAAAGAATTAATTGTTACAATTAAAATTAGGAAAAACTATCTTTTCCCCTCTACTTAAGGTGAAAATCATTGCATACTGAGTTTTAAAAACTTACCTTTGTTTCTTGTATTTTGTACTAAAATAAAAACATTAAAAAATTCATCAAATATAACGATTTTGGCTCTGAGTAACTTTTAAAAATTACATTTATACCTCTTGTAATTTATATCACTTACACTTACACCCCATAATTTTATTCAATTTTTAATAGGTATTTATGTCTTTACACATAAAAATTTAATATCGTTCATGATTTTTATTTTAGTCTGAAGTATAAGAAATACAAATGTCGATTTTTAAAATTCAGATGGTTTAAATAATTTTCACCTCAGGTACAAAAGATAAAAAAAGGTAATTATCCTTTAAAATTACAGAGATGAAAGTAAGATTCAATAAAGTATAATATATATATATATATATATATATATATATGTATACACAAAAAGTCTAAAACGGAGCACACAACATCCTTATTCAGTTGTCCTAATTCCCCTTAGTCAAATATTATAGGCTAGATTATTTCCTCCTTATGCTCATTAGAATCCTTTTAGTCATTGAAATATGGACATTGCTGACTCAAGCATTTAAGAAGTTTTTGAGTTCTTTACTGATCATCAATTCAAGTTTTTTTTTTTTTTTCAATTTATTTTTTTATTTTTTAATAAGGACATTCAATTGAAAAAATTAATCAAAATGTAGATAAACTGACACAAACACAGTAAGTTATAAATATAAATAAATAAAAAACCTCAAACGTAGGTGTGAATACTTTTTTGATAGTATCAATATTTTTTTTGTTATTTTACCTGAAGATACTGTTAAGCTTGATCATCGTGCTTGATCATCGGGATTGACAATATATTGAGGTTGTGAGAAACTAACTAATTTTAGGATTAGTTTTGATGATACCATAACTGTCCCATGTCAGAAAAGAGTCGAAAACTGAGATAACTTATAAGCGCCTCTACTTCTCCCATTGGCATGATGCGTTTCAAAGCCATGAGTGCACTAGATTCAGTGGACAGGCTAAGTGTGCTCCAGTGGAAGTAGTACCAATATGGATGACCTCCTGAGAAGCAGTTGACCAAGCCCAAAGCGGATAATATTTGCCAAAAGGGTCTATGGTGTGCGGACGAAAATGGAACATTATCAAGTTTGAAAAGTAAAAAATAAATAAATAAATAAAAAGTTATTATTATTTATTATTTATTTTTATTTATTTTGGTTACTAGCTAGTTTTTTCAACTTTTGGTAATTCAATATTTTTACCTTTCATGATTTACAAATAGTTGAAAATATAAAAAAATAAATTTGGTCATTTAAAAAAAATCAAAAAGTTTAGTAGCCTTAAATTCAAGCTTTAATTAATGTCCACACCATTTGACTGGTTAATTAAAAAAATCGTGATAATCACAAAAATTCAACAAAAATATATTATAATCTCAAACAAAAAATTTTCAAATAAAGTATAAAATAAATTACATTTGACATCTTTATAGTTTAAACAAAATCTTACTTTAATTCTTCTACTTTTAATTTTTAATAGTCAACTTTTTGCACTAATGGTCAAAGTAAAGTCTTTTTGTCAAATTTATTAATGAAAATTCCATTTTATAATCAAATATGATAGACATGTAATTTGTTAGTCAATTTTTCTTTTAATAATTACTAAAAAAATAGTCAAATTAAAATTTAACCACAAGAATAGAAAGTTAACTATAACATTTAAAATTATAAGGATCAAAATGAGATTTGGTATTAAATAGAAGAATACAAAATATAATTTAACTTAAAATATATTTATAAAAAGTACCTAACAGATTTTTACAAAGATTTTTAACTCTATTAGCATTACAAAATTCTTCTTTTCACCTGAATTATATCATCTACTTAAACTATTTTAACAAATACTTTTATTTTATCATTATTAAAAATAATAAAACAACTAGTAAATTACACTTAGTACCCTTAAATTTTACATTAAATCTTATTTTAGTCTTTGGAGTACCAATTGTAATAGTCAACCTTCTTAGTAATAATCAAACTTCACTTTGATTCTTCTGTTAATAATTCATAAGAAAATGTGACTAAAAATGTCACATAGACATCATACATGATTGGCACATGATATTTTTTATTAATAAATTTAATAAAGGAACCAAAATAAAATTTAACTATAATTACCGAAGAGTTGACAGATATAATTAAAATTATAATCCTTTCTATTTTTCTTTTTTCCCAATTTCTTAACCTATAAACAAACAATTGAAGCTATTGAGATGAATCCAGTCTTTGCGAATCAATTACTCCCTTTCTCTTCTGCAAATAAAGCAAAAAGGAATCCATCCCTGTACATTCAAATATTTTTTGAGTTAGAGGAACCCAGATGAGTTTTCTGTAAAGCATAATCATCTTTCTTTCAAACACCCTCTCTCTACACCTTCTGTCGTTACTCACCAAGCTCTTTCACAGAATATGGTAGACTCCGATTCAAACAAAACATCTGATGAGTGTAAATTTATAATTAAATTAATACATAATATTTAATTTAAATATACAAGGTTTTGATCTTCATAATATTCGCATATGTTGCCTACAGACATAATATAATCAAGGATACATACCTTGAGTTATTGTTATGAAAATCTGAATGCGAAAAGTACTTCAAAATTATTGTTCTTGGATCTTCTCCTTCAACAATGTAAAAATCCTTTTAGAAACTAGGGTTTCTCCCTCTTGTCTTGTAAATCCTAATGTGTTGTAATTTTAATGTATGTATGAATTGATAGAATTCATACACTATTCATAGAAAGAGAGAACCCAATTTCTTAATTAGTCATTTAATTTTTACTGTCCATCAAAGCAAAATATGATTAGGAAATTAACTCACAAATTTTTTTGGTGAATAATAACTTCCTAAATAATTCATTATCAAATTTGGATTCTTATATGGACCACTTTTATTAAGATACTAAGATTTAGTAATTAATTAATTCCAACAATTAGTTCGATTCAAGGCCCTCCGTACAAATTCTTCCACGGAAACACCAAAGAGATTCCCAGGATGAAAACTGAATCGTTGAACAGGCCCATGGATTTATCTCTTCACATATTTCGAAGAGTCCAGCTTCATCAGCAATCCTGGCTTAACGCATATGGTAGTTCCATGTTTGTTTTTATGAACTTCTCAATCCCAGTTTCTTCGCACAAGTTAACACATTTAATTTTTTCTTTTTTTCTTCTTTTTTTTTTTTTTTTTTCCTGGAGCAGGAAAGATTTTTCTTTTCTAGTTATTACAGAATGGGAGCTTGCCAAAGAAGTGCTTAACAACGGAGAAAAAGCTTATCCGAAAATGGAAAGTGAAGGTTAAATTACATAAAGAAGCTATTAGGCGATGGCCCTGCAACTTCTGAAGGTGAAAACTGGGCAAAGCAAAGGAAACTCGCCCATCATGCATTCCGTGCGGAGAGCTTGAAAGTAAATTGGTTACCCTTTGGATTTGATTTGATTTGATTTTTGTTATTTGTTGTTATGTTTTTTCACTTCAATAAAGTGAAAAAAAATAAAATAAAAGGAAAAGAGAGTAGAATAGAATACAATTTTGACGAATTCTGGGCTTCCACTAATAACTCAATCCTGCCCCTGCTTAACATCATTCGGAGCATAAAAACATCTTTGATTGGGATCTTATTAAATATAAATAAATTTTTAATTTAAAATTTATTTTTTACATCTTCTGGAATGTAAAAATATAAATTAAATCTTTGTGTTTAAGTGTTGTTAGTATAATTTTTTTTTTCTATTGTTAATTATTGTTAACCCGCTTAAAATGATGTTAATCTTATATGAGATTTTATCAATTTTAATTTTTAAAAACTTAACGGGTATTGGCAATAATATTTATTTAATTGAGTTTTTTTATTTAATTGAGTATATCAATTGGTGAACTCCATTTCATTTGTAATATATATTTTTAAAATCTTTAATTTCAAAAACAAATCTAAATCATCTATGATCTATGTCAGCAAAGTTTTCTAGTTTTAAATTATCTTCAACATCAATGCAATCTATTTTTTTTTTTCATATACTTATTATAAGTCAGCATCCAATGATTTTATTTTTTTTAAAACAAAAGCTCAAATTATGTATATACATTTGAAATTGTCGAAACTTAGCCTGATTTGAAATTGTTTATTTTTTTTATAAAAAATAATTAACTTAAATGATTCTTTAACGTATTATATTATTTCATCATCACCATTATCATCAAATTAATTTTTCTTTTGTTTTTTTACGAAAAATAGATTCTATTTCCATTTCAAATATAATATCATTGTACGAAGCAGTAGTGGTTGCAAATTCATTTTTACTATATTTAAAAAAAGATGAAAACTTTTGATTGATCTATGGCAATATCAAAAGCATGTGAATGTGCATAGAAATTATTTTTAAAGTATAAATTATCAAAGAATAGGAAAAGCATAATGATATAAATGAGTTTGAATTTTTTAAAAGCCCAAATTTTTAATCTGAATAAGACTTTTTTAACAAGATATATTAATATATTCTTATTAGACCTTAATTAATTTGGGTCTCTTTGACTCCTAAAAAGAAAATATACATATACATATATATACATATGTATTTCTTGATTACTCCTAAAAAGTGTCCTTTGATTTTTCTTGGAGTCTAAGCTTTTTTTTTTTTTTTTCTGTTTCCCTATATAAATAATTTTTTTTTCAAAAACAAAAAAACACTATCTTATAGACTATTAAATTTTTAGAGCTTTCTAAGGCCTAATCCGGCTGCTTTTGGCTTTATGATTAAAGCTTCGTTTGGTTATAAAAACCAACTTTCAGCATATTTTTTTTAGTTTTTTTATTTTTGGTTTTAGAATTTTTTTATTAAAATTTAAATTCTTTAGAAGAAGTACCGTATGTTAATCACATTTGGAAAAAAAATTAAAAAATTAGTATTTGTTTAAATAAAAGTTATTCGTTTGAACAAAAGATAACAAAAAAATTAATTTTTTTATTTTTTTAACTTTTACCTAAACAAATGTAAATTGCTTGATTTTTTTATTAATACAATTAATAATTTTTAAAAGTTATACCTTCTGAAAAAAACTAATTTTGATGAAAAGATTATAGAAGACGAAGAAAAGTTTGAAAAAAAAAATTGGATTTTTTTTTTTTAAATTAAACTCACCCCTAAGTCACCAGGCTAGACAGTCAAAAATTTGTAAAATATGGTTCGGACTATGATCGAGGGGTGTTGGGTTAGCGAAAGTTTAAATTAAAAAATATAATAAAAGTATAAAAATTTAAAATAATAGTAATATGTGATAAAATTTATTTAAAAAATTAAATAAATTAAATAAAAATTATGAATTTTGATTAATTTCAACATACTAAACACCCTCAAGAGCGTGGAAATGACATTGGAAAGGCAGAAACCTGGAGAAGGCAAAGAGTTTGAGGTGTTTGAAGAGCTCAGAGGACTAACATGAGAAGTTATTTCATGTTACGTGGAAGGAAAATTTGAGAAGTTGAACAAGTTGACTATTTTGACTTTCAGAAATATTTTCAAAATTAGGGTTCCAGGCCTTAGGTATTTTCATTCGTTACTCGTTATTGATTAGTTAATTTCTGAAAAGGAATTTCATATATTATTTCTGGGTTCTATTTTTTTTTTTTTTAACTGACCAGATTTTAGCTTTATTTCCACTGAGAATAACTGTACATATATATATATATATATGTATATATAAATGAATGAAGATCCAACAGACTCCGTAGTAGGCATATAGCACAGAAATTTCTAACATTGATTCACCTCAATCTCTTGTTTTTCCATCATCTCTAGACTTGATTCTGACCAAATATTTATTTCTTAATTCAAGAGTTCGCCTCTAGTTTTAACTGCTGTTTGGGATGATGTTTTCTTCTTAAGGCTCAAATATTGCTGATTCAGTTAACAGGATTGCTGTTTTGTCTAATCTCACTGGTGAAAATTCCAACTGTTAGCAATAGAAGAGATATTAGCAAGTATAAGAATGACATATTTTACACAAAAAACATCACTAAACGGGTCTTAGCGGGGCGAACACAATGCCAATTCTCTAAAGGCCTCTCCTTGGACTACTACTTAAATTTTACCATTTCATGGAGGCAGAGCTTTTAGAACTCTATTTTGCTTAGTAAATTTGATGTTTTAAAAGCAAAAAATTTCTACTTGTAATGATACCAAATGATAAATCAGTTAATTCATCTCCTCTGAAGGGTCCAATCCAAGCCTAAAAGTGCTAAGTACACACTGATAAATCAGTTAATTCGTCTCCTCTGAAAGGTCCAATCCAATCCTGAAAGTGTCAAGTACACTGGTATGGTACCTGTCAAAGAACCTCTAATAGTTAAGTTAGTTATTGAGTTTTGAGAGAATATTTAGCCAGAATTTCAGTATGAGTAGAGTGTTGTACCTATGTACTTCTTTAGTGAATGTATTTTTATAAAACCTTATGTAAAATGTTATGTGCCTGAGTTTCATGTAATCATGTCTTTTTCTTCCAATCTGGATTTGTCACCTATATTGTAGATCTCAAGATTGATTCCTCAATTAGTTAACCAAACTGTTATAGGATAGCTAGAGAAATTAGTACTTTTGTAGACGAATATCTCGGAGTGTGTCATAAGATGGTTGTGCACATGATCCATGACGTAAGCTCTCTTGTCAGTTATTCCCGATCGGGATGATCAACTAAGAGTGGGTTGAGTAGAGGCTAATACCTGACTAGGGATATCTTTAGCTGAATATATTAACGATTCTTGATCGGGTTAAATGCCAAGCGGGGAACTTTTCTTTTTAATGATGCTCTGTTAGACATGATACGTAGAATATCCCCATATCACCAAATTTTCAAAGCTTCTTAACCATTTCTTCTACAGGAAGTGGGGGATGTCTTTTCCATTCTAATTAATTTTCAAATATATTGTATATGATTAATTGATGATCTGATTATACTTTTTATTTTTCTGCTAGTTGAGTTTGGAAAACTAGTGATAAGATAGAACCAGAGAAACTTGAAAAGGGGATGTGAGATTCTATTATAAGGATTGTAAAGAAAAGAGAGACCACTGTGTCAGAAGGAGACAACTACGGGAATGATCTGCTAGGACTACTTGTGAAGGGGGCCAACCCCCTAAAAGTTACAAAAAAGGGTAAAAAAAAAAAAATGGCCCAAGTAACATGTTTACATTTTAGCTTATCTCTTCTATGGAGCCTAAGCCATCAACAGATTTATCGGTAGATAGGAGGGTCTGATCGGCATCTTTATTCACCATCTTGCTTGTTTCCTTTTGGCCATCCCCGACCTCGGTAGTCTGGCCGATGTCTTGAGCAACACCTTCCCCAACCAGGTTTGACTGAGTTTTCTTGTCGTCTTCATTGGACTCGTTCTTTGGCCATCCGAAAGAAGTGTATAGGTCAGGGTTCGAAGGCTAGCCAGCTTTGTTAAGGGCGTCTACCCAACCGTTCCAGTAGCACGTGTTCGCCGTGACAAATACTTGCTTCTGGTAGTTATCATCGGCAGCCTCGTACCCTTCTAAATAAGCTTTATTTCACTCCTCTTGAAGTTTGTTTTCAGCCTTGGCCACCCTCTTGTTGGTGATCTCTAAGCCCTTTTGCATGGCAACAAAATTGGCTTCCAAGCGCTTGTTTTTTCTCCAAGTGTTTTTCATTTTGAATACAAACCAGCCTCACTTTCTCTTCGACCTTTTCAGTTCAGACTCGCTGACTATTGGCTGCTGCCTCAGCATTGTGAAGGCTCTCAAAGATACATATGAAATGCCGATTAGCATCCCTGAAGAACTTTGTGGCCTACAAGTAAGGAAAAGAGAAACTTAGTAATCATATCTTTACCCCCCCCCAAAAAAAAAAGAAAAAGAGTTACTCAGAAAGTCGGCTGAGCTTACCAGGAGGGAGTACTGCACCGATTGGAAGAACCACTCTTCATTGGGTAGGTTCCTAATTTGCTCCTGATCATTGGGGAGTGTCACAGCGTTGGCAATTGATAGTGCAACACCTTGGTTGGAGATAGCAGAATCTCCGGTTGTGATCGGTCGAGTGCCAGTCATTGGGTTTATTATGAAGTCCTCGCCTCCTTGTCTTGTGGTGAGTTCATCGTCGAGTAGAATAGGGCGGCTACTGCTTGGAGCATCCCCGGCTATGGTCGACCTTTGCTTTATTGTAACTCCACCACGGGCAACTAGGGGTAGAGGTAGAGGTGGAGGTGGAGGTGGAGGTGGAGGCGGGGGTGTGGTAGCCTTTCATTTCCGGCTGACTTCTTTTTTGCCCTTGTCTTCTAGGCCCTTCTTCATCACCTCACGAAGGTTTCTCAGAGGCATCTCATCCGAGCTAGAGGGCGGAGCGATGGCAACAGTCTTCTTCTGCGGCACGCCAGTTGGGAAATCTTCCGAGTCAACCAACTCGTTAATCCAATCCTTGTCGATGTCTGGCGGGAGGGCCGTATAGCTCTGGTGCGTAGGTTTGTAGCCGAGCAAAATCGGAGCCGTCTGAGCTAGGCCCCTCAACGTTCCCTTCCCCTTATAGGCAAAGACTTCGGCAATCTAGACAAAATTTATGCTTCACAGGTTGGTAAACCTCTTATTGAAATGCTTATCTGCACAGAAAAGGAATAAGGTTAGTTAATGTCTAATCGCATAAAAAACTAAAGAGAAACAGAGATAAAATAAGTAACTACCTATGCCCCTCGAAATCCTCTAAACGTTGTCATGCCTATCCTTCCCTGGTAGCCACTACCATTCTCCTCCAACCAGGATGTGGTCATCCGGTAAGTTCTTACTCGAGTCAAAGAGGGAATGCACAAGGTTATCCTCTACTCGACATTTCAAATAATATCAGCCATTCTTCGATGGGGTAACGATGTAACAGTAGAGGATTTCAGGAGGGCAGAGGTCGATCCCCAAGATTTTATTAAGTTCTTTAACCCCTACTAGGATTTTATACCTATTCGAGGCCAATTGCCCGGGGCAGGGTCCAACCATGGAAAGAAAATGCCTAATAAAGGCTTGAAGCGGAAAGGTTATCCCACACTCTTCGATGGCCACTAACAGCTAGCGTGTCCACTCAGATCCCCCCTGTTTTTCAATTATGCTGAAATCATCGGCCCGAGATAAGGCCAATTGAACAGAATCGAGGATTTGATGTCTAGTCTTAAAGGCCTCCATACCCCCTAGTTTCCTAAGGGAGTTCAAAAATTTCCCCATCTCGAGAAAAATAGAAAATAAGAAGCAAAGAGGAAGGATACCACTCACCAAGATATGGTTTAATGGCAGAGTTTCTGGTCGGACACAAAGTAAGCTTCGACAAACTGAGTAAAATGAGACTCGGGACAAAGAATTGGTAAGAGCTTTGGAAACTTGGAGACATGAAAAACCTCCATAGACGTGAAGAATGTGTACTTATAGAGAGAGAAGGTGAAAAGGCGGAAGACGAAAGGATGTCATGCCATATCTATAATGAAAGGGCCCTAGGCGTGCCCTACACACCACGTGCCTACGTCAGTGATGCTTGGACTTAACTATTTATGGCCCACTGACACCCCCCAACTGTCATATTCTTAACACGCGTGGTTTACAATATGCGTGTACGTATTATGCTAGGTAAGCAAAAAGTGTTGAACAAAAGAAGTATTGTTCGAACACGTATTCCGTACCAGTGATGTTAAGTTCCGATTTAAATCTTAAAATCTTACAATTTTACGATATTAGATTGAAAAAATTTGTTCGATTTTATGTAAAATCCTAATAAGGGCAAAATAGGTGGACGTATAATCAGTAAAATCTCAATTTTATAGGCAATTTTACCGATTTTAAAAATTAAATGTTCTTTATGTAATATTTGTCAAATAAAATAGATTTTTGTGATTGTTTTCAAGTAATATACCACAATTATTTCACTTGTTACTTTAAAAAAAAATTTATTTTATAACACTATTATTTACTATACTACAGTATTTGAGGACAATGTGTGTTGTTGTACCAAAATGACTACCATAAATTAAATATAGTAGATAGGATAAAAACCAAAAGACCTATAATAAAATATTACAAATAAATTTCAGCTCAAACAAAAAATTAGAATAAAATGAGGTCAATATTTTAATGTCAACTATATAAATCATACTAAATATTTTAACGATCTCAATTGTGTAGTTGGGTAGATGGAGTATAAAACTAAATATAGAATCTTTTGTAAACTTTGTTGATGATTCTTTTTATTAATATGACTAAGTTTTTGTGTGTGGCATTTTTATTAATACATGTCTTTTCTCTCTTCTCTTCTTAATAAAATTATTAACTTATCAAAAAAAAATGGAAGTTCTAAATGAAAAATTATAGCATAATAGACTATATTTTCATTTTTTTGGTATTTGGTAAAATCTTACGATTTTGTGATTTGATTTTTGGACCTTCCACCGATTTTAAGTAAAATATCGATTTTAACAACCTTGTTCCATATTATTCCTAACTCTTTTATGTGTGCATGTCACACGCACAAGAGCTACGTAGTTGGAGGGGGAATTTCAGATACATGTCATGCATTCAACTTGGACACATGGCCTACATCCAACTTGGACACTTAGCGCATATCTGAAAAGGAGATAGGTTGGTAGTTAAAAGAATGGCTGCCTTTCCTATCGCATTAATGAAGGAACATAAAGGGTACGTCTACATCCACTACTGATTACAGCTCCAATTATGTCTATGCCGACCATACGGCGTGATTCTGGCCATCGCCGCACTATTACTCATGATTACCAGACTTGGATGACACGTGTCAGAGAACCTATAAATACATAAGGCACAAAGGAGAGAGGTAAGTATCAAACACTTAGCAAAAATTCTATAAAAATTTCTCTTTAACCTCCCTTCCCTATGTACGTATGCTAATTTGACCGTTCGAGAGGCGTTTAGCCAAACATCGTCCAGTCGGTAGTTTTTCTGCTTCAGGATTTGGCAACTGATCACTAGACCCGAGGCACCAATGCCACCAAACTCATGTCCGACCACGTGAGAAGCATCCATCACTCTGGTCAGCCATGTCATCAAAAGATCTCATTGGATTTTTTGACACTCCACTAAGAATGATCCAGATGAGAATAATAGGATTACAGTTGAAGATGTGGTTCACGAGTGCAAAACGTTTTACTTTGCTGGACATGAGACTACATCAGCATTGCTTGCTTGGACTCTTCTTCTTCTAGCAATCCATGCAGAGTGGCAGGACAAAGCTAGAGAGGAGGTGCTTGACTTATTTGGTCAACAGCATCCAAATGCAAAAGGCATTGGGAGGATGAACACGGTGGGAACACATCACAAACACCAAACTTATATCCTTAAGGGTTCACCCGGTGCGCAAGCACTCCCCAACTAGTGCGGGGGTAAGGGGAGGATGTGCGCATTTGTACGCAGCCTTACCCTTGTATTTTTGCAAAGAGACTGTTTCCACGCATCGAACCTGTGACCTACAGTTCACCAGTGGAGCAACTTACCGTTGCGCCAAGGCTTGCCCTCACAAAACTTATATCCTTAATGCAGTATAAAGAACACACAATTCAATATCAGCCACACCTCACTCCTTGTATTTTATTAGTTATTTATTTATTTATTTTTGGTGTAGATAAGCATGGTTTTTAAGGAGTCTCTAAGACTATATATATCCTTCTATCTTTAGCATTGGAAGAAAAGTTCAACGGAAAGTTAGACTGGGAAAACTAGTTCTTCCAGCCAATATTTATGTAAGTATTTCAGTACTGCGACTCCATTTTGATCCTCAGATATGGGGAGAGGGTGCACATCTATTCAATCCAGAAAGGTTTTCAGAAGGAGTTGCTAAAGCTACCAGCAACAACCAGGGAGCTTATCTTCCTTTTGTTTTGGGACCAAGAAGTTGTGTAGGGACGAACTCTGCCATCAATTACGCAAAAATTGCTCTCTCAATGATTCTACAACGCTATGCCTTCACTTTATTCCCAACCTATATTCACTCACCAATCCAAGTTTTGATAGTTCGCCCACAACATGGGATCCAGGTAATGGTTCATCCTCTCTAGTATGCACCAAAATTGTTTGCAATAGTTGCACTGGGTGAGTACAGAACAATCAGTCTTTGTCGCAATTCAACCAATTGTACGCTGAAATAGGTTGTGAACAGTCCTGAACCAAAAATAAAAGAAAAAAGAAAAAAAGAAACACGGTAAGATTCATCATGCAGGGGAGTTGTAATGAGAATACCATTTTATGTCAAGCAACATGGCACTGCTTAATAATTCCCAGGGACTTCTGATATTTCCAGTCATTATATAAAATTTGGCACATGCTAAGAATAGTACAGTTTAGCTCGGAAGTATTTATGTATTTGCACTTGTTAATCCCCAACTCTGTTGGGATTGTTGTTAATTTGGTTTCAACTATCAAATAAGTGACTATACTATATGTTATGCTATTGAATGCTATTAGAAAAGAAGAATCATAATGGGAGAGGAAAATAGAAGAGTGTATATTAATGTATTGTGTATTTAAAAGAGTGATTACATCCGTATATATATAGATTAGAGTAATCCTAAATAAGGAAAATAGAATATCTTAGATATGGTAATGGAATATATACACAACAATATATACTAAATAATATGTTCTAACAAAGACAAATCCTATGTTGCCATTTTGATGGATTAAACCTATATTTTCCCAGATTCATATACCTTGCTTGATCTTTGAGTCAGAAACAAATTCCTTCAACAATTAATACCTTTGGGGAAAGAAAAAAGGCTTTGACCAGGGAACTGGCGTTCAACACTTTTAGCGGCCAATTAGATCTCTAAGCTCAGAAAATTCAGCTCCGGGTGTTAAATCTGAATTACCAATACCAGGACATAGACCGTCAATTGTCACAGCCACGTCCCCGCTAATGGTTGTGTTTGTCTCGCCATACCTCCTTTCTTCCTCCTCTGCATGATCAACAGCTTCCTCCTCCTGCTGCTGCCTTGCCAGCTCTAAATTCCATAGCACATCTCCCATTCTGGGCCGTTCACTTCCCTTATCTGCCAGACACTTCATCGCTGTCTCTGTGAATGTCTTAAAACATTCATGATCAATCTTTCCTCTCAGATAAGGATCTATGATCTGATCAAGACTCCCCATTTGATGACAGTGCAGAGCCCACTCCGCCAAGTTCACTGGCTTTAGGCCATCCTCCTCCTCCTCCTCCACCACTGGCAAAACTGCCGGCCTGGCACACAACACTTCCATCAAAACCACCCCAAAAGAGTACACATCTGATTTTTCTGTCAACTGTTGACGACGATAGTATTCTGGATCCAAATACCCAAAACTACCCTTCACTGCAGTGCTGACATGAGTTTGGGACATAGGACCAATCTTGGACAACCCAAAATCTGCGACCTTGGCCACCAAACCCTTATCCAAGAGAATGTTTGTGGTCTTCACATCGCGATGAATGATCATCTGCTTTGCACCGGCATGAAGGTAGTGCAATCCTCTTGCAGTGTCAATGCAAATCTTGAGTCTCTGCCCCCATGGAAGTGGGGGTTTTTGGGTGTGATAGAGATGGCTGCGTAAGGTCCCTTGAGCCATAAAATCATACACGAGTATCATCTCTTTTTCATCTGAGCAACACCCAATTAGAGAGACAAGATTGCAGTGCCGGAGCTTTGATAGCATAATGATCTCTGTCTGAAACTCATGTAAACCTTGATGTGAAGTTGGATTCCCCCGTTTTATCGCGACAAAGGTGGCACTGGCATCAAAACAGCCCTTGTAGACCTTACCAAATCCACCTGCACCAATCAGATTGTGGTCGGAGAAGTTGTTGGTTGCAGACTTTATCTCAGTGAGTGAGAAATAATGGCAGTGACCCAATGACCCAAGTTTTATCAAGGCCTTCCTTCGGGAGTTGAACCAAGATTTTAGCAGAGAGACAAATGATGATAGGAAATATGTCTCAATGAACAACCAAATACAAGATACAAGTGTAACAGCAAGACACCCGATGCCAAAAGCGTATGCAACGCGACAAATTTTCTTCTCGTTTTCTGGTGGCTGCTTGCGCTGTAGATTTGTGTTCCTAAATGGATTTGGCCCAGCAAGATTATTCCTACTATCTGACAATTTGAATATTTCCAACCCATTTAAGAATGCATAACCATTGTCTTCCCCCCATATTTCTACAGTCAGGTTCTGCATATCCAAGTCGTACTCTGAGAAATCCACCACATAGTCTTTATAAACAGGTACTCCACCTCCATTGCTCCACTGGAACACGTCTGCATGATCCTCAGCCATTTGGTTGTTCATATAAATTTGAAAAGCCCTTTGATTTGCACGCGGGACTCCCCCATCACTCTCACAAAAATAAAAATGGAGGCGAACAAGGTAAAAGAACCCAGAATCAAGAGAGAATAGCCAAGTGAGGTTGCAATATGATTCGTGATTGGTGGTTCTGGCTGTGTTATAGACCTGTGCTGGTGCAGTGTACACAGGCACAGATGAACCATATGTTAATTCACCTTTTGAGCTAACCTCAGCAGAGCAGAATTCTCCATCATCAGTCAGGTAAGGTGCGTCCTCTGCCCAAACGCGGTACAAGCCTGAATCAGCTTCGGGAGCAATCCAGTCTCCTCCGACATTTAACCTGGAGATCGTCTCAAGGGCTCCAGAATTGGTAACGAAATATTTGGAATGGTTACCAACAAGGTTACCAACAAGGGGCAGTGGAACCCTTCCCCTGTGGTAAAGGTTTAGGGGCATTGAAACAACCTCAATCTTGTTCACAAATCCGTAAGCACCAGGGCTGTTTTTTGATGGAGCAAAAGTGATGTTTTGCACCGGGCCATCGACGTGAACACAGAATTCTTTCACTGTATCAGAAGCAAAGTTCCAAGAACTGGAGTTGGAAATATTCAAGAGAGTGTAATTTCCAACACTGACGGAGAACAAAGCTTTTGATATCTTCAAGCCATTGTATGAGGTTGGGTAGAAGTGAAGTCGAATAAACTTCATCCCGGGAGAGGTGACGGGTAATGGGACACTGGATGGCTGTTGATAGATGCAGGCGTGTAATTGATGACGAAGACCTTGGGTAGACTTGATACTGGTTTTAGTGACAGTTGTTGCGTTGAGCTTGGCGCTGTTGAAGTGGCTGGTGCCCCATTTCTCGACGACGGGGAAGTCATCAGCAGCTGTTGAGCCCTCACAATTGATGTCGACTATATCCTTTGGGACATATTGTGGTGGCTCTGACTCCTCTGAGGCTGAAACAAGTACTACCATATGGATGTACCACAGAGCAAGAAACAGGATCAATTGTAGTGATGAGTTTCTGCTTGTGCTCTTCATGAACTTCAGTAGGAAGTCAAAACTGGGAACACTCTCCATGCCAGTGTTGTTGTAGGCTAGGGTGAAAAGCTTTACAACCAATATATATATATATATTCAGCCGTTCCATTAAATTAAGGCTCCGTTTGAGAACCTAAGTGGCTTCTCAGTTTTTAGCTAATTAGCTTTTTAGCTTTTTCTAAATTTACTAAAATTACCATATTACGTTTTAGATTTCTTTTAAACTATGAATGATAAACATGTCAAATGAACCAAAATACTAAAAGATCAATTAGAAAAATTTAGTTTTTATAACTTTTGAAAAAAAAAATAGCTTTTCTTCTCGAACTAAGCTTAACTCTTTCTGTCCATCATACAGTTAGCCTTCACATATACGGTGTTTGAACCCTAAATATGTGCTAAACTGACTTAATAACCTCCATGGACCCAGACATTTTCTGGGTCACAAAATCCTAATACTAATTTAGTGATACTGTAACAAACTAATAACCTTAATGGACCAAGACTTTTCTTGAGCCACAAAATCCTAATACTAGTTCAAAATGAGCATTTGATTTTTGTCTATGCATGTGTGCAAGAAATTAGTCATACTGTAGCAAACTAATGAGCTGCATAGACCCTGACTTTTTCTGAGCCACAAAACTCTAATAACGATTTAGGATAATCATTTGATTTTTGTCTATGCATTTATCCAAGAAGTCAATCATACTATAGCAAACAAACGAGCTGTGTGGATCAAGGCTTTTCCTGAGTCACATAATCCTAATACTAGTTCAGAAGAAGTCAGTCATGCTATCACAGGCATAATCATGTAGGAACAAGTGTAGGCAAACGACCTCACTCACTCCCAAATTTTGTTAAGGATTGGTATAATTTTCACTCTAATTTTATACATTTGACTCTATTTTAAAATTTATTTTTTCTCTAACTTATACAAGGATTTTATACTTGAGGAAAAACTAGGTCAAAATCTTAACGCTGCCATTGAGAATTTTGACTCCGCCACTTATCGACTCTATTTATTAAAAATCCTGACTCCGTCATTATATACTATTACAAATGATAAAAAAAATTCATTCTTACTTGAGAGATGACTAATGATATATCACCATAAAAGTTTATTGAAAAAATAAATACTAAAAGGATGCGATAATTTTAAAAACTTATATCACTCTTAAAAGAGTAATTTATTAAATTTCTCTTTTATTATGTAAACATCACTTTTGAATCATTTTAGTTTAAGACTGAAAAAAAAAATAATAACAACAAATCTGGTTGAGAGACAATTTAATTACTTACTTGCATATATGTGGTGTGCGATTGGCAACATGACAAGGAGGCGGCTTGTCAGGCAGCTTTCCCTTTTCGTGTGAAGCATAGTTTACTCTCAAGTCAATGCCAATACAATTTCTAAAATTTCTTATGGCTGATTCTTTCATTGAGCAGCGTTTTGTGGAAATTTTTAAATGAGTCAGTGATGGAGCATGGGATAGGCCTAGACGAGATAGGAGGCCCAAGTCCAATAATGATTTTTATTATTATTAATTTCTTTATTTATTCATATTTTTTTGGAATATTAATTAGTTTATTTATTTAATTGTATTTGTTTTGGATTTACCTATTAGGGTTAGGGTTTTTATTGGTGCTTATAAATAGCACCTTACGTTATTCTTTTAGACAGACTTGATGATATTGAAACCCTAATAATTTTTCTTTCAGCCTTTTTTCTTCGTTTTTCTTTAGTTTCTTGTTCCTTCGTAGCCGAGCTACGTCAATTTGGTATCAGAGCAAATCGATCTATAATTAACGAAAACTCATTATTCATCTCAAACCCTAGTCGCAAGAAGAGAAAAATAAGGTATAACGAACAGGAGACGAAGAGAGAAGAAAAAGAAAAAAAAAAAGGGGGGCTTGTATGCAGCAAGTTTTACAGGCTATATCTTCTTCATTCACCGTCGGATTGGCCTGAAATTTGATCAGTACATCCCTCTCTTGTGATTCTTGTGTTTGGACGGTTGGATCGTAGATTTGTACTTCCAGCAGTGAGAACGGCGTTTCCGAACAGAGCTGTTTGGAAGTGCAGAGTTGCAGTTTTTTTGGTGCGCAGTCTTCATCAATTGCCTTCATCTCCTTGGCTAACCGTTGGATCGGTTTAGTTTTTGGTCAGATTGTTCAGAACATCTGGTTCTATATTCTGAACGGTTGGATCATCCATATCGAATTCCTGTGGTGAGTTCCGGTAGACCAAACAGTGGTGATCAGAAAATAGGGAAACTTGTTGACTGTTCAGTGCAGTTTTCTTTAAAGGGTGATATCTGTTCAATCAACCGTTGGATCAAGTTGAAATTTTGACAGAAGGTTTATAACATATGGTTCTGTAATTTGACCGAAGGGATCGTCAGTTCAGGAACGCTACAGAGAGTTATACAGTCCAGACAATGCTGCATTTGTGAAGCAAGGGATACCTTGTGTACTCGCAACTTGATTGATAGTGAAGTTTTTGGTGGACCAAGGCCTCGTGGTTTTTACTCCTAAATTCGAGAAGGTTTTCCACCGCAAAAAAAAAAAAAAAAAAAATCACACACCTTGTTTGGTTCTCTTGCAACAATACTAAGGTATTGTAGGCATCTCAAAGGTTCTTCAACGAGGTAAATTTTCTTTTACTTTGAAAACTCGATTAATATTTATGATATTTAGGCATATTTTGTTTGAGTGTTTTTAGATTCCAGTTTATTTGATAAGCATAAAGAATATTAAAAAAAATTTGTTTTAATTAATTCTTTTATGATTCGTGCAAATTGTGGCATATAATCGCATTAAAAATTTTTAGGTTTGTGTTTGTTGCATTAGCATATAATTTATAAATTTCTTTACCTAGCAAAATTTTAGCTTCTATCTCAGCATGTCAGCCACAAAAAGTGACACCATTGAACCTTCTTCCTCTAACACAAAAGACCCAATTGAGAGACTTAATAATTTGGATTTAAGACTACAAGCCTTGTCTCAAGATTTAAATGATAGTCTAGCATGTATTACCCGTCATCATGATGCAAATAAAGCTCAATTTGATTTAGTCACTGCATCAGTAAGTAATTTAAATTCAATGTGTGGTCAATTAACTCAACGTCAATCTGCCCTCGAACAACAAACTCATGCAATGAATCAAAAAATGGATTTGCTTTTAAAATATTTGGGTAAACATGAGATAGGTGAACATGTTGATGAAACTGCTAGAAAACTCTTTGGGTCAACACACACTGGGGGTTCAAGTCCATCTGGGGGTTCACATCAATTTGATGAATTCACAAATGGTTTGCATGATAGTCTGGGTAAAATGAACTTGGGTAGTAATTCAATTGCTCAACCTCATACAAGGTTTTCTGATATAGGAGGTTCTCAGTTCAACCTAGTTGATCAGTTTCAACCTGCCAATATTAACTTTCCACTAGATTACCAACCCCCAAGGCAAAACCATCTACCAAATCAGGTGAGAGAAGATATCGCTCCTCAGCGATACCAGCCTAGGGTTAATTGTAATTGGGGTAGAGATCATGATAGGCAAGTTAGACAACCTCCAAGAGATATTACAACAAAAGTCAAGATTAGTGCTCCTGAATTTGATGGTAGAATGGATCCTAATGTTTTCTCTGATTGGTTAGTTGCTATTGAGGAATATTTTGATTGGTATGAAATGATTGATAGTGAACGTATTAGGTTTGCAAAAATGAAATTAACCAATTCAGCCAAAATGTATTGGCAAAATGTGTTGCAAGACATGATTCGTATGGGTGAACCACCTATCACCCAATGGGCAGTTATGAAAGCCAAGTTGCAAGAAAAGTACATTCCTCCATCATATAAGAGTCAGCTGTTCTCCAACATGATTAATTTAAAACAAATGACTCTTAGTGTAGCTGAATATTCTGCCAAATTTGAGGAAGCTAGGCTTAGGTGTAGTGAGTTCCATGTTGAGGATCAATTTGCTACCTGCACCCGATTTATTAACGGTCTTAGGTTTGACATTCAAAAGATGGTTAAATTGCATGCACCACACACTGTAGAGAATGCATATCAAAAAGCCCTAGAAGTTGAAAAGTTCAATAGACCTTCCTCTTTTGCACAAATAAGTCAGCCCAAGTCACAGTCCATGTCATCAAATGGTAATGTTAAGCCCAATAACGTTAGGAGCAAGGAGTCTAGTGTGCGTAACTTTCTCCCAGTTGCTTCTCATAGTGAGTCTAAGGCTAGTAATCCTTCGATTATTTGTCATAAGTGTCATCAAAAGGGTCATATTGCATCTCGTTGTCCCCAACGTGCCTTGGCATTAGATGTTGAACAAAGTAGTGTAGAAATTGAGGAAGACCAAATTGTTGATCCTTTAGAATATTTCGGTGATGAAAATGGTCTTCAGGAAGATTTTGACATTGATGAGTGTGTTGGTGTGGTTAGATGTGTACTGTCCACGACTGTAGATAATGATAATTGGAAGCGTACTAGTATTTTTCACATAGTCATACAAAGTGGAGATAAGAAGTGTAAGTTAGTGATTGATGGGGGTAGTTCAATGAATGTGGTTTCTAAGGATGCTGTTAAATTGTTAAACCTAAAAGTAAAACCACATCCAAATCCTTTTAGGGTAGCTTGGGTGAATGACCATACTTTGCCTGTCACTCAACGGTGTCTAGTTTCTATTCAAATGGGGGATTATAAGGATGAAATCTATTGTGATGTGCTACCTATGGATGTTGCCCATGTTCTCTTAGGTCGCCCTTGGCTTTATGATCTTAATGCTACCAATTTTGGCAAGGATAATATCTATTCATTTAAGTATAAGGGTAAGAACATTATTTTGAGACCTGTTAAGCCAAAAAGTTACAATGGTAAACGTGACATCCCTAAACTTCCTGAACAAAATTTGCATATTTTAAAATGTAAGAAGTTTGAGAGAGAGGGAATGGAGACTGGTATGTGCTTAGCTTTAGTAGCAAAGGAAGTTTCATCTGACTTTTCGATTACTGATGTTCCTTTGGAAGTGAAGAAATTACTAAATGATTTTATTGATGTGGTGCCCAATGAATTGCCTAGTGAATTACCACCTTTGAGAGATATCCAACATGCTATAGACCTAGTTCCAGGTTCTCAACTGCATAACCTTCCACATTATAGAATGAACCCTAAAGAGCAAGAGGAGTTGAATAGGCAAGTAGAAGGACTTTTAGAGAAAGGATTTGTTAGGCATAGCCTTAGTCCTTGTGCGGTGCCAGCTTTGTTGACACCTAAGAAAGATGGATCTTGGAGAATGTGTGTGGATAGTAGAGCCATCAATAAGATCACAATCAAGTATAGATTTCCTATTCCTCGCCTTGAAGATATGTTGGATTTATCAGCTGGTTCTAGCTGGTTCTCTAAGATAGATTTGCGTAGTGGTTATCATCAAATTCGTGTTAGGCCAGGAGATGAGTGGAAAACTGCATTTAAAACACAAGATGGTTTATTTGAGTGGTTAGTTATGCCTTTTGGTTTGTCTAATACTCCTAGTACTTTCATGAGAGTTATGACCCATGTCCTACAGCCTTTCATTGGTAAATTTTTGGTGGTCTACTTTGATGATATACTGATCTATAGCAAATCCAAAGAAGCGCATTTAGAACATCTTCGACAGGTTTTTCTCACTCTTCGAGAGGCTAAACTTTATGTTAACCTTAAGAAGTGTTCTTTCATGCAACCCCAAGTACTTTTCTTAGGTTTTATCGTGTCTGCATATGGCATTTCAGCTGACCCCGAAAAGGTTAAAGTTATTAGGGAGTGGCCTGAACCAAAATCTGTCACTGAGGCTCGTAGTTTTCATGGTTTAGCTTCTTTCTATCGGAGATTTATAAGAGGATTTAGCACCATTATGGCTCCTATCACAGAATGTTTAAAAAATGAGGAGTTTCAATGGTCTAATGCTGCTAGCCAAGCCTTCAGAGAAATCAAGATAAAAATGACTGAGGCACCTGTTTTGAGACATCCTGATTTTACTAAAGTTTTTGAGGTTGCTTGTGATGCATCAGGTGTAGGTATTTGTGGTGTCTTAAGTCAAGAAGGTCATCCTATAGCTTTCTTTAGTGAAAAACTCAATGGTGCTAAAAGACGATATTCTACATATGATAAAGAGTTTTATGCTATAGTACAAAGTCTTCGCTTTTGGAGATTTTATTTGTTGCCTAATGAATTTGTGTTGTTTTCTAACCACCAAGTTTTAAGATATTTGAACTCACAAAAGAAATTGAATGCTCGACATGCTAAGTGGGTTGAATTTTTGAATGAATATACTTTTGTGATTAATCATCGTGCTGGTATTGAAAATAAAGCTGCTGATGCACTTAGTAGATTAACTGTTACACTTCATCGTATGAGTGCTCATGTCATTGGGTTTGATAGATTGAAGGATGAGTATTCTGCATGTCCTGACTTTGGTATTATTTATGGTGAGGTTAGTAAAGGTAACCGTCATGAGTATGTTGACTTTCTTGTTGAAAATGGTTATTTGTTTAAAGTGACTAAATTGTGTATACCTCGAACATCACTTAGGGATTTGTTAGTTTGGGAGATGCATGCAGGTGGTTTAGCTGGACATTTTGGGAGAGATAAAACTATGGCATTGGTTGAGGATAGATTCTATTGGCCTTCTCTGAAAAGGGATGTTGCTAGGATAGTTGCACAATGTAGAACATGTCAGTTAGCTAAGGCTAAGAAACAAAACACTGGTTTATATACTCCTTTGCCTGTTCCTCATGAACCTTGGAAGGATGTTAGCATGGATTTTGTTCTTGGATTGCCTAAAACTGCTAGAGGACATGATTCTATTTTGGTTGTAGTTGATAGGTTTTCTAAGATGGCACATTTTATTCCATGTAACAAAACTAATGATTCTTCACATATTGCTAAATTATTCTTTAGAGAAGTTGTTAAATTACATGGCTTGCCCTCCACTATTGTATCTGATAGGGATGTGAAATTTGTTAGCTATTTTTGGAAAACTCTTTGGAAATTGTTTGGAACCACTTTGAAATTTTCATCTGCTTTTCATCCTCAAAACTGATGGTCAAAATGAAGTTGTTAATCGTAGTTTGGGTGATATGCTTAGGTGTTTGGTTGGGGTAAAACAAGGTGTTTGGGATTTAATTTTGCCTACAGCTGAGTTTACTTATAACAATTCTGTTAATCGTTCAACTGGTAAAAGTCCTTTTCAAATTGTTAATGGCTACTCACCCCGCACACCCATTGATCTTGTTCCTTTGCCACCTCATATGCGTGTGTCTGAACCTGCAGAAAACTTTGCCAAACATATCCATGACTTACATGCTGAGATTAAGCGAAAGATTTCTCTAAGTAATGAAGAGTATAAACTAGCTGCTGATGTGCATCGTAAATCTAGGGAATTTAATGTTGGTGAATATGTCATGGTTCGCATTCGTCTTGAAAGAATTCCAAAAACATTTTCAAAAAAACTTTATGCAAGAGCCATGGGCCCTTATTCTATCATTCGTAGACTGGGATTTAATGCATATCTTCTTGATTTGCCTAATGAAATGGATATTAGTCCTGTTTTCAATGTAGAGGATTTACTACCTTACCGAGGCATTTTTGAGCCTCCTACTTTGCCTTCTAGTGTGTCTGCAGGTGGAGCTAGAAAAGGTGCACCATTTGTGCCTTCGTTACAGTATTCTAAGGAGATGGTAGACACTATTCTTGATGATGAGTTCGTGACTTCTCGAGATGGTGGTTTTCGTCGCTTCCTTGTCAAATGGCATGGTCGCCCTGATTTTGATGCTACTTGGATATTAGAGGATGATCTTCATCAGTTGGATCCTTCATTGTTGGATTGTTATCTTTCCTCCCACTCTTCGGAGCAGAGTTCTTTTCAACCCGGAGAGAATGATGGAGCATGGAATAGGCCTAGACGAGATAGGAGGCCCAAGTCCAATAATGACTTTTATTATTATTAGTTTCTTTATTTATTCATATTTTTTTGGAATATTAATTAGTTTATTTATTTAATTGTATTTGTTTTGGATTTACCTATTAGGGTTAGGGTTTTTATTGGTGCTTATAAATAGCACCTTACGTTATTCTTTTAGACAGACTTGATAATATTGAAACCCTAATAATTTTTCTTTCAGCCTTTCTTCTTCATTTTTCTTTAGTTTCTTGTTCCTTCGTAGCCGAGCTACGTCAGTCAGATTCTGTTAATTAGAATAGTTCAGAGGTTTTGCTCGCATATATATATATATATATATATTATGTTGATATATATATAATTAACTTTTATAGGTAAACAACATTTTAAAATCCCGAACTGTCAAAAAAATATAAATAAAAATAAAAATAAAGAGTAACTTTTTTTAACCAAAATGTTAAAGCCCGAACTGGAAAGAAAAAAAAAAAAATGAACTAAACCATCTGACGCCTCGGTTACTAGGAAATCAGCTAAAGATTTGTGTTAGGACTTCTCATACAGAGACAAGAAGCATAGACCGACCAGAGTCTTGATGGTCCCCGATGATTAAGTCATGGAAAACTACTTGAAAAGAAATGTAGCACCGGAGTCTTTAGTCAATCTAGGACCCTCGGATCAAGTTCATGGATATTAATAAGAAATACCCCACAGGAAGAGAGACTGAAAGCTGCCTATAGCTGAGGTGCTGTGGAATGTAGAATTATTCTTTAAACCACGAAACCGCGTGGAGATTACAAGGAACCAAAAGAAAATAAAAAATCACAGCACCACTGCTCGGCCGATGCCTGTTTTTTCCTTTTACCCTCCTCAAATTGTCATTCCAAAAATGCCCTTACAGTCCATTAGTAGAACGATTGTGCTTTGATTTTACTAGGTGCTTCTAGCTGTTATGAAAATTTGCGGAATAACAACCAAATACAAGAACACCAAATTCAATGAAAAGAAAACACACAAGCACAATCAAAGACGTGAGAGTACCCTGCCTTGAAAATCTTGGTAAAATCCTAAATTTATATAGAGACTAATCCAAAGTAATCTACTATAAGTTAAATAAATTGAGAGTTCGAGTACCTAGAGATTCAGATTGAATTCGAAATTTATATTCTAAATAGAATCATCAAATTCGCAATAAACGTTTCTAATTTCTCTTAACTCGATTGTTGAGTACAATATTTCCAATTTTTATTAGTCTCTCGCAAAAACACACTACGAAGGATAAGGAATATAGATTATCTCTTTTTTTTTTTTCAATTCAAATATCCTCATCATCAAATGCAGCAAGAATATGCTCTTAGATGTACCCGACTAGGCACACACCTCTCCAAAGTATGCCGTGCCAAATATCTTGAAAGTCGACCACAATGTAAGTCAAAACTAGATTTTAGACGCATCAACTCCTGTCTGATGCACCCTAAGTTGAATGTGCGTGAAGGGTGCAAGAAGGGTAGTGCTTTGGTGTAAGAAGAGTGTGTGATAGAGCACGCGATAAATAGTAGTATATATCCTTTTCAGCCTAGAATTTATTCCCATCCAAACCAGATCTACTACTTTACATCTTAGATAAAAATTAGACCAACTAAACTCTAGAGTACAATAACAGCAAGGTGTTAATTAGGTTTAGATTAGTAATTAACAAAATTAGTAAACAAAACAATAGATTCAAAATTGCAATTTTACATATTTGACATAGGTTTGATGAGAAACAAAACATATATAACATAATGTAGTTATGAAGGAAGAAAGCAAATTTAGAGCAGAGGCTGGTTGGCATCTCGCTAGATAGTCGCCCCAGCAAGCCAGCTAGCTAGCAAGGAGGATTTTTGCTACACTTTGTTGTGTTCAGTCCAGACTCAAAGCGTGATCACTTTCACACTTCACTTGTTACTTCGCTAGAATTGGCGAGGAATAACAAAGGCATGTATTAGTTGCTAAAAAAAAAAAAGAGAGAGAAATCGAATGCTCAAACTTTTGAAACTCGCAGGAAACTCATTGACTCCCTCATCTCAGTGAGAGTCAAGAATTTCAACTTTTTTTTAAGCTGATTCAAAGTGCCATTTAAAGTTGGAAACTTTCAGAATATTGTCCAAATAAGAAAATGTGCTAGAGCACATTCAAAGAAGATTTCTAAACTTCAAGAATGTTAGAAACAACTAAAAAAAGATTTCCTAATATTCATGAAAATAGAAAACTATAGAATCATATGCAATCTTAACTAGGATTGAATTATAAATGTGTTTTATGCAAGGGACCTTCTCCTGCGGCTTGAAGGATATCTTTGAGGAAAGAAGAATATATTAATGGTATATTAATTGAAGAGAGAATAATATAATCACCACGTGAGCTTTAAAGTGATAGAAATATGTGAAGTGTATAATTAAACCAATGACAAAAGCTTAGTAAGGAGACTAGAGTAGGCTATCATGAGACAATGGATCTTCTCTCAACCTAGCCATCATAATTCATTTGTCAAACGTTTTGTGTGAGTCTTTCAGAGGTGTGCAGAGGTGCTTCTTTATCAAGTGTAGCTGAAAATTCTTTATCATGTGTTGTTGAAAACATCCGTTGTAATTGGTGTGTGCAAGAGTGAAAAGAGTATATTATGTATGTTATCATAGTTCTCCTCATAACGATATTATACATGGTGGAGATTTTATAATTTTTGTAACCCGAAATTTTTACATTTATCCAAGAAAGATTTCTCTCATTGCATCGTGTGTTCAACCTCTTTATTTTTTACATTGTGATATTAATTCATACTAGTAAGGATGAAATATTAAATAAAATTACATTGATTTAATCACCACAATTTCCACGTTTATGTAAAATAGAGACCTAACATGTTATATAATTTAATTATAATAGGGCTATAATTTAATTAGCAGTCCATCTAAATTAGGACTGACAGTTGCTTACCTTTCACAAGACTAAAAATTGTAAGCAAATTACCGTTTTCTAATTAAATTATAATACATCCATTGTGACATTTGTACCCTTCAAACAGTGTATTCTGAGACCAAATTCTAAAAAATATGTGGATGCAGGCTGAAAAAATATATGAAATCGTATGATTATTATTATTTTTTTTTTATTTGGACACGTCAAACAAAATCTTATTTTGTTATTAAACCTTATTTATTTAAGATTAGTTTTATAACATTTCATTTTATTTATTTTATTATATATTAGATATATTTATTTTTTATTATATGTTCAAATTTGGGTTGTTTTTTATATAATTTAATTCCCTTTTCAAGTAATTTCCTTTATTTTCTTTGACTTTAATCTTTTTAGGGTCCTATTGTGTCAATACTTTTTCATCACGCGCTGATTGACTTGGAGTTACAGAAAGAATCATTGAAAAAACTTGATTGTGTATATTAATATTTTAAATATTCTTAGACTAAATCGAAAATTACAGTAAAGATATAAGGGATGTTTAGTTGGGTAAAAAGTACAACAAAAATTTAATATAAAAGTGATAAGCGACAAAATTTAATTAAAAGAAAGTACGAAAAGTTGACGAAAGTTTAATAAGTTTTAGTTAATTTTGATTAATCAAACACTACCATATATTATTTTTTCCAGCAATTCTACGTTTCCTATTTCCTAGGTCATCCGTTCTTTTTTTTCTTTATCATGTTGGAAGATTATGGTGACCCTAAGACCATATCCTCAAGCAGCAGTTACCATGACAAGAAAATTAAAGCTACGACTCGAGTGAATTTAATTTGGGAATTCAATTTCAATCTTCAAGTCAACGGTATAATAAATATTTCCCTATCTCAGTTCTAGCATATGCAGTTCACGTACCATAGCCCTCACATCTACCAACAATAATCCATCATAACTTTTTCCCCATTTGGTTTGGGCCTTGGGTTGAAGATCAGTCACACAACTTTACAAACCAACAAAGCAAAGATTGAACTCACAAAGATTATGCATCATTACAAGTCCACTCTTTCACCAAATTATGTCCACTACCCTGCTGATCTTTTTATCCTTACCCCAAAAAGTTCATTCAAATTCTGATATATATACATATATATATATATATATATATAATATTTTCTTTTTGTAAATGTACGTACATAGAGTAGTGTGTGTGGTTTTTTTTTTTTTTTTTTTCCTGTTATTTCTTTTCATTGGATAGAGTGAATGTAGAGGGTTGATAATTGAGAATTAAAATTTATGGTATGATGTAATTTTAATGTAAATTCTAATCTCACCTTACCTAGGTTGCAAGAGGCTATAGTACAAAATGTGTGTTTTAAGTGATAAAAAGTGAGACAATTCATTTATTAATTCATTTAACAATATTTATTAATTCAATGAAATTTATTTTGATCAACTCATAATTGTTCATCTCCAAATTTTAGCCTTTGCAGTACATTTTACACTGAAGTCCCTACCACCCATCTTACCCTCCATGTTTTTTACTTTTTAGTAGAGGGCTCTATAATGTTAAGTTTAATATAGATTCTAATCTCATCCTATCTTTCATGATGTTGACCATTCTAAAGAGTCGAAAACAAAGCTCCATGAAACAGATTATGCTTATGCTGGCTGAATGCTCCATAATGTTAAGTTATAAATTCATAATAGGAGGACCACCAAATTGATGAACCAAGCTGGCTCTTGATGGGAAATCTTCTGTTTAAATTTTCTTGCTTGACAATAATCTTCCCCACATTTGGTGAAACAAATTTTAAATTAAAAAAAAAAGAAAAAAAAAAAGAGAAAAACTAACAATAAGTCCACGTAAGCCTCAATTTTATATATACAAATATCGCTTCCAAGCATTCAGTATGTATTTGGAACAATGATTTGTGAGAGGAAAAAAAATCTCGATAACATAATTATTTTTGTGATTAATTAAAAAATAATTAATTTTTTTAATAAATATCTATTCATTTGCTTTTTATTTTTTTTAACGTTACCCAAAAACAAAAAGAATATTTTTATTTCACTTTCTCATTTTTTCCCCTTTGCTTTTTTTTCCCCCCACAACTTTTTGTTCCCAACAAACCTTAAGATTCTTATGGAATTATAAAATAATCAATTTAAATTGTATAACATCATCTGCTTTAAACGCTGGCGTGCACAAATTTAAAATACAGTTGGACGCGCAGCACAACAAGTGAAGATATGGTGTACTAATTATAGCACTTGCATACTCAAAAAAACTAATGTGGGTCGATACATGAATGAGGATGCTCGGGTCAAGTCACCCATGATCACTACATGAAATGAGGTTAATACAGGAATTCTGTTCGTTAGGGGTCCATTTGATAAAAAATTTATTAATTTTTAACTTTCATTTTCTTGTTTTTAGAAATTAGGCATGAAAACTCGTTTTAGTAAATCTATTTTTAATCACCAATTACTAAAAAATAAAAAATAAAAAATATTCTTAAAATTTATAAAAATGTAAAAATTGTATTTTTTTAAAATTTTATTTCTCCACAACCACCGTACTAACAACCATTACTTACCACGGCAATCTCCGTCGCCGCGGCCCACCTGCCACCTCTGACCATCACCTCCCTATCAGCCATTGTTGCTACAGTTAAGTACCTACTACTTCCATTAATTACTATCAACTACTAATTAATAGCTATTTATTATCAAATATTTTTAAATTTTTTTTATAATAAAAAATAAAAACTAAAAATTAAACACAAAAATTAAAAATCGTACGGCACTAAAATACTGACATTTTGTTTTAGGAATCGGGATATGAAAATCAATTATTAAAGCCCAAAACCTTTTAAATAAAGACAAATTTGGTTTCTAAGCATACTTGTCTTCTACTTTCAACGCACAAGATTCCTGAAAGCATTATTGAGCATGCGAAAAAAAGTAATAAAATAAACACCATTATTGTGCATAAGGGGAGTATAGAAATGATTTAAATGGGTTCAAAATTCTGTTCGCTTTAGTCCAGAAGTTATGGGTGGCGCAGGAATTCTAATAGTCCTCCTTCTTAGCTCACTCTTCCTATGCCTTCTCTTGATTCTCTTCAGGTTCCTTCACAAAGTATGGTGGACTCCAATTCGCATACAGTACTTCATGAAGTCACAAGGAACCAAAGGCCCTTCCTACAAATTCCTCCATGGAAACACCAAGGAGATCTCCGACCTGATAAAAGATTCCAGAAGAAAACCTATGGTTAATTTATCACACGACATGCTTCCTCGAATTCTGCCTCATGTGCACGGATGGAAAAACATATACGGTAACATACTTATAGTAGCTTGGGACTAAGGAGGTCTGTTAATTGGATTGAATTCTGTGTTGTTCTTGTGGTTGTAGGTAAGAATTTCCTTAACTGGTATGGTCCTCGAGCACAGTTGATTGTCACCGAGGCAGAGCTGATAAAAGAAATATTGAACAACAGAGATGATGCTTATCCAAAAATAGATCTCGAAGGCTATGCAAAGATGCTATTGGGAGATGGACTATCATCCAGCAAAGGTGAAAAGTGGGCAAAGCAGCGTAAATTAGCCAACCATGCTTTCCATGGAGAGAGCTTGAAGGTATGATATATATATATATATACACTTTTGCTAATATCAAGGCAGGTAATATTTGATAAGATACCATGACACAACCCGAACATGACATCACCGACAATACGAATTACTGACGGAAAACTCGAACACGATACGACCCATACGTTAATCGAAATTGATACGATTTTCGTATGAATACACAATTATAAACTCGAGCATCAAACGTTAAGCTAGCACTGAATGAGGAAGGAAACAACATCCAGCTGTTAATCATATGAAGTGACAATATAATACGTGCGCAGAATATGGTTCCAGCGATGATCACAAGCGCTGAGAAGATGCTCGAAAAGTGGGAAAAGAGAGAAGGAAAAGAGATGGAGGTGTTTGAGGAATTTAGGATGTTAACTTCTGAGATCATATCTAAGACAGCTTTTGGGAGCAGCTACCTGGAAGGGAAGACTATATTTGAGATGTTGATGAAGTTGACTTTGATAGTCTCCAGGAATGCCCATAAAATTAGATTGCCTGGAATCCGGTAATTTTAAATCTTCCCCACTAATTTCTTCAGTTCCTCACGAATATATATATATATGTATATATATTACTATAAGATTTTGTCCATCTAATTTTTAATTAATCAATTTGATGTGTTGTCAGTCAAATTTTCAAAACTGCTGATGATAGAGAATCAGAAAAGATTGAGAAAGGGATTCAAGATTGCATTATAGAGATTATAAAGAAAAGGGAGAAGTTGAAAAGAAGTGGGGTAAGGAGCTCTGAAAGTGATTTTCTTGGAAAACTTCTGGAGGCTAACCAGGATGCCCCTGACGGCTGGATGTCAATAGAAGATATGGTGGATGAGTGCAAGACATTTTATTTTGCTGGGCATGAAACAACTACTGCCTTGCTCAGTTGGACTGTCCTCCTTCTAGCTATCCATACTGCTTGGCAAGAGAAAGCAAGGAGAGAGGTGGCTGAGTTGTTTGGCCAGCAAAATCCAAATTCAGATGGCATTGCAAGGCTAAAAATTGTAAGAAACTGTTCTTTTTTTTTTTTCTTTTTTTGGATAATTACTTGTTACCTCCTGCTACTTTATCTATTTAAGATTTGGTCAAAGTCAAAAAATACATGATTTATCTCTTAAGTTTAAAACTCAATAAGTAATTTTCTTTAATGTGCAAAAATTGAGAACATTTATTAAATTTAACTAATTTGTTACTCATAAATCAAAATTAGTTGGAATAAAATTTTTTTGTAAAACTGAATAGATAAAAATACTTTATTTATTTATTTTTATGATAAAATGAAATGTTTCTTTCATTTTTTAAAGATACTCAAATGAAAATTGATAGAAAAATTTGTCTCTATTTTTTTTAAAAAATGTCTTTTGTGCAATTACTTATGAGCCTTCACGACAAATAAAGTATACGTATAATTAATTTTTTTTAAATCCAAATTACAAGAGGATTATGGGGTGATTTTTAAAACAAAATTGCCATATATTTTTTGATCGCATCCCAAACTATAGAATGTAAGGGCCCATTTGGTTGCCCAAAATTTTTCAATATTTAGCTATTTTTGTTTTTTGCCAATTAGGTTAGTTGTAAATTTTTAGCAATTTTTTGCACAAAAAGTTACCAACATTACTAAAAATTGTTAAAAAATTTGTAATTTTTACCAAAGGCTTTAAAAATTTTAATTACTAAAAATTACCAAAAGGTAGAAACTTTTAAGCAACCAAAAGGCTCCTAAGTAGCCCTTTTATTAGCTATAATAAGCCGAAGTGAAAATGGTTTTAAACACAATGGGCCAAAATGCAACAACACCTTTTGTTTTTTTTTTTTTTTTTTCCCTTCCCATTGCAGAAAGATTTTCAATTCAATATATATTGAAGCTTAGTCTGTTCATTAATCAATCTTACTCTTGTCACACAGATGAACATGATCATTGAAGAATCTCTTAGACTGTACCCACCAGTGCCTGTGCTTAAAAGGAAAGTGGGAAAGAAAGTTAAATTAGGGAAGCTAATTCTTCCCCATGAAATGGAGCTATATATTTCCCCACTAGCCCTTCACCATGACCCTCAAATATGGGGAGAAGATGTTCACCTCTTCAAACCAGAGAGATTTGCAGGAGGGGTGGCGAAAGCTACCAACAACGCAGCAGCCGCAGCATTTTTGCCCTTCGGTTTCGGACCTCGAACTTGTGTGGGCTTAAGTTTTGCGTTCGTCGAAGCCAAGATAGTACTCTCAATGATTCTTCAACGTTACGCGTTCACTCTCTCCCCAACCTACGTCCACTCCCCTGTTCAGATTTTCATGCTTCGACCACAACATGGAGTTCAAGTACTTCTTCATCCAATCTGAGTTTGGACCAAAATTTATGCGCGTGTGTATATATAGGTGTAAAATTCATTGGGTTTAAGGAATAATTCAAGCAATTGATCAGATAGTCCTCCAACATTTTTGTGCATAAGATTGGAGTGATTGATGTCTTTAGACCAGTTTCCAAGAGGACTGCGTGTGAAGACTGTTCATGATGCCAACACTTAATATATATCTATTACTATGGAATTTATGGAATTGTTAGATGCTGTGAGTCCCGTGCAGCGATGAGCGCTATTTCATTAAAATTAATTGAACGTGCAAACCATATGATTCAAATTTAATCGAAATGGTTTGGCTAACCCGACTGGTTAAGATTTGAAATTGGAGTGCCAAAAAAACTAACTGTTTAAGGTGATCGACACTATGTGAGGAGCGTAATTGTATGTGAGGGACGTAATTGAATGATAATAATTGTCTCGATAATTTAAGGTGAACTATCCAGTCAACAATCTGTCAGAGGTGTGACTAAATGGTAATGATTGTTTTGCCTAAGCATCGTAGGTAATCTCTGCCTCTCTTATTTAAATACATAAAAAGGTTGCCAGTCGAGTAGAGTACAGTGGAATGCCCCTCCAACGGTTAAGTTTGCCTCTTGAGAGTAAAGATGAAAATAAACAAAAGGGTAGACTTTCGAAGTATTTGGAATTGTCTAAGACTTTCCTCTTGTATCGTCAGGCTTATACATGCTTAGGCATAAGCCCACATTCGTCACCCCGAGTGGTCAAACCACATTTAGAGATGGAGAATGGAGCTGAAACAGGGGTAAAGGCATAGAGAGTAAGGTAGTTTCCTTCCCCACGTTCGCCATTTGCAGACGTGTTGTGTTGAAGATTTAGGAGTTCAAATGCTCGCCACGTGTTTGGGCCTTAGATATTTACCATATGTCCAGACGATACCTTCTACAATTATTCAATCCTCAAAAATAAAAAAAAATAAAAATATTTGAAATTATTCATTTTTTAATTATTTTTCAGTTTGATGTCAGCAAATTTTGAAATTGCACCGACAGAAATGTATAATTGAATGGTATAAAATTATATTTTAACATATATTTATATTAAAATTAATTTTTTTCCCCAAAAACGAACTTAATTAACCCAACACCTTATTCAACTGATTCTATTTCATTTTAGTTAATCAAATTTATTTTGATTCAATTTATTTCAAAATCAAACTGATTATACTGCTCTGCACTCTTGAGATTCACGTGAATGAATAAAGGATGTCACAATGTGTGTTCAACTTAATGTTTATTTAGTTTAATAAACTCATACCCTCCATTATGTCTCACATAAAGGGCTAACAATTTCTGGAATTCGCATAGTGAAATATGGGTAAGCATGTGCCAAACAATTGTTGAAACTAACATAGCTGCCTCAAAGAGTCACTATCAACACATTGACTCCATTTCTTTTAATGTATAATATTTTTTTAAAGTCATACAAAAATTTATAACTCATAAATATTATATCTTCTGGTGGATATTTTATTTAAAGGAAATGCTCGATCCGTTAATTTTTAAAATTCTTAAAATCGTTCACTTTACATAATTTAATTACTCTTACAGATGACTTCAAAAAAATTGTTTTCAGTAACTTTGTTATTGTTAAATAATTTTTTGAAATTTAAGCAGAACTTTCGAATTTTCAAATTTTAAAATTACAGTCTTAAACACGATTTTGAATACTATATATAAAATATTTGGTCATGGTTGAATATTTTTGTGCTTGGATATTTCAGTGGAATCCATGACCTTTCATGCATGCATGTGATTGATTTTGTGATGATTGAAATTCTCGGTTTTGAATATTTGTATAGAGCTTGATTCTATTATCGGATGATTCTATATTTTTAAAAAATCTTCCTAAAGTTTTGATTGCTGGGCTTGAGTCACACCTCTGTGGGACATTATTTTTTACAATAATGAGAACATAACAATAAAAAAAAAAAAGAGTATAGAAAATTAATTTATTTTTAACTCTAGACTACCAAAAATTTCTTATTATATTGATTGTAATAATTATTGAATAACTGTAACATTTAGTTTGGCAAAATGAAAATTTAATTTGAACAATATGCTAACTTATATTGTAGCAGGGATGCTAGCCTCTGTCATCCAATATTATATCATGTAAATGACTTGACCTTTAAACTCAGGTTTTCTTAAGAAATCATCATTTATATTTGATAAAGAAAGATTTTATTATCTGTATAACAATGTGCATCATTACAATGTGCATCATTGATTTGATATTTGTATAATTTTAACTTTTAGATTTATTAAATGGTCAAGATTACTTCTCTCTTCCTCTCTCTACTTTAATTGTCTTTTCAGTTATTTCACAAAAAAACATAATCTCTTAATTTTTTTATATATTTTTTGAATACTTTTATATGTAGAAGTTTTTAAATTAATATTTTAAAAAATATGATAATAATTGTAATAAATAATAAAATTGTACACATTTATTAAATAATGTATGGATATATATTATACAATTACAAGTAAAATTTTTATTTAAAAAATATATTTAAACTTTAATTTTCTTAAAAAATTTATTAAAAAATAAACATTTACATTAAATTTTCAATTTAAATGTACTTAAAACTTAACTTTTAAATACATACATTTTTACACTCTTTGTGTCATTTATATAATAAAGAAACTTAAAATTTTGAATTAGATATATTTTCAAACGTTAGATTTGCTCAATGCATAGTCAGAATGATTTTTCTTTTTTTCTCTACTTTGGTTGTCTTTTCGATCATTTCATAAGAAAATATACTCTCTTACTCTTTCCATATTTTTTTAATACTTTTTATGTAAAAGTTTTTAAATTAATATTTCAAAAAGTGATAATATTTGTAATAAATAATAAAATTTTATATCTTTATTAAACACTGTATGAACACCTTAATATTTTTTAATTAATAATTTTTCTTTTTATAATTTATTTTTATAGTTTTTTTTATAAATTTACTTTATAAATTTAAATTTAAATTATTTGCATGTTAAATTATATTCGTGTGCCTTTAGATATCAACAATTATTAGTAATTTTTTATGACTTGTTAGTCAACTGCACCAGCCATCACTCTTATGCACGCGCATGTGTAATCTACATTTTGTTAAAATTGACAAAAATTTTAGTAGTCTTATCGATGTCTTAAAAGTTGGGGCACTAACATATAATTTTTAGGGTAAAGTACAAAATTATTCCTACTTTTTATTTTTGGTGTCACTTTACTCTCACACATTTTAATTATAATAATTAAATTTTTATATTTTTTGACAAGCAACTAACGGAAGGATTGAGTTAGTGTGTGTAACAGCTAACTAATAGGAGAACTGAATTGTTACTTGATTGAAATTGTAAATATTTAATTATTACAGTTAAAATGTATGAAATTAAAATGACACTAAAAATAAATTATAGAGGTAATTTTTGTACTTTTTAAATTGAGGAGGTGCGATCAATTGGGTAAACTACTTGATGTAAAAAAGTAATTACCTCGAATAATTAAAGGCCAAGATAAATGGGCATGCCACTAAAGAAATCGCCCAATAGTTGCCTCAAATAGTTAAAAGATAAAGATAAAGGGAATGGCACTAAAGAAACTGTCCGACCAACCGATAGACAGGACAGGTGATTCTCAAAAAATAAAAAAATAAAGGACAAACAAACTTACCAAAACAATAATAATAATAATAAAGGACAAACAAAAGGGTAGGGCAATATTAGATTCCTCGGCAAAATTGTCAAGCAATCAGTAAACTTTATCGTTTTATCTCAAACCCCGTGAAGATAAAGTTTAGGTTAAGTGTGGGAAGAAAAAAAATTATTTTATCTTATTTTTTTTATTTTTATTTTTTTATTATTTGTTATTAGTTAACTATTTAAAAAATTAATTTTTAATAAATAATTTTTTTATTTTTTATTAATTTGACATTTTTACCTTTTAATATTTAAAAAAATATTAAATATAAAAAAGTAAACTTGATCATTTTTAAAAAAATTAAAAAATTAATAATTAGTAACTAAGCTGCTAACTTATGTTCTCAAATACATTCTTAAATTTTTTTATTTTTGTAATTTCTTTTATGAATAATGTGCCTAAAAGTTATCACATTAAAAAAAATAAAAGATTTCGACAAAAAAAAAATATAGCGAAGAAAACTAAAAAAAAAAAAAGTCAAGTAATATTAGGTCGCTGAGACAAAGACAACTGTAATTGCAAGGAAGCTTCCCAGGAAAAAGAGTGGAAAAAGCTTGTGAAGGCATCTTTTTCAGGCCTTTTTTTTTTTTTCCCAAAGGGCAGTGACCCCCTTCCGCTCTATCGGTCTTACTAAAGTTGATGAACTTCAATCAAAATCATTCGGTGATTGCGGTTTGATTTTTTTCTCCTCCGAAAAACAAATAAATTCTCAGTGGGTTTAGAAAATTTTATTACCAAATTGACTGAAAAATCAAAATTTTTTTATTTTTTACATTAAATTATATATTATTTTAAATATTTATTTAATTTTACGTATTCTGAAAACGTATAATATGCTTGTGAGATAAAGTCCATCATATTAGCATATCTTAAGTATTAAAATCCAATTATATTTTTGTAACTTGTTATAATTTACTAATTATCTTTTTAAAAATATATATATATGGTTTTAAGCTGAATCAAATTTATTTTTGTTTGTCAGTTTCAGTTTTCATTGATTTTTTTTTTGGTTTGTTTGGTTAAAAAAAATAATTGAAAATTTTCTATTAATTCAGTTTAATTTTTAAGCGATCGAATGCTTAATCCTGCAACCTCAACCCATGGTTTTAGGTAACATTTTTGTATCTAATATTTAGGGTAGTACATACCCTAACTAGTTCGCTCATCGTGAAAATATTACGAGAGCAAGAGTACATCCAAAACATATATATAAATATATGTACATTTAGTCATATATAATTCTCTAATTTTATCTTTATATAATAACTTCTTAAAAAACTTATCATATATATTAAGTTAGAAAAATAAAAATATTTTATAAATGAATCAAAAATAAATAATAATCAATACATTCATTAATTTGTTTGATTATTGCTAATAAATTTTTGACATTTTAAACTTTCTATTGAATAATATTAACTATTTTGTAACTTGTGCTAAGGATTTTGTGTATATTATATCATTATAATATTTTACTAACCTTTTAAAAAATTTAATAGAAATTTAATTCATTTCAAATTCGAGAATTTAACTATACAAATTTAACTAGAATTTTTGTTGAATTTGCAATTACCCACCATCTACAGGGAAACCATTAATAGAGGCTTAATTTGGTTACTAGAATAAGTTTTGATTTTTTTTTTAACCTTATTTTTGTTTTGCGCCAATTTTTAATTATTTTTATAAGTTGTAATTTTTAAGCGTTTTAATCGTATCTGTAACAAAATAAAAATTAAAAAAATTATGTTGATTTGAATAAAAACCTGGTCTTTTGGTTTTTTCAAACGTTTATGTGAATTTTTTAATTTTACATTTTTACAAATACAATTAAGATGCCTAAAAATTAAAGTTATGAAGAAATCAAATTTTGATTAAAAAAAAAAGTAAAGATGAAAATAAACTAAAAAGAAAACCACAACTAGGTTGAATTTGGGAAGTAAAATAACTTTTTTTTTTTTTAACTAAATACTAACTAGGCATTAAAAAGTTTAACTTTTTTTTGTGTTTGAAGAAGAAAAAAATAGTTTTTTAGTTTTTTGGGACATTTTTATCCTTCACAATTTAAAATGGTTAAATATACAAGAGAGCAAATAAGATCATTTAAAAAAATAAATAAATAATTGAGTAAGTAGCACACTTAGGGTCCATTTAGTATAAGAAAAAACACTGAAAAAACTTGAATTCTTTGAAAACTTTTAAATTTTTCTAACATATTTTGTACTTTTTGTATTTTGTAAAATTGTTATAAATTTATATATATTTATATATCCCACAAAAATTTTATAAATCCTAATAAATGTTTTACAAATTCCAATAACATTTTACAAATTATAATAATTTTTTTACAAATCTCAAAAATTTTTTATCCACTTTAAATAAATTCTAATATAAAACTGTTTTGACGAAATTAAGTTAAGACGGTTTCTCTATCTAAAAAACTGATACAAATTTCAAAAAATTTTACTATTCATTTATTAAAAAAGATAATTTTGTAGCTAAGCATCAAATGTCAAAAAATTTATTAAATCATATATTTTACTTTTTTTTTATTTTTTACCACGCCGAGCGTAGCCTTTATTTTAGTAACCAAATCAAGGCTGACTGTGACTCTTTGGTGCTCATAATTTACTTTAAATACAACCCACTCCGACTCTCTTCCAACCTAAATCCAATTCCAAGAAGCAGAACAAACACGAGCGACAGCACATAATGGGAAGCTCTGAGAGTAGAGATACTGGAAGTGGAAGGCCTGACGACGGGAATGGAAAAAGTGATGGGGTAGCCAAGGCAGTGGGTGCTGCAGCAGGGCTAGTTCTTCTGGGATGGGGCGCATCTAAGCTTGCATCAGGATCAGAAGAGAAGCCGAGCAAAGGAACGAAAATGATGAAAGCGCCTGGAAAGGACGGCTACATCCCCAGGGAGGAATTTGAAAATAACCCCGCTGGCTACTTTCGTGACCTTCGCAAATAGAATGAATATATCCATATATATATATATATATATATATGTATGTGTGTGTAATATTTTGCTTTTCTTTTTGAAGCAGTGAGTTTGGTATACATTTCTGTGTGTGTGTGGTGAATATGGTACTTCCTAAGCTTCGGGGATGCGTCTAAACTAATGTTATTGATAAATTGATGATGTTGTTCTCTTCTTTTGTGACATATTATACGCTGTTGTTTATACATGTCTTGGGATCTCCTTTGAATTTGATGGCCTACTCACCAACAATATAGCTATATTATTCAAAACTAAAACCAAATGATATTAGACAAGAGAGAGGTTATTCATTGAGGGTGGACTGGACAAAATCGAATGTTTTAACCATGAAGAAGCTCATCAGTTTTTCGTCACTTGCAAACTCTGAAGGAAGTGTGAAAAAAAAAATAAAAAATAAAAAACCCAAGATCTAATCAAACAACCAGAGATATATGCTATAAAATCCATCAGATTGAAGCTCAATTTCTGTCAGTTTCTAAAATTCATGAGCACACTTCCATATGATTTTTTCTCCTTTTTTTTTTTTTTTTTTATAGATGTAAACTTTCCATTATCCTTCAAGCACCAAACATTAGGCTCGTTTGTAACTACTAATTTACTTAAATATTTATAAAATTCAAATTTTTTACCCAAGAAGAAGTTATGAAATTATAAATTTTTACAAATTTATTGATATGGGGATATTTTACACTATATCAAACTGAACATCGTTAGAAGGATGGGTTTTTTGCTTGGCATTAGACTAATCAAGAACGACTAATATATTTGACTAAGATATTTTTGATCAAAATCGTTAAGAGGAGGGGTTTCTCGCTCAGCATTAAGACCAATCATGAACGACTAATAAATTTGAGTAAGATATTCTTGATCGGAGATAGGTTCACTTGGCTCGCTCTGAGTCATATGTCTTGATTGGCGATAACCGACAAAATAGTTTACGTTATGAGTTACACGTATAATTACCTTTTACGTGAGACACTTTGAAATTTTTATTTACAAAATTGCTATTATCTCTTATTGTCCTATTAACGGTTTAACTAACCAATTGGTAAATCAATTTTAAGACTCAACTCACAATGAATGTGCCAAATTAGGAGTGGAAAGAGAATGTAATTACATGAATTTCACATATGCAATATTTTATGTAAAATTTCACACATATTTACATTCACTCTAAAGTAAAGAGGTACAACACTCTATCTCTATTAAAAAATTTTAAACTTCATAACTAATTTAAGTATTGAAAATTTTTTAATGGATACCAAGCCCTGAACACTTTTTCAGTCTTAAATCAAAACTTCTGAAAAAGTCGAAATCACTGTATAATCGTTTAGACCCTGTTTAGCATCATAAAAAATCATTAAAATTCATTAATTTTAATTACTTTTTATACTTTTCTCTGATTAAAATTTTTCATATTTTATCTTTATATCACATCTTTCTACTTTTATTATACTTTTTATCCCCTTTTTTTTTATCAACCAAACACTCCGTACATTAACTTTTAAACTCTAAACACTCCAATTAATTACCAACCATTCATCTTTCGGCTTCTCCTCCTGACGGTAAATCCAATTCTGTCTCTTTTCCGTCAACCTTCCCAAGCATGAATTGTGGAATTACCTAAAAGCCACTTCTTAATTTACTCTGCCCCGTCTCTTCTTTCTTTCTTTCTTTTTCTTCCCCCCCCCCCCCACCAAAAAAATATGTAACACATCTTCCGACACTTGTCAGAAATATATTAAAAGAGATGGGGCAACTTAAAAAGTCTTTGTTTTCTTTTTCTTTCCTTGAGGGTTAGGTTTGCTTTCTTTGGAAACTTCAAAACAGCTTTCACCGTGAGCAGGATAAAACAACAGTGTGCTACTGACAGTGGATGTCCTGCCATAATTAATTTTTGACAGTCGTTGATGGTCGTATCCCTTTTTCTATTCGTTGGAAAGGTATATACCATGTAATTGCTGGGTTATAACCATTGTTAAGTTTTGATGACCAACTCTCACCATTGTTGTGCATTTTTCTGTGGGTAAAGATTTATTTGGTAAAATACTAAAAATTTTTATTTTTTTTAATTTTTTATCGGTTTTTAACTTTTTTTTCAAATTAACTATTATAAATTTTCATCAAATACATAAGAAAATTAATAAAAATTATCAAATTTTGATAAAAATTTATCATCCAAACAGGCTAATTCCAATTGAGGATCAGGACTCATGCGTTGGTGGTGGTAGTCAAAGATCATCATTTAACTTTGGAAGGATTGGAACTGATTGACGGAGACCAAAACTCAAGTCTTTTTTTTTTTTTTAATTAATGTCCAAAACTGCTTTTCAAATAAAGGAAGCTGCTGATGTCTATTATCATCCATCTATATGTGTGTGTGTGTATATATATATATACATGCCTCCTAATACATCTACAGAAGTGTTTTTTTTTAGTTATGTTTGATTAGTTAAAATTAATTAATTTTTATTAATTATTATATTTTTTCTAATAAAATTTTATCGTATATTATTTTTATATTAAATTTTTATATTTTTACTAAACTTTTTAATTAAATTTTTACTAATTAAACACCCCTTAATCCCGTCTTCATCGTCAGCCTTTACTTTTGAAACAGCTGCCGAGCACCGGGGAAAATAAGGTTGGGGGTTCGTACATTTTTGTTTGTACTCAGCTTTGTCCACGCTCTTTCCCTGGGAACTTACCCAGCAAGTTGCCCTAAGGGCCGTTTATAACACCAACCAAATTCAACCAATTTTAAAAATTTTTAGAAGTTTTAATTTTTTTTAATTAAAAAAAATTTTAATTTTTTTAAAAAATTTATGAAATCTATTGAAATAAACTAAAATAGTGTGTTTCAATAGATTTTGTTAAACTTTTTAAAAATTAAACTAATATTTGTATTAAAAAATTTTAAAAATTTTAAAAATTTCCTATTAACTCTTTGTCACGTGTTACTTTATATAAATTTTTAATAATCTTATATCAAAATAAATATAAATATTTAATTATTATTTTAAAATAACATTTTACACTTTAAATTTTAAAAAATTTAATTTTTAACTTTTTTTTTTAATTATTTTTGACACTCCGAACGTCCCATCCTAAACTCCTGCGATGTACGGGACGGTTGGCGAAAGGATTGTGATTACTCATTGGAGCGTTGATCCCAAGCTTGGCGGAAAAAGGGACACAGCGATGAGTCGTTGGGCTTATGTCACCTTATCCTCGTATGCTGATGTATTCAGCTGTTTACTTAGTAACAAAATACAACGGAAATATAAAAATTTAATATAAAAGTGATATGTAAAAAATTGAAACCTTATTTGGCATAAAAAGTTAAAATTCATCAAATTTATTTATTTTTTTAAATTAAATTTCGTTATATATAATTTTTACATCAAATTTTTGTATTTTTATTATACTTTTTTAACCAAATATACTACTAGAGATTGGGGAATTGGCGAATGGAAAACTCGGGCGACCGCTTAAAGCGGTCGCTATAATTGTAAGCGGTCGCTTAAACGTCTGTCGCTAATCCCGTGCGGCAAGGCATCGACGACGAAAAAATTCGCGCGACCGCTTTAAGCGGTCGCTAATATGGTTGTAGCGACCGTATTAGCGACCGCTTAAAGCGGTCGCTGATTCTCTAATTATATTCGGCAGAAAGCCTCCCTCTTTTTCCTCTCCCTCCCTCCCTTTTTTTTCCTCCCTCCCCCGCGCTCTCAGTTCTCTCCCCCTCTGCCGTCTTCTCTCCCCCCTCTGCCGTGCCGTGCCGTGCCGGACCGGAGTTCGCCAGCCGTCGCCGGAGGTCTCTCTCTCTCTCTGTCTCTCTCTCTCTCTCTCTATCTCTCTCACTCATAAACATGCATTAATATTTTTTTTTATTTATTGTAGTTTATTTTGAGGTTAAGGCAACACTATACCGTACCAGGTTTGTATTTTTTTTTTTAGTTTGAAATTTTTTTTCTTTTTTTTGTATTTTTCATGTTTATTGTTGGATAAATATAAATAATTTTTTTTTGTTTTTTGTGGTTGGGGGTTTGATGATTATCTATACATGCATGTATGTATTATTGTTTGTTTAATTTTTTTTATTTTAGTTACTCGTTAAATTGTTTATTTCATGTGCGTATTGTGTAATATTTTTATTTGTGTATGTTGCTGTTGTTTTTAATTTTTTTTAATTTGCTGTTTTTTTTTTCTGTTTTTTTTTTGTTTGCTGTTTTTTTTTCTGTATTTTTTATTTGCTGTTTTTTTTTCTGTTTTTTTTTGTTTGCTGTTTTTTTTTTCTGTATTTTTTATTTGCTGTTTTTTTTAATATTATGTTTTTTAATTTTATTTTATAAAAATTGGTATGTTGGAAGAAAGAAAAAGAGATTTTAGAAGTAAAATTTAGTTAGTGGAAAAAATTGTTGTGTTTTGTGCAGTGCGTAAAAAAAATGTATAGAACTTTTTAATTGTTGCGTCGGCTTTGGTATGTGTTTGGATTGGGAAAAAGAATATTTAAAAATTTGACGTAAAAAAAACATGTGATGAGATTTAATCGAAAAAAATTGATAATTTTTATAATTTGTGATAAAATTTAATAAACTAAATACCCCAATTGTATTTGTTATTTGGGTGAAAAAAATAGACGAAATGCAAAAAATGAAATTAAAATTAATTAAATTCGATCAAAATAATTTAGGCTGCGTTTAATTTACTAAAAATAAAAAAAATTTAAATTTTTGAAAATTTCTAAAACTCTTTAATACATTTTATCCATATCCTAACAAATTTTTATAAATTCCAATACTTTTTTTACAAATCTCAATAACTTTTTAATAAATTTCAACAAAAATGACATAAATCCGTGAGAACGAACCCCAAAAACTCATTCTAACAGTTTCTCTCTCTAATATTTTGACATAAAAGTCAAAATGTGACCACCAAAATGATTATTACTTTCTTTTACTTTTAATTTTTTCATTAGATATTCAAAAGTAAATTACTTTTTGTTCTTTTAAACATGAATTTAACGTGATGGGAAATATAGAGCCGTGTAACTTTTCATGCGAGAATGACAAAGTAATACTTTAGTTGGTAATTGATTGTTTGGTATAAATTTATAAAAATTAAAAGAAGTTATTAAAATTGGAAAAAATTTAAAAAATGACAAAAGTTAATTTTTTTTTTTGTATTTGTTAGTCTGCCATTTGCTCTCTAAAACGAATATCTAGCCCCCGTGGGCATAGTAACAAATTCTGGATAATAAAATTTTTTTGTATAGTTAACAAATCGTAATTTAAAAACTATTCGATCGGTAGAATTTGAAAAAAATTAATACAAATTACAATTTATTATTTGAATTCATTACAAAATTCAAAAAATTTTGTAAATTAATTGGAAAATAATAATTCATAAAAAGTGATAGATTTATATTTTAGAATCATAAAATAGCTAAAATGAAATTAGTTGAAATATTGAAGGGAAAAAATAAAAAATTTCCTACTCTTGACTATTTACTTCTTTAAGCTTAATGCCAGTAATATATCATTTGATTTTAATTATCAAATTATTCATATAAAATTCATCTTGTGATACTTGAAAAATTTTTTTGGATACTTGGAAAATTATATGTGATACTTGAAAAATTATGCATGTGACCTATTTTTTTGGAGCGTTAAACTTGGGCTTAAAAAATTATATTTAATGAATAAAAATAAAATAATATATATACAAATAGTATAATCAATTGAATTTTAAATTTTAGATTATATAGGAGTATTTAGTTTATTAAAAATATAAAAAATTTTTATTAACTATTTTTAATATCTTTCAATTAAATTTAGTAAAAATGTTAAAAAAAATTTCAAATTTTTTAGTAACTTTTAAGGAGTTATCAAATGTCAAAAAAAGTAAAAATTACTAAAAAATTTGTCTCCCACTATATATATATATATATATTCAACTCTACCTATCAACTTGACTATAACTAACTAATTCTTAAAACGACACTTAACAATAATAAACTTATAAAAAAAATTATCAAAAATAATTTTAGTTTAATAAAATCTTTGAATAAAATAATTCATTTTTAATGTGATGCAACAAAAATAGATTAAGTAATGAAATTAATAAAATATTTATAATAGAAAAGAAAAACGAGAGTGAAAACAAATTTTAATTGTTCTTCACTATGAAATTAACTTTGTAATTTTATAAAAACAAAAAATGACAAAAGGTAGAGAGAGTTTTTGAAGCAATGCTAACATCTTCACTCAATATGGTCATTTTTATAAATAAATTGATTAACGTACCTTACGGAAATTAAATTATATTATGATATTTATAATGTTAGATAATACTACTAAAAATATGAGAATTAATATATAGTTTAATGTAAAAATAATATATAGTTTGAAAAAAGTATAAAAAGTTAGTAAAAGTTGATAGATTTTTTAATAAATTAAATACAATAAAGTTTGTAAACTTTTAAACATATTACTTTTTTTCATAAAAAGAATACTTTTAAATAAGAATCGATGCATAAGACAAAAAAAAAATTAATATCTATTGTTTGATTTATGTTATAATGAGTAAATATTGAATTGTTTATTGTTAATTTATTTAATTTGTATCGTATTATTTTATTTGTTGTATATTTGATCTTCGTATAATGTATTGAAGTGTTATTTTTTGGAATAACAATAATTAACTCCAATTAACTCTAATTAGAAGAAAACCCCTAATCTTGCCTGGGCCCAATCCAACATCTTGCTTGGGCCCAGTGTAATCTAATACGAATACGATAAGAAAATTAGGTCAAACAATAATATTATAATATTGTTTCTAGGTAATTTACCGAATAATATAGTAATTAATTACACAAGCAGCAGTAGTTAATTAGTAAGAGTTAATTAGTTCAATTAGTAACTACAATAAAACCCCTAATCTTGCCTGGGCCCAATCCAACATCTTGCTTGGGCCCAGTGTAATCCAATACGAATACGATAAGAAAATTAGGTCAAACAATAATATTATAATATTATTTCTAGGTAATTTACCGAATACTATAGTAATTAATTACACAAGCAGCAGTAGTTAATTAGTAAGAGTTAATTAGTTCAATTAGTAACTACAATAAAATCCCTAATCTTGCCTGGGCCCAATGCAACATCTTGCTTGGGCCCAGTGTAGTTCAATACGAATACGATAAGAAAATTAGGTCAAACAATAATATTATAATATTGTTTCTAGGTAATTTACCGAATAATATAGTAATTAATTACACAAGTAGCAGTAGTTAATTAGTAAGAGTTAATTAGTTCAATTAGTAACTACAATAAAATCCCTAATCTTGTCTAGGCCCAATCTAACATCTAAATACTTTATTCTAAGTTAGAAAACAAACAGACATTGAGAACCACTTTATTTTATTCATTTGCATATATTAGTGAAACTTAGACCCGTTTAAGAATCTCGTACGCCACCTGTTTGGTCATCCTTAGGTAACGGATTAGGTCTTTGACCAGGTTCGTTGTCCTCTCGATGAACGTGCGGGGATTGATGTACGCGATTCTTGAATTGTCCAGTATGGACAGTTTGGGAATGCAATTATCCATCCTGTATTCAACAACTCATGTACTGTCCTGTGTTAGATGAAGTTTCGGTTGACGTCCTGTTGTTCTCCGGGTGCGTACACAGGGTACGACTAATGTCGTCTGTGTATCGTGTACTTGGAGAACCACGCGGACATGCTGCCGAAATTTTATCTAATTAGGGGACAACGGCATTTTATCTATTTGTTTTTGTATTTTGAACATTTGTATATAATAAAATTTTATTTTAATTGTAATCTAATTTGATATTATGTTTGTATATATAATCATAATTAGGAGATACGTTTTTTTTTTTTTTTTTACAAATTTTATGAAAAATTTCATTAATTCTATGTGTAATTTAATAAATTAAATATAATATAAATATTTATAGATAAGTAATTAAATATAATAGTTGTTATAAATAATTAATAACTATTAAATAAATAATCATTATAAATAAAAAATAAATTATTATTAAATTATTTTTTAAATAATTTGATTTGTAAAACAAATTATTGAGATCTTATTATAGCAAAATTTAAATTATAATTTTTGAGATTTTTAAATAATTTAAATCTTTTTAAAAAAAAAATTACTTACAAATAGCGACCGCCTATGGCGGCCGCTAATAGTCATATTCCGGTCGCTAATACAAATGGTCATGACTCCCGCGCGAAACTTAGTGCGACCGCTGTTCCCTATTTAGCGACCGCTACCTACGGTCGCTATTTATTCGCGCCATCTTCGCACCAAACAACTAGCGACCGGCTTTTGCAGTATTAGCGACCGTTATGAGCGGTCGCTATTATCCATACGTCTGAATTCGAGCGGTCGCAGGAGCGGTCGCAAATAATTTAGCGACCGTCCTAGCGGTCGCTAATAATTATTAGCGACGAAGCAAATGCGACTCGTTTGACGCGGTCGCTATGCCGTCGCTAATACTTTTAGCGACCGCTATTAGACATTTAGCGACCGTCTTAGGTGGTCGCTAATTTCACACTTTCTACTAGTGATATCTCCCTAATAAAAGTTAATAAATTTTGATTAACTTTTATTAATAAAACTTCTTGGTCCAATGGATGGGTGAAAGAAAAGTCAACAGTCGCTTGTTTTTTGTGAAAAAGAAGTTTTGGACATTTAATTTAAAAAAAAAAAAAGAAAAGAAAAAGGCTGGTATCGTGGTAGTCAAAAAATTTATTAGGACTTATTTAGATATCAATAATCTTACTAAAAATAGTATTTGAATTAATCTATATAACAATATCGCCCATTTAATGTAACTTTTGTGTACATAAATGCTCCCCATGGGGGTGGGTGTGCAGCCTGGGGATGGCACGAGGGTTGGGCAAGTCTTTTTGAAATTTCAAACCTTACCTATATATATATTAATATATGTATATTACATGTTAAATAGAGAATTAATTATATTTTAAATATAGAATTAATTATTTTTTTATATTTATTTTACATCATCAAAGTTCCGTCATTGTTAGATTAACAACTGACTGTCACAGTTGACATGTGTATTTATATAATAATATAACTTATTGATTTGATATTTATATATTTTTAACTGTTAAATTTATTTAATAGTTAGAATTATTTTTTTTTCTTTACTTTATTTGTCTTTTCGGTCACATCAGATAAAAATATAATTCCTTACTCTTTTTAAATATTTTTTAAATACATTTTATATATAAAAGTTTTGAAATTAATATTTTAAAAATGTGATAATATTGGAAATAAATAATAAAATTGTACATTAGATAAATATAAAGATTTATTAGATAAAGTAAACTAATTTTTTTTTTAAAATATATTTAAACTTTAATTTTCTTTAAAATTTTATTAAAAATCTGTATTATAATGTTGCTCATTTGTTGCGACTTTTGTGTACGTGGATGCTCCGCGTGGGGGGGTGGGCGTGCGGCCGGACACGCCCGGAGGATGGCCTGAGGGGGTGGGCAAGTCTTTTTGAAATTTCAAACCTTATATGTATATTTATTTTTAAATAGAGAATTAATTATTTTTTAAATGTAAATTAATTATTTTTTAAATAAATAGAGAATTAATTATATTTTTTTGAAATGTTTAATTATATTTTTCAAATATAGAATTAATTATTTTTTAAATAAATAGATAATTCATTATTTTTTATATTTGCCATACATCATCAAAGATTCGTCATTGCTAAATCAATAACCGACTGTCACAATTTTTTCTTTTAATCTATATTATCAACAAATGACATGTGTATCTATATAATAATATAACTTATTAATTTGAAATTTGTATATTTTTAACCTTTAAGCTTATTTTCGATTTATATGATTTTTTATGTCAATTTTAATTTTTTTTATAAGTTATAGTTTTTAGAAGTGTTAATTGTATCCATAAAAAAATAATAATTGAAAATTTTATGTTAATTTGGATAAAAACCTGGTTTTTTAGTTTCTTTAATATTTATGTGAATTTTTTAATTTGGAATTTTTACAAATACAATTAATAAGCTTTAAAATTAAAATTTAAAAAGAAAATCTAAATTGATTAAAAAAATAAAAGATGAAAATAAACAGAAAAAAAAACCCACAACTAGGTTGAGCTTGGGAAGCAATATAGCTTTTTTTGTAGGTAAATACGAGCTAGGTATTAAAAAGTTTAACTTTTTTGTTTAAAACAAAAAAAAAAATTAGTTTTTAGTTTTTTTTTTTTGACATTTTTATCTTTCATAATTTAAAAATGGTTAAACATATAAAAAAGTAAATAAGATCATTTAAAAAAATTAAAAAATTTTGAGCGTTTGGCAAAATAAAAAACTTTGAAAAATCTTGATCTACTGAAGACTTTTAAATTTCTCTAACACATTTTACACTCCTCGTATTTCGTAAAATTTTTATAAATTTATATACATTTACAAATCCTAACAAATTTTTTACAAATCCTAATAAATTTTTTAAAAATCCCAATAATATTTCACAAACTTCAATAATTTTTTACAAATCTTAGAAACTCTTAAAATATTTTCAATAAATTCTGATATAAAACCAATCAGACAGAATTAAAAAAAAATAGTTTAGACAATTTCTCTCTTCAAAAAATTGATGCAAAAGTAAAAAAATTTTACTCTTTATCTCAAAAAACGTGATTTGATAACTGCGTGTCATACTTCAAAAAATTTATTAAATCATATTTTTAACTTTTTTTTTTTATTTTTTACCACGCCGAGCGTTGCCTTTATTTTAGTAACCAAATCAAGGCTGACTGTGACTCCTTGGTGCTCAAAATTTACTTTAAATACAACCCACTCCGACTCTCTTCCAACTCAAATCCAATTCCAAGGAGCAGAACAAACACGAGCGACGGCACATAATGGGAAGCTCTGAGAGTAGAGATACTGGAAGTGGAAGGCCTGACGACGGGAATGGAAAAAGTGATGGGGTAGCCAAAGCAGTGGGTGCTGCAGCAGGGCTGGTTCTTCTGGGATGGGGCGCATCTAAGCTTGCATCAGGATCAGAAGAGAAGCCGAGCAAGGGAACGAAAATGATGAAAGCGCCTGGAAAGGACGGCTACATCCCCAGGGAGGAATTTGAAAAAAACCCCGCTGGCTACTTTCGCGACCTTCGCAAATAGAATGAATATATGCATATATGTATATATATATGTATATATGTGTGTATAATATTTTGCTTTTCTTTTTGAAGCAGTAAGTTTGGTATACATTTCTGTGTGTGTGGCGGATATGGTACTTCCCAAGCTTTGTGGATGCATCTAAATTAATGTTATTGATAAATTGATGATGTTGTTCTCTTCTTTTGTGACATATTATACGCTGTTGTTTATACATGTCTTGGGATCTCCTTTGAATTTGATGGCCTCCTCACCAACAATATGGCTATATTATTCAAAACTAAAGCCAAATGATATTAGACAAGAGAAAGGTTATTCATTGAGGGTGGACTGGACAAAATCGAATGTTTTAACCATGAAGAAGCTCATCAGCTGTTCGTCACTTGCAAGCTCTGAAGGAAGTGTGAGAAAAAAAAGAATAAAAAAATAAAAAACCCAAGATCTAATCAAACAACCAGAGATATATGCTATATATAAAATCCCTCAGATTGAAACTCAATTTCTGTCAATTTCTAAAATTCATGAGCACACATCCATATGATTTTTTTTTCCTCCTTTTTTTTTTAATAGATGCAAACTTTCCATAATCTTTCAAGCACCAAACATTAGACTCGTTTGGAACTACTAATTTACTCAAATTGTTATAAAATTAAAATTTTTTACTCAAGGAGAAGTTATGAGATTATAAATTTTTATAAATTTATTGATATGGGGATATTTTGCACCACATCGCATCGAACATCGTTAGAAGGAAGAGTTTCTCACTCATCATCAGACTGATCGTAAACAACTAATATATTTGAACAAGATATTCTTGATCGAGATCGTTAAGAGGAGGGGTCTCTCGCTCGGTATTAGATTGATCGTGAACGGTTAATATATTTGAGTAAGAGATTCTTAATCATGAATAGATTTACTCGGCTCACTTTGAATCAGATATCTCGATTGGGAATAATCGACAAAATAGTTTACGTTATGAGTTACGCGTATAATTACCTTGTATGTGACACACTTTGAGATTTTCATTAACAAAATTACTATTATCTCTTACTATCCTATTAATGGTTTAATTAATCAATTGATGAATTAACTTTAAGACTCAACTCACAAGAAAGGTGCTAAATTAGAAGTAGAAAGAAGAAGTGGATTACATAAATCTCATGCATACAATATTTTATGTAAAATTTCACACATAAATACATTTACTCTAAAGTAAAGAGATATAACATTATCTTTATTAAAAATTTTTAAACTTCATAACTAATTTAAGTATCAAAAACTCTTTAATAAATACCAAGCCCTGAACACTCTTTCGGTCTTAAATCAAAACTTCCGAAAAAGTCAAATTCACTGTATCATCATTTACATTAACTTTTAAACTCTAAACACTCCAATTAATTACCCACCATCTTTCGGCTTCTCCACCTCACAGTAAATCCAATTCTCTCTCTTTTTCTGTCAACCTTCCCAGCATGAATTGTGGAATTACTTAAAGCCACTTCTTAATTTACTCTGTCCCATCTCTTCTTTGTTTCTTTTTCTTTTCTTTTTCCCCCTAACAAAGAAACATATGTAACACATCTTCAGGCACTTGTCATAAATATATTAAAAGAGATGGGGCAACTTAAAAAGTCTTTGTTTTCTTTTTCTTTCCTTATGGGTTAAGTTTGCTTTCTTTTGAAACTTCAAAACACGTGAGCAGAGTAGAAGAACAGTGTGCTACTGAGGGTTTGTTTGGAACTTAAAAAAAATCAAAAAATTTTAAAAGTTTTTTAATTGCTCCAATCAAATTTTACTATTTATCATTTTTATATCACATCAATCTCAATTTTTAATTTTTTTTAATTTTTTTAGACTCCAAACACACCCTGACAGTGGCATTAATTAATTTTGACAGTTGTTGACGGTTGCATCCCTTTTTCTATTCGTTGGAAAGGTATATACCAAGTAATTGCTGGGTTGTAACTGTTATTAATTTTTTATGACCGGCTCCCACCATTGTTGTGCGTTTTTATGTGGGTATATATTAGGAGTGGCAAAATCGATCTAAACCCATAATAAATAAGTTTGAGTCCTATTATTTTACTAATTAGATTGTAATTGAGTAATTCATAAAATACTCATTTATAAACGGGTGTAATTGAGTTGTGAAACAGAACTCGTTAAAACACCCATGTTAATTAAAAAAATTAGTTTAATCTCCATCTTTATACCGCTTTCTATCTCACCTCTCTCTCTCTCTAGAGAGAAAGAGCGCACACACACATACACACATAAAAATATGCACGTGCACGCGCACACGCACACACACATGCACGCACCCACACACGCACACAAACACATATGCAAACACACCCACACACACGCACACGCGCACGTAGGAGCGGAGTTACGTGGGGGCAAGGGAAGCAAGTGACCCCTCTTAATTTTTAAGATAAAATTACTAAAATGCCCTCCTTGTTATTTTAATTTTATTTAAAAATTAAATTAATTAAAAATTAAGATTTTTGATTTTATTAAAAATTTAAAATTAACTCAAAATTTTTTAACATATAAGAAGTTTAAAAGAATCAAACTTGGTATTTTTTATAAAATAAAGTGTATCCTTTTAATACATTATTGCATATTTTTATTTATACTATCAGTAAATTTAGCATATAACACAATAAATTCTATAGATAATAAAATTTAATAATAATTATATTTTTTATAGCGAGTGATATCTCTAATAAATTTCAGGTGTTTGAACCATTAACCGTGAGAAATATATTCACTAATTAATACTCAAGAATAATTTATTTTCTCTTTAAAAATAACATCATTTTTCTCCTACTCTTAATCGAAAAATAAGTCGATTGTTATTTTTTCTTGGGTGCTCGGTGCCCCCCTCGGTGCCCGGTGCCCCCCTCAACAACAATTCTGGCTCCGCCCCTACGCGCACACACACCCACGCCCGCACATGCGCGTGCACATGCACATGCTCACACACTCGCGCACACGCACACGCACACGCACACTTCACACACGCGCGCACACACACACAAGCAGGTACACACGTGCGCGCGCGCGCATACACACATACATGCATGCACGCACAAGCAAAGACACCCCCACACACACGTGCACACACATCCACACATGTGCGCACACGCGCGCGCGCAAGGGCAAACACACACACACGAGCGAGCGGGTAGACACGCACACATGCACACGCCCGTGCACACACGCGCACACGCGCATGCGTGCACGCACACACCCTCATAGAGAGAGAGAGTTGTTGATTTAAAATTGAATAAAAAATAAATCGATTCATACAAATTCAAAATTAACTAAAAATTGTAAATATAACATATAATATGATATAATATGTATAATATTATATTAATTAAAATAAATATTGATGTATTTATATAAATACACATTAATTGAAATAAATTTTTAATTTTTTTTTAAAAATAAGTTAGGTCATAAGTAAATGGGTTTGTAATAACTCGTATTTAACCCGTTCATATCTAAGCTGCCTTTTAAATGGATGGGTCTGGATTACACCCATTTAACTTCTAACCGTTTAAACCTATAACTAATCCGCTAATTTTATCACCCTTAGCAAAGACTTGTTTGGTGGAACACTAAAAATTTTTTATTTTTTTAATTTCTTATCGTTTTTTAAGTTTTTTTTTAAATTAACTATTATAAATTTTTATAAATACATAAGAAAATTAATAAAAATTATCAAAATTTGATAAAACTTTATAATCCAAACAGGCTAATTCCAATTGAGGATCAAGACTCATGCGTTGGTGGTGGTAGTCAAAGATCATCATTTAACTTTGGAAGGATTGGAACTGATTGACGGAGACCAAAACTCAAGTCTTTTTTTTTTTTTTTTTAATTAATGTCCAAAACTGTTTTTCAAATAAAGGAAGCTGCTGATATCTACTATCATCCATCTATATGTATATATATATATATAGCTCCTCATACATCTACAGAAGTGTTTATTTTTAGTGGTGTTGGGTTAGTCAAAATTAATTAAAAGTTATTAATATCTATTAATTATTATATTTTCTTCTAACAAAATTTTATCAAATATCATTTTTAAATTAAATTTTTATATTTTTACTATATTTTTTAACTAAATTTTTACTATTTAAACACCCTCTTAATTCCGTCTTCATAGTCAGCCTTTACTTTTGAAACAGCTGCCGAGCACCGGGGAAAATAAGGTTGGGGGTTCGTACATTTTTGTTTGTACTCAGTTTTTTCCACGCTCTTTCCCTGGGAACTTACCCAGCAAGTTGTCTTAAGGGCGTCTATAACACCAACCAAATTCAATAAATTTTAAAAAATTTTAATAGTTTTAAGTTTTTAAAATTTAAAAAAACTTTAACTTTTTAAAAAAATTTATCAAATCTGTTGAAATAGTGTATTTTAATAGATTTTGTCATTTTTTTAAAGTCAAACTAATATTTGTACTAAAAAATATTATAAAATTTTTAAAATTTTTAAAATTCTCTATTAAACTTTTGTTATTTGTCACTTTATATAAATTTTTAATAACTTTATACCAAATTAAATACAAATATCTAATTATTATTTCAAAATAATTTTTCACACTTCACACTTTAAAAAATTTTTAACATTTAATTTTCTCTGTTTTTTTTTTTTTTTTTTTTTGGACACTCCGAACGGCCCAAGTCTCAGCCTAGACTCGTGTGATGTAGGGAATGGGAAAAGGGAATAGATGATGAGAGGATTGTGATCATTCATTGGAGCGTTGATCCCAAGCTTGGCGGAAAAAAGGACCCAGCGATGAGCCGTTGGGCTTATGTCACCTTGTCCTCGTATGCTGATGCATTCAGCTGTTTACTTGATAAAAAAATATAATGAAAATATAAAAATTTTTATGTAAAAGTAATATGTAAAAAAATTGTAATAAAAAAATATAAAAATTCAAGCCCTATTTGATATAAAAAGATTAATATTTATCAAAATTTATCAATTTTTTCAATTAAATTTCGTTATACATCATTTTTATATCAATATATTTGTATTTTTATTATACTTTCTTAACCAAATACCCTTTAATAAAAGTTAATAGATTTTGATTAATTTTGATTAATCAAACTTCTTGGTCCAATGGATGGGTGAAAGAAAAGTCATCAGTCGCTTGTTTTTTATGAAATTAAACAAATAATTAATAAAAAGAAGTATTGGACATTTAATTTAAAAAAAAAGGAAAAAGAAAAAGGCTGGTATGCGTATATCGTGGTAGTCAAAAAAATTTATTAGAACTTATTTAGATACTAATAATCTTACTAAAAATACTATTCGAATAATTTATATTACAATATGCTCATTTAATGTAACTTCTGTGTACATAAATGCTCCGCATGGGGGTGGGTGTGCGGCCTGGGGATGGCATGACGGGGTGGGCAAGCCTTTTTTGAAATTTCAAACCTTATATATAAATATAAATATATATATATATATACATGTATATTACATTTTAAATAGGGAATTAATTATTTTTTTAAATATAAAGAATTAATTATTTTTTAGATATTTGTTTTACATCATCAAAGTTTCGTCATTATTAGATTAACAACCAACTGTCACAGTTGACATGTGTATTTATACAATAGTATAACTTATTAATTTAATATTTATACATTTTTAACTGTTAAATTTATTTAATAATCAGAATTATTTTTTTCTCTCTCTACTTTACTTGTCTTTTCCATCACATCAGATGAAAATATAATCTCTTATTCTCTAATATTTTTTGAATATTTTTTATATATAAAATTTTGAAATTAATATTTTAAAAATGTGATAACATTGGTAATAAATAATAAAATTGTACATTAAATAAATATAGATACTTATAATATAAAGTAAATTAAAATTTTTTATTTTTAAATAAATATATTTAAACTTTAATTTTCTTTAAAATTTTATTAAAAATCTATATTACAATGTTACTTATTTGTTGTGACTTTTGTGTTCGCGGATGCTCCGCGTGGGGTGTGCGGCCTGAGGATGGCATGAGGGGGTGGGCAAGTCTTTTTGAAATTTCAAACCTTAAATGTAAATGAATTTTTAAATAGAGAATTAATTATATTTTTTCAAATATAGAATTAATTATTTTTTAAATAAAAAGAGAATTAATTATTTTTTTATATTTGTCCTACATCATCAAACATTCAACATTGCTAAATCAATAACCGACTGTCACAGTTTTTTCTTTTTATCTATATTATCAACAAATGACATATGTATCTATACAATAATAAAACTTATTAATTTGATATTTGCATATTTTCAACCGGTTAAATTTATTCAATGATCAATATTATTTCTTTCCCTCTCCACTTTAATTGTCTTTTCGATCACATCACATGAAAATATATTTCCTCACCCTTTCCATGTATTTTTTGAATACTTTTTATATATAAAAGTTTTTTATATTAATATTTTAAAAATTTTGATAATATTTATAACAAATAATAAAATTTTCCATTGAACAATATATAGATAATCATTAGACAAAATAAACTAAAATTTTTATTTTAGAAAATATATTTAAAGTTTAATTTTCTTTAAAATCTTATTAAAAATAAACATCTAAATTAAAATTTCAATTTTAATATACTTAAAACTAAAATTTTAAATATATACACTGATAATGCTCCTTACTAGATCCAGCTGCGTGGATGATCCGAGATTGGACCGAGTTCCTCTCTTAACACCGGTGTGGTGCCTGCCGAGGAAACTCGGATGATTAAGTCAGCAAAATTACAGTATAAGGGAGAATGTATTGGCAGAGTTATAACTAAACTTTTTATAAGAATCAATCTCCTACTTTTTTCTTACACTATAAGTATATATATAGGGAGGAATGATCTGCATGAAACCCTATAAATGTGGGCCATATTGGATCTAAATTCTCGCCGAATCAAATTGTGCCACATGTACACACAGATCCCCATGCAGATATTCCATAATTAGTTATACAATCCGTTATTGAGCAAACAGCGTATTTTCAGGCGAACATCACGTAGCGTGTCAGATAGCAGTTAACAACACGACTGTAGTGTGACTAGTATAGCTCAGATCGGTCGGTCAGCGAAGACAAGATCGTCCCTGACCCGACCGATCCATCGATCGGGTTCAAACCATCCCGACCGATCCCCCCTATCAGATGCCCCCGATTCCTTCGGTTGACGAGGAAGGCCGAATGGAATCTTCAATCCTTAGCGGTCTCGATCGGTCGGATGCCCCCAGTCTTGAAGAGGTTATGCGATGTGGACAGGACGCGTCTTAATTACTAAGAAGGCGCATTTATTACAGCGGTACAGCCAAAGGTCGCCGTCGTTTCATATATCTGCCACATGTCACCGTGACATTGGGCCATACGAGGATGTGCAGCGTCAATAGCAGATAGTCCTCGGATTGATTTTTCCCGCCTTTCATCTCAACCGTTAATTTCCAAAAATGGATTTCAAAATCTACTCTTACAGCACTATAAGTAAGAGTTCTCATAACATATTTCCCTTTCATGCGTTTGGATTATTGGAACCCACTATTTTGTGCCCTCGTAGCGTTTCTCTCCGATTCCTTCTTCATCACCGGCGGCGATATTTACGGGATTTTGTGATCTTTGCCGTGCTTTTTTCAGGTAAAGTACCCTCTGTGCAACTCTTGTCTTATGATTTTTCGATTTTGGGTTTCAATGTGGTGGTTATTGGTTAGGAGTGCCTATTTTTATTCAAAAAACTAGAGTCTTCCGAACCCTATAGGATTTGTAGATAACCCTAGGTACATCAGGGCTGTTGTTAGTGGCCTGATATTTCTGTCGTATTCAATCCATTTATACCGGTTGTCTCGATTTTCAGAAATGGAGAACGTTGAAAGGGTTAATTTATCGAGCTCCACCAGCTTTGACAATGACGGACTTGTCTTTCGTCATCAACGAAACCCCACTGCTATTGACACAAGCAGGAAAGAAGGGGAAGATCGCATAGTCGATGCGTTCGAGCCAGGGCTGGGCGTTAAGAGGGCCCAAATCATGGGCCAGGAGGAAGAAAGGGTTGGATTTGAGGCAGAATGGATTAGGTCTAATATCTTGACCACGAGGCTGTCGAAAATAATCTCGGAGTTTCAATTCCCACCTGACATAACCCTCAGGCAGCCAGGGAACGAGGATGCGGCGTGTTCTCCGAGATCGGGAGAAATTACTGTGTACGAAGGGGCCTTGGTCGGAGGCCTGCGTTTTCCCTTACCAAGATTCGTTCGGGAGGTTTTGTCTCGATTGAACTTGTCCCGGGGACAGATTCCCCCAAACAGTTGGATGATCTTGATAGGGTGTGCCATATTCTGGAAAGCGGCCACCGGAGATGACCTCACAGCCAATCTTTTCCTATACTTTTACAAAGTAACGGAGAGGAGTTCGGGCTGGTGGTACTTCTCCACGAGAAAGCGTGAGTTCAACTTCATCACTGGAATGCCGAGTTCCCACAAAGAATGGAAAGAAAAGTTCTTCTTCGTTCGGGGGAGCACTTAGGAATTCCAGCCGTGGGAATCTGACGAAGACAAGAAGATTAGAGTTCCCCGCCAATGGGGTTAGCCTACATTAAAGGGTATGCTTAGGATCTTTATCTGGTTTCTGTTAATGCTATTCTCATAAGCCTAAAGGGTAGGATTCTGATCCTTCTCTACATCTAATCAGCAAGGAAACAACCATCGATCACTCGGGAACATAGGGGATTGATCAGTCGGGCAAAGAAACATTCCGTTTGAGATTCCCACTTCCTGATCACTGTGGAGAATCTCGCCATCTACTTGCTCTATCCCGATCCAACAAAGGAGGCCTTGCAAGCCGAACGTGAGCGGAGTGAGTTATGTCTTGGTTTTTAGATTATTTCTTTACTTGTTCTGAACTGAGAACCTTACGCTTTGATCTTGCAGGCAGTTTTGCTTCTAAAGGCTCCGATCAACCCGACCCCGACCCTTCAGGCATGGCGTTCAATTTAAAATATCTGAAGAAAATAAAGGAGTCTTCTCCGGCGAAGGAGTTGGGGGAACTGCCTCCTGCTCCAAAGAACGCCCGAACAACTAAGCCTTCTGCTCCTGTGTCTCGGCCCACTCCCCCTGTTGCTATTGCGCCGCCAAGGGCTGCTGTCACCGAGGAGCAGGACACTTCTCACTCCCAATCGTCCAAGGATTTAGAGCTTCCTCCTTCCCCGGTCAGGTCAACAGCAACTAGCTCGGGATCAAAGGTCGGGGCGTCCTCTAACCAGACCCTCGTGGCTAGCAGTGAGCTGGCATGGCAGAAGTTACTCGCCACCGTATCAGACGCTGATCTCTCATCAGTTCGGCGAGGTCGTACTTCTGAGTTGGCATATGACCTGAACCACGACATCTTCAGGGTACGATCCGAGCCACATCTTTTAAATATATATATATATTTATTTTGTTATTTTGGTTTGCCTTGAACTCATTATTTGACACTTTTGTAGATTGTAGTCCGATCTCTGGCCGTGTATCACCGTTTATCCAGCACGGAAAAAGCCCTTCATGAAAAAAAGAAGAGGAATGCAGCCCTTATTGCTCAGCTCAAGGCAAAGCAAAAGGAGCTATTAACCACGCTTGAAGAGGCTAAGGATAACGCCGCCATCGCTTGCACCGAGCGGGATGAAGTTCTCAACCACAACATTAAGGTTATGGAAGAGAACAAAAAACTGGACAGAGAAATGAATAGCTTGTGGAGGGAGTTGAACGAGGCCACCGAGCGCTGTTAAACATTGGAGCAAGAGGTGACCGAGCTAACCTCAAATATGGAGGACGCCGGAAAGAGAACCATAGCAGATTTCAAGGATATTGATGATTTCCAGGTGATGATTTTTCCCATCTTCATGCAAGGGTTCGATAATGCGAAGGCACACTTCAAGCTCAACTTCCCCGATCTAGACATCTCCGGCTTGGAGGCTGGGGAGATTGAAGCCACTCCCAGCGAAGAAAGGCAAAGAGAAGGCAGGTAACAAGTCGGGGAGGTTCCTTCAAGGCGTGACGATGTTGACGAGATCGCCGAGCAAAATGTTGAACGGTATACCGTTCAAACCACTGACGATAGGGCTGATCATGCGGACAACGTGCCAAAGAAAGGCGATGATGTGGATGTTTAGACTCGAACTGATCTTCCATATTGTTAACGAACGATTTCTCTTTTTGTAGTTTTTTTTTTTTTTTTGTAATGTTCATACTGTTAACGAACGATTTCTCTTTCAAATATCAGTTCCTCTTTGATTTTTCGTGGCCAGATCATGCTTGAATGTGTTGACTTACCAAGAATTGTCGTTTGTTATATTTGTTTACTTGTGCTTTCGTTCTCATGTTGTCCGAACTCATGGATCGGCTCTGAAAGCTCGGTCATTCCAACTATCTATGCACAGCTCGATCTCGTGAGACGAGCTGGATTACTTCCTTAGCGCTGTTCGATCTCGTGAATCGAGCAAGATTACTTCCTTCACGCTGCTCGATCTCGTGAATCGAGCAGGATTATTTCGACCTCGTGAGCCATATTTGCACTGCTCGATCTCGTGAATCGAGCGGGATTTCTTTAGCCTCGTGAGCCATCTTCGTGCTGCTCGATCTCATGAGTCGAGCAGGATTTCTTTGGCCTCATGAACCATCTTTGCGCTGCTCGATCTCGTGAATCGAGCAGGATCACTCTGGCCTCGTGAGCCATCTTCGCACTGCTCGATCTCGTGAATCGAGCAGGATCACTTTGGCCTTGTGAGCCATCTTTGCGCTGTTCGATCTCGTGAATCGAGCAGGATTACTTTTTGTGTAAGGGTATTCCTATCATAGAAAATTTTCAAGACTGTGAGATTTAATCAAGATAAAACAATAATAAACCATATCATTGATAAAGGAACGAATCAATTGGCTATTACAAGTTAGGGGAACAATGAATCAGGCATAGTATTTTCTTAAATGTTCGATGTGCCAAGGGTGAGATAGTTCTTTGCCCTCGATCGTTTTCAATCTGTAGGTCCCTTTTTCTTGTGTAGCCTTTTACTTCATAAGGTCCTTCCCAATTAGGTCCTAATTTTCCTTCCTGGGGATTCCTTGTGGATTGGTTGACTTTCTTTAATACCAGATCTCCAATGACGAACTCTCTTTGTCGAATCCTGCGATTATGATATTGGCGCATCTTTTGCTAGTAGGAAGCCATTCAGATCGCAGCTTGTAGCCTTCTTCCCTCAAGTAAATCGATCTCTTCAGCTAGGCTTTCATCATTCTTTTCTCGGTCAAAATTCTGTACTCTGGGACTGGGCAACCCGACTTCGACCGGTATTACAGCCTCCACACCATATGCTAAGGAGAATAGAGTGTGTCCGGTCGCTACTTTTCTGTGGTTCTGTACACCCATAAGATGTTCAGGAGCTCATCTGCCCAAAGGCCTTTGGCTTTGTCTAGTTTTGTCTTGATGATTTTCAGGAGAGATCTGTTTGTGACTTCTACTTGATCGTTTGCTTGGGGGTGTTCTGGGGATGAGTAATGGTGATATATCCCCAGTTTCTCGCACAATCCGTCAAACTGTCGGCCCTCGAATTGCTTGCCATTATCCTTTATGATTACCTTCGGAATTCCAAACCTGCAGATGATGTTTTGCCACAAGAACTTTCTCATATTTTGCTCCGTAATGCTTGCTGGGGCTTCGGCTTCAACCCATTTGGTAAAGTAATCAATCGTAACTACTGCAAACTTTCTCTGCCCCTTTCCTAACAGCAAGGGGCCGACGATATCAATTCCCCACTGTGCGAATGGCCATGGGCTTTGGACAGGTGTCATTTCCTCAGCTGGCTGTCTAAGGATGCTGGCAAATCTCTGGCATTTGTCACATTTCTTAACAAACTCGCGAGCATCAAACTCTATGGCAGGCCAATAATAGCCAGCTCTCAAGGCTTTCTCTGCCAGAGCTCTGCCTCTTGAGTGGTTGCCACACACTCTTTCGTGAACTTCTTGTATCACATAACTTGCTTCCTGTTGATTTAGGCATCGTAGCAGTGGGGAACTATGCCCCCGCTTATAGAGGATTCCATCCATGATGAGGTATCTGCTTGCGCGATGTTGTATTCTTCGCGCCTCGTTCTTATCAGTGGGAAGTTGACCATGCTCAAGGTAAGACCTGATCGGTCGGGCCCACTCCGCTTCCTCCTCTACTTGATTGATCTCCGGACTCCGGATGCTCGGGGAATTAAGGATCTCGACTAGAACCTTTGGGGTTCGTTCGTTTGAGGACGCTATCTTTGCTAGTCGATCAGCATCTTCGTTCTGCAATCTTGGGATCCGCTGCAGCTGGAACTTTGTGAACTTTTGAGAAATGGTGATTACCCTCCGACAGGTATTCGGTCTTGTGTGCGTTTCTTGTCTCGTAATCTCCCTGCATTTGTTCTACGACAAGCTGTGAATCACTGTATACCTTAAGCTGCTGTGCCCCCATTCGCTGAGCGATCCGGAGTCCTACTAGTAGGGCCTCATATTCTGCTTTGTTGTTAGATGCGGAGAATTGGAAGCGGAGGGCGTAGTTGAATTTCTGACCGTCGGGGGAAGTTAGAATGATACCTGTACCACTTGCATGGCGAGTAGAGGAGCCATCCACATGGAGTATCCATAGTTGATCGTCGTCTGTAACTTCGGGCGGGTCGTCAGGATAGGCTGTGAATTCAGCAATGAAGTCTGCTGCTGCTTGCCCCTTTATTGCTACTCTTGGTCTATACTGGATGTCAAACTGGCTTAGCTTGACGGACCATTTCACTAGCCTACCCAAAGTTTCTGGTTTGTGTAGAACATTCTTTAAGGGCTGATCTGTGAGGACCACAATGGTGTGGGCTTGGAAATAGGCTCTTAGCCGCCCAGATGCCGTTACCAAAGCGAAAGCTGACAGTTTCATTTTTTGGTAACGTTCTTCGACTCCTCGCAGGGCCCTACTTGTGTAGTAAACTGGCTTTTGCACACCTTCCTCTTCTCTTACAAGCGCGAAACTCACAGCTGTGGCTGAGATAGAGAAATACAAGAAAAGCTCTTCCCCTGGGACCGTTTGGCTGAGAAGGGGTACTGATCCAAAGTACTGCTTTAGTTGTAGAAAGGCTTTATCGCATTCTGTTGTCCACTCAAAGGCTTTTCGGAGTACTTTGAAAAAGGGATGGCATTTATCAGTCGATCGGGAATAAACCTATTGAGCGCAGCTACCCGTCCTGCTAACTTCTGCACATACTTAGTTGTCCTTGGTGGCTTCATGTCCATTATTGCTCGCACTTTTTCAGGATTTGCTTCTATTCCACAGCTACAGACCATAAGCCAAGAAATTTGCCAGACGCCACACCGAATGCGCATTTAGCAGTTTCATGTTGTACTTCCTCAAAGTGTTGAATGTCTCTTGTAAGTCAGAAATGTGGGAGCCTGCCGTCTTGCTTTTTACCAACATATCATTGACGTAGACTTCAACATTCCTGCCAATTGATCCCCCGAACATGTTGTTCATCAGCCTCTCGTATGTCGCCCCTGCATTATTCAACCCGAACGGCATGACGTTGTAGCAATATAATCCCCGATCGGTTATGAATGCCGTGTGTTCTTGATCTTGTTCAGCCATCTTGATTTGGTTATACCCAGAAAAGGCATCCATAAAGGATAAAAGTTCGTGGCCTGCAATTGAATCAACCAGGAGGTCAATGCTTGGTAACGGGAAACTATTCTTCGGGGAAGCCTTATTGAGGTTAGTGAAATCTACACACATTCTTTATTTGCCATTGGACTTTTTCACCATTACCATGTTCGATAGCCATGAAGGGTAATGAACTTCTCTGATGAAGTTGACTTTTATTAATTTTTCTACCACTTCAGCGATTACCTTACTGCGTTCAGGGCAGAAAGTTTTCCTTTTTTGCTTCACCGGTCTGGCTGTCGGGTGTATGCTTAAACAATGGGTAATTATGCTCGTGGCTATCCCTGGCATGTCTTCGTGGGACCACGCGAAGATATCTGCGTTGTTCAGGAAAAAATCATTTATTTGGCTTTTTAAAGGTTTTGGTGTATCGGAACCCACCTTTACTGTTCTTTCTTGCTCGGGCGGGCCTATGGTCACGTCCTTCATTTCACCTTCCGGCTCTCCTCTTCTTACATCCTGGTCATCTCTTACTTCTAGCCCGTCTATCACCAAGGTCTCCCTTTGGGCATCCTCCTTCTGATCACCTCTTACACAGCCTACTCCATGTTCGGTAGGGAACTTGATACAAAGGTGGTACGTGAATGTGACAGCCTGAAATTGATTGAGGGCTGTCCTGCCAAAGATCACATTGTATGCTGATGGGCAGTCTACGACTAAAAAATTAATCATCTTGGTCGCTTTGTGCTGCTCGTGCCCCAAGGTAACTGGCAGTGTGATTGATCCGAGTGGAATAATCCTATCTCCGGTAAATCCGACGAGAGGGGAAGAAACGATGTGTAACTTGTCCCGACTGATCTTTATTTTTTCAAATGCCCCCCAGTAGAGGATGTCTGCCGAACTTCCGCTATCTACCAGTATTCTCCATATTTTGAAATTGGCTATGATAGCCGAGATCACCAAGAGGTCGTCATGTGGCTGACACAAGTCATTCGCCTCGTCTTCTGTAAATGTGATCGTTTGGCCATCTGCCTTCATCTGCTTGGCTGGTCGATCGGTCACCAATACTTCTCGGGGTCGGCTAGTTTCTCGTACGTACTTTTTCCTGGCCATTAAAGATTCTCCTCTTGTAGCAAATCCCTCGGAAATAACCCTTATTTCTCCGATCGGTCGTTCATTCGTTCCTTCTCGATCGGGACTTTACCTCTCAGGACTCCTCCTTCTTTTGTTCGGTCGTTCAGGCTTTCTTTGTCCTTCTCGTCCATTGTCAGGTGGCCCGGCCACGAATTGGCAAGTTGCCCTCGGCAGATCAGTTGCTCCACTTGACGCTTTAAGTCATAACAGTCTTCAGTATCGTGGCTGTGGTCTCGATGGAACCTGCAACACTTTGTTCGAGACCACTTGTCAGTGGGGGTTTTCAATCTTTCCGGCCAACGTATGGTCGGATCATTCTGAATCTCATAGAGAACATTTTCCAGCCTGGTGTTGAGGGGAGTAAAGTCCTGTCGATCATCGAATCGCTTGGGGACCCTGTCAGGTCTACTGTCGGTTCGTCGGGTCTTGAAGCTCCTGTTCTCTCTCGTAGTATCAGGGGTCAATTGGCCTTCTTTTCTCCGTCCTCGAACTTTCGACCCTGTCATTACTTTTCTTAGCTGCTATGGCATCTTCTACATTAATGTATTTTTGTGCACAAAACATGAGTTCCGCCATGTCAATAGGAGGTTTTTTTACCAACGAAACCATGAACCTGGCGGACCTCAGTCCGCTCATGAAAGCGGTCATGACAACCTTATGTCTGCCTCGTCTACTTCCAGAATCTCCTTGTTGAATCTGTCGACATAGTCCCTGAGGGATTTTCCTTTTCCTTGCTTGATTTTAAGGAGATGGGTAGCCGGTCGTCTCTGTCTTTGTCCCCCAATGAAGTGGCTAATGAAGAGCTTACTTAATTGGGAAAAAAGTGGTGATACTGCCGGCCTTGAGCTTGGAAAACCATAGTCGTGCGGGGCCCTTCAGTGTTGCTAAGAAGACCCAACACATAATCTCGTCTGGGTAGGCGTGAATAAGTATTAGGGTTTTGAAGGTCTCCAGGTGATCAAGTGGGTCCTGAGACCCGTTGAAGGAGTCAAGTGCCGGCATTTTAAATTTGGGAGGCAAGGGACAAGCCATTACCATGGGAGAGAATGGGGAATCAGTATTTCCAACTAAGCACTCCACCGGATGAGAGGCTCTAACCGCTGCTAAGACATCGTCCATTTGACCCTGCATGGCCTTAATCTGTTCGTCCCAAGGATTGGCAGAAAGGCCCCTGGTGCTAGTGCCCTCAATTCGCGAGACCTCGAGGAGGCCCCCACGTGAGATATCAGCCGCAAAGGTCCGTTCCCTCCTTCGAGATACTTCCGGTAGTTTATGGGAGATGTCATTCTCACCAACGATCCCTACTCCATTGGGAAAAGCCAGTCGAGGCCCGGTTGGGGCCTTTTCATGTGTTGTACCATTCAACTCTACTTCATTCCCATTACGTACGCCATTAGTTGGTGGGGCAACAGGGGGTTGGACTGGGGTAGGGGGCACATCTCTCTGCTGCAGCAACAGCTAATTTTGGGCTACGAGAGCCTACATGGTCATCATCATTTCTTGCATTTACCTTTCCATAACGGTGATACGTTCATCGTTTTGGTTCTCCATCGTCACGGCTGGGGGTTGAGTATTAGCACCGGATCTGGTTTGGACCATAAAAATTAGTGAGAAACGGCAGAATCAATGAAGAAAGTCCTCAATTCCCACAGACGGCGCCAACTGATAATGCTCTTTACCAGATCCAGCTGCGTGGATGATCCGAGATTGGACCGAGTTCCTCACTTAACACAGGTGTGGTGTCTACCAAGGAAACTCCGATAATTAAGTCAGTAAAATTACAGTATATGGGAGAATGTATTGGCAGAGTTATACCGATGGAGTTCTCTCGGCCTCTTCCTCTTCCTTTTCAAAATCCTCACCTCTAATAAACCCATAAATCTCACACCCATTCCGATTCTCCCTCATTATGCAGACCAATCTTCGTTCGTGAAAGAGGCCACCCTAGGGTTGGACGGGTCGAAGGCGGTAGGCATATGAGAAGCAATTCTTGACAAAACGTAAGTGTCTAGCCTCTTATTTTCGTTTCAAATGGCACCGAAGACAAAGGGCAAGGGTGTTATTAATTATGATAGAAATAGGTTTGAAGGTGAAAACCATCAAGAATCGTATAACACCACTTGGAGTCGTAGAAACGTATTGGCAGAGAGAGCAATTGAGTTGGATGATTTTTCAACTCACGATTTTAATCTCAAACAGAACATGATAGCTAGAGGGTGGGTTGTTTTTGTCACTTTTACTAGGAATGCAGCTGTCCCACTGGTTCAAGAATTCTTTTCTAACGTAATAGAGCACCACAAAGATGAAACAAAAATTATCAAATCCGTGGTGAAGAAAAAGCCAATTACATTGACCCCTGGAATAGTGGCTTCACTTTTTGACATTCCTGACCTCGATGTAGAGCAACCAGAATACCTAATGAGCATTGAGAACTCCCTAGGAAAAGATGAGTTAGCTAAAATTTTGACCGAAAAATCAGATGCTAGGTGGGGCAGTAGGAGCCAGTTCGATTTTGCCAAGTTGTCTCCAAAATTTAACACGTTGTTCCTTCTGTCAATAGCCAAGTTAAAACCGCTTGCACATAAGAACTTGGTTAGTTATGAAAGGGCTGTATTGTTATACGCCATTGAAAACGACATGACCATTGACCTATCGCTGCTTGTTTGGGAGGAGATATCAAATGCAATGTCACAAACTAATGGCACCGCCAGCCTACCTTTTGGAAGTTTCTTGACTGCTTTGTTTGAGCAAAGAGGAGTGCAGATTACAGGTGACATGCAAATGGTTAGGCCCATTGGTCCTATTTGTGAGCGATCTTCTGTACGAAACTCGGCATTGTTGAAGAAAAAGAAAACAGTAGAAGATCAAGATAAGCAAGATCGGATTTTAAGGTGTATGGATGACATAGAGGCCAACCAATGGACAATAATAGAGCAAAACAACATGATGCTTGCTTATCTCCAACAGCAGTTTCCCCCACCACAGCCTGATATGCCACCGTCGCCATCTTCAAAGGATGATTGATTGGCTCCTTTGATCTTCTAAATTTAGATCTTTTTGCCATTGTTTCTATCGTTTCTTTTGCTTTATTTTCCCAGCTATGTATTGCTTAAGGTTGCAACTTTTGAATTGTGATATATGCAACCTTTAATGATTTTGATTTCCTAATGTGATGGAACTTTGTCTAGTTGAAACCCATGCTGTACTTTCGTATACATATGATCAATCTCGGATTATGTTATATGTTATTGGTTAATCTATTTTTGGTCTCTTAAATGGTGCACTGTACTTACGAAAATTTATTTTTTATTTCCATGCTATAAAATTTAAGTTATGCTATAGAATTTAGATCGTGGAATAGCATTGCACAAAATGATCAGACTTGTACTAATGGGATTACGTGGAGAAGGCTAATTATCTTGGTAAGATTTTTTAATGCCTAGTATCTGCAAAGTTTTCTTTTCTTTTCAGTATTTTTCCTACGTGCTAAAGTTGTACAAAGGTGTTAATTTTGTTCTATTTTGAATTTGCTGTAGTCTACTTTTAATCTGCCAGAAAGAGACCTATACATTTGTCATATGCTAAAAAGTATACAAAATTCCTTATGCAAGATTGTGGAATCCCTGAGTGTTGTTTTTCCTTTTCAGATTTCTCTTGTGTACATTGATATTTAAACCCCACCAGATGCAATAAAGGGAGAGCTTATACATATACATGTCCAAGAAAGGTGTTCGCATTGTAGCACTCTGTGTTCTATATGTTGCACTTTGTGATTAGTTATTATAGCTAGACTTAAATGTTTTTTTGAATTTTGTGGAAAATATGAGCTGTTGAGGGTTTAACCTGTGGGCTTTTGTAATTTCTGTGGGGCATTTTCTTACTGCCTTATTTTCTAACACTTCATCAATAAATTTTTTTATTTACTAAACAACAAGTTACCGGAGTTTAATTGTTTATTGTAAATGTTTCCTTCTAAAATATTATAACATCACTTGATTTTGATACTGGTCTTATATGTAAACTTCAAGCAACAAATAATTTGCAACACGAATGTTTGGTGACATATGCTGTTAATGTTAAATTGTTGGACAATCCTATTACTTTAGAAGTACACTACTATTCTTAATTATGCGGCATGTTCGATTGGCAGGTATTAGATGAAGCGGATAGGTTGCTAAAAGAGGATTTTGAGAAAGCAATTGATAAAATTTTGCATGCTATTCTCGTGAACAAAAGGCATATTTATTTTCTGCTACTATGACAAACAATATTTATTTTGTGTGATGTGATTGTCTTCTTATTCTCATGTACCTCCTGTACTGTACATAACAGAATCTGATTACAATAATTGTTTGATCCACATTCTGCTCTTGTGATGTTTATTCCATTAGGAGCCATTCAAACGTTAAACACAATAGATGATAGTGGCAGGAATTATATATTTTATGATTTCAATAAATGGACATGTTGCAAGGAAAATAGTTCTGGTAGGAAAGGCCAATCGGGATGCTTTTTTTTTTGTTCTTTCTGGTTGCTTTCAAGTTATGGGTGTCAAGTATTTGAAGTAAATGGCTATTGTCAAAGCTATACTGGCCCTTTTTCCATGGAACAACATTTAGTTGCCTACAAACAGTAACACGACTATGCAGGCACTATAGTTTCTTTGCTTGAATCTGTGGACATGCATACTTCTTTTACAGCAGTGGCATAGCTTCCTTGGCTGTTATGTAGAAATCACTGGTATATACTTCTTCGAGGAGGTCATCTTAAAACTAGGGGTGTTTCATTTCAGAGGCTTAGGAAACATAATTTTTTTTTTACTGTTTCATGGAAAAGAAACGATATATTGATTCTTGATAATATGAGGATTGCTCCACTGCATTTGTTGTTTTTTTGTTAATGAAATGAATGTTCATACTAAGAATAAGCCAATTTGTTCTGTTACTGCAGCATCTTGAGCCATGGGCTGACATAATTCTTAGAAATCTTTTTTTATAATTGGCAGTGTGCTATTAATTTTAGTTCAGAGAGCATTTCGAATGGCATAGGTTTTGGAGGGAAGGTGAATCACATGGGTTGTTCCTCTTAGCAAACTTTGATCAGGGGCACACCTTTCCATGCTCTACCTCTGGCAGCCCCTGCCTCTCCAAGACCACCCTTATATTCCCAGAAGTGCTCGAATGCTGGGGAAAAATAGCTAATCCTGTTCTATAATTTTTTTTGGCATGTGAGTAGATTTTGAACAAAATAGCAATTGAGGCTTCCAAAAAGGAAAGGCCGGTTTCAGACATTAGGATAGGGGACATTGTGGAAATTAAATTGGTAACTGGGGCTTTGATTATTGTTTCTCTTGCTTATTATATATATATATATATATATATTGTTTGCTGACTTCGTGGGGAGTTTATGTTTATGTGATTGTAGGAAGTTCCGGAAAAGTGGTAAAGATTATCTGTATATAAAGGTATAGTTATATCGAAGCAAAATGCTAGTATCCACACAACAATTCGGATTTGGAGGATAATTGCAGGCGTTAGAGTTGAGATTTTATCCTCACCTGTGTAAGTATCACTTGTGTGTCACTGCTTGATATGGAACTACCAAATTGCACTCAAAACATTAAATTTCAATAATTTCCTACATTTTTCAATGTTGCCTTTATTTGTTTCCTTAATTGTTGACTTTGCAAGTCAAGAAGTACAATTGTTACTGGCAAAATTGTATTTGTTTTCTTATGAAATATTTCATTTTGAATACCTACTACATAGTGTAAATAATCCATTTACTATAATATGATTGTACTGTGATGGACCTTGCTGCCACTGGAATTAAGGTTTTTCCTGAATTCAATTTGTTCGTTTGGATAGAGTTCATGTATTCGACATTTTTTGAAATGCACACTTTTATATAGTATTTGCTTATTTTTTTGATTTTCTCCCTCAATACCTTCAAATTGGACTCGGGGCCTCTGCAGTGTGCTGCCCAGCCATTGGATTGAGAAAGTGCACAGGACACAAACTCAATCTATGGCTATGTAGTGCCTACTGCAGCAGCTCCCTTACCCCTTTAAATCACCCACAATTTTGTTACCCTTCACTTTCAATTGGGTCCAACAAACAATTTGCCACATGACATTTGGACCCTGAAAAACTTGACTAGGGAGTCCAACAATCACTTTTTGGAAGAGAGAAAATTTAAAACAATGCTTTTTCTCCACTTGGAATTCTAGCAAGCATCACTGGTACAATAAAAAAAACTCAACGTTTCACTCCATATTAGAAAAGTTGTATTTGTGGCTGTTATAGAACGTCTTTTAGAGGTACAAAGAGTATTGGGGGATATTATAGGAAGCCTTCTAGTTACTTCTCTCCCCATTTTGCTTCTGGAATCAGCAAACCTAGAAAGAGTAAGTGAAATGTAAGAACCACCCAAATATGACCCCTCATGTTATATAAAAAAGAACAAAAAGTGAACTTCCATTTGTTTTTTTTTATTTAATTGAGAATTTTGTTCATTATTATTAATATTATTATTTTATTTACTTATTTATTTTTTTAGCCTTAGCAACAACAATAGGTAGTAAAAGGTGTACCTAATGTAGAAGCTAAAGGCAAACCCTCATCTAGGTGGTGATTGGAATTGATTTCTTAACCTGCTTTGGTGCTTTTAAGAAAATGTCATCCCTGTAGAATCTGTCAGACTTAAGTTCTTTTCTTACTCTTAATTATTTAGAAGTATTTGTCATTTGTGTGTCTAGAGTGAACCTGATCAATGATTAATGTTTTTGTGATGTTGCCATAGTTTAAATTTACACTTAGGGTATGTTTGGAACAAGGATTTGGGGGGGGGGAGCGAAGGTAAATGGTGTTATAAGAAAATAAATTTTTTTATGAACATTTATTTATTTTCTTCTTAATTTTGTTACCACACCAAATTTTTATTTTATTTTATTTTACTTTGCTTTCCTAGTTTATTTCTTCTGCTTTTATTTTTCCTACACAAATCCTTGTTCCAAACACAGCTTTAGGGAGTTGATATATCTGACATTTTTTCCTCATGTAGGTACTCACCAAACATCAAAGAGATAAAGGTTGTAACCACAGGAAAGTAAAGAAGAGCAAGATTATACTATTCGAGGGAGAAGCTTCCCGGGTTCTCCACTTTCAAATGAGAACCATGATGTAGCCTTCTTGTTGAAAATATTTTCCCTTTTTGTATCCATTTCTCCATGACTTCCCAAGAAAGTTGTGAGAAGAGCTTAATTTGCTTTGAATCGCATTCTTCTAATGAATATAAAATTCTGCACTTATGCTTGTTGGTAATATTGTGATCAAACCTTTCCATCAATTGCTTATTGTGGTGTTGTTTTGGCGGCGCTTGTGGAGTTTTTAAAAAGTTTAAAAAAAAATTAAAAATTTCGTTATTTTTTGTTGCGCAAAATGCAACCGTGCAAGACATAATAAAGTAAGTTACTTGTAAGTAAGCTAATACTGACTGATTTTTTTGTCCGGTGAAGTGTCTAAGAGAATGTAAAAAAATGAACTCTTTAATGTGTAGTTGGACATCGGACTTAGGAAGCAGAATTATAATTCTACCGGCGTGTGTGATTTTGATTCAATAGGCAGAATATGTTAAAAGAAACAAAGAAAGAAATAGAGGACAAAAAATAAATACATATCAAACATGCATTTGGAAATGGCAAGTCGACGAATGGATGGAGAGATTATAAATGCCCATCGAAACAAACTATTATAACACTTCATATTATCAGTTATACATATATGCGTTCGAAGGCAACCACATTTGTAGTGTACAGGGAAAACACACTACTTAGCATGTGCGAACAAAATAGTAATGTAGCAGCTGCCCATTAAAACACGTGAAGTTATACATGGACTTTTAATCATACATAGCTTAATAACATTTGTAGTGTGTAAGGAAAACACACTATGTTCAAACAAAGTCCTAATGTAGTTGCAAACAAGGTAAACATGTGAAGTAAAACTCTATATGCAACTAGGGGTGGAAACGAACCGAGCCGTTCGCGAGCTATTCGAGCTCGGCTCGAAAAAATCTCGGCTCGAGCTCGATTCGTGAGTTAAACGAGCTCGAACCGAGCTTGGTTTTTGGCTCGTTTTGGATTCGAGCTCGAGCTCGAGCCTAGAGAAGCTCGGCTCGAAAGCTCGCGAGTAGGCTCGGTTAGAATAATATATATATTTTTATTATATTTTTTCAATATATTATATTTTAAACCAAAACGATGTCGTTTTGGTTTAATCGAGCTATTCGCGAGCTTAACTGAGCCTAAATTCTTCTTTATCGAGCCGAGCTCGAGCCTATATAAAAGCTCGAATCGAGCTCAAGCTCGAGCTCGAGCTCAGTATAAAAAGCTCAAGCCGAGCTCGAACATGTTAAAGCTCGGCTTGGTTCGGCTCATTTCCAACCCTATATGCAACTGCATTGGTAGATGGCCAGCAAAACAAAAGTATTTCCCATCGGCAAGGGGTTAGTTTGGGGGTGGGCAGTAGTTCGAACCAAGCGGAGGGGTTGAGGGGTTGGTGTAAGTAGGGGGTGGGTAGTTGAAACCCGGTGGTTGGGGATAGCTAAAAGGAGCCGGAAGAGGCATTGGGATCGAAGAGGAAAATGGGTACTGTGCATGTGCATGCTTTGATCTTTGAAGTTCCAACCATTGCACCATCGCTTCATCGGACGGCAAGCTCAAAAAAGTCTCCCTGGCAATCTGCGAGCCGAACAAATCAGTCGCGAAAACATACAACGGGCCCATCACAGCCACGCCTTCAAGGGTTGTCAGCTTCGCAAGGCAATCACCAATGCCACACCCAGGGGCATTATATATAATGTGCAACTCGTTACCCTTCAAGTCCTCAGCAGCATCTGCAAGGCGCCCCAACTCGTGACCTACACGCGTACCGACAGACCCTCGCTGACGTTCTACAGTGAACCCATCGTCCGAGGAATCCTCAACTGTTCTTTTCTGTTTTTGACTTCCTAACCGTGGACCCTCTGCATTAACATGAGTGAAAGTTTGAAATGGGCTTTGCGGAGTGGGTCCTGAGCCTTGATTGTCTTCATTGTTCCCATCAAAAGGCACATGGAAGTAATGAGCACTCCCTTGTCCTGCAGAAGGAGTCCAGTGCATTTCGCCCGACGCTGTTGTGCCGTGGAAAACCTTAGCCATCAACTCTTCATGATCGAGGCCCTTGTCTTTGAACTTCAACACATCTGGATTGAGCTGCCCAAAAGAGAGGAGAACATTGGATGAATATTACACAAATATAGTTGAGACAAATAGGAAGTCTATTAAAGTTGGTGCAAATTGAAAATGCGGAACCTAATAATGTCAAATGGACAAATATTGTTCGATTGCAATACCAGTAAGCACTTAAAGAAATAGCATATGTTATAGAATTGAACTACGAACCTGTGCCATTGAAGCCCACCATGAATCAGGAGCATTCCAAGTCCCCTTCACTGCATCCCAACCCATACTAGTGCATGTTGATTTAGGGGATTTAATGGACATCCATGTCCGCCAATCCTTTCTTAATTTTTCAAGTTGACTTTTGAGTTGGCTGTGCTGGTGCATTCTTTCCGTTTGTTTGTAAAACTCCTCAATTAATTTTCTAAACCCTATTGGTGAAAAATGATTACCCCTCCTATAGCCATCGTCTATCAGTGTGACCATTAATTCAAGTAAGATCCCATTGTGCTTATAATCCCATTTGGCATTGCTAGTGGCCGCATCGCCAAGTTGGAGATTTGTTGACCTCCGTGAACGGTAAAATCGGTGATTATTTTGAATCAGTTGGGTGTGTTGGAGATCAATGAGTGAGTCTTCTCCTTCCATTACAGAACTACAACAAATCGTAAACGATTACTCAAAATACACAATTATGATGATGTCAACAAATAATTAATAACATCGTCGTAGTTGATAATCAAACAGTTAATAGTCTACTACCATAGCTGCTATAATATAGTAGACCCATTCGTTAATAATATAGCGGCTATTAGGCTTTGTGTTCTTCAATTAAGGTTACATGCTTGAAAAGAATGAATTTAGAAGAGTATAATACGAGTCAAGTACATAAAATTCTTCCACGTTAAAAATTACATGCGACTTAATACTATGAAAATCAGGATAGCCAAATGGCAACATTAAGTTTATCAATAGGTACACAATGTTAGTCTCTGTAAAATACATTGGCTCCTTACTTCCTTAAAGTGTCAACAGTAACCACCAATAAGGGCTGGGGTGGATATATTGTGCCATATACAATTGGATTGCCCCCTATTCATTGCACTTCCTATGGAATATGACTGATAAGAGGAGATCAATGGCTACAAATCCTGTTTTCCTTGTACGTACCTGAGTACGTATGAAGGGGGAATTGACCCAAATTTTGAAATGGGGTTAAAATGTTGTCGGTTGCTAGCGGCTGACTAAAGTCATACTACAAGCACAATAAACATTCACTCAAAAGGGAATGACTTTGATCGGTGACATTTGGGGCATCTTTTTCTTAGGAGGAGAAGGCACGTCCATAACTTCTTTAGGAAATGGTGGATCGAAGGGGACATCAACTTCATATTGAACTTTGGTTCCTTAAATCATACCTGGGTCTCCCGTAATCGATTCCCCAAATAGTCTTGACTGACAATGAAAACTCCCCTATCAGCTTGCAAACCCTAGTAAACATATACTGGTCTCCCAAAAACCCAAATTCGCAAAAAACATATCTCGCACAACATGAACTTAAAGCAAATAAATTACTGAATTAAAATAATTTAGGGGACCAAATATCCCTAGTGTACCCAAAAAAATGTAAAATCATTAGACTTAGCCCTATTTCTATAGTTTCCATACCTTTGTGATAGTGCGCGGAGCAGTGTCGTGGGTCTCACTTGTCTGTGAGCTCGAGATCGAAGATTATACCAATGGCTGGAAGTCAACAACAGAGAAGGTTTCAACTTGGAGCTTCGCAGCCAGTAGCGATGTCGTGGTTTCATTGCAACGAATGATGATAGATCAACCAACTGAAGGCAGATATCCTTCAAATCCTGTATTCACTTCCCTGGTACGGAGGAAGAAGATAAGAAGGGCAAAAAAGAAAAATCACAAAATCTCACAAAACGGCATCGTTTGTGGAGTTCCTGTAGTAGGACAAAAAAAAGGTAAATTTTGATGTTTTGCCAAACGCCCAAATTGCAAATTTTGGTATTTTTTTGCTAAAATTTTTGCTGCCAAACGGTACCAATGGCCGGGGCACTAAAGAAACCGTCCAACCAAATTGATAGATGGGACAGGACATCCTAAAAAATTATAAATAAAATAAATAAATAAACATATAAAAGTGTTGGGCGAAATTAGATTCCTCGGCGAATTGTCCCGTAATCAGTGTAACTTATCTTTTTAAAAGGTTTTTCTCACGGTTTCGGTGGTATTATAGCTCCGTTTAGAGCTCTTTAAAATAAAATAAAATCTTATAAATCTCTATAAATACGAATTATAAGACAGTAAAATTTAAAATTTTCACTCACTACACGAATTATGAGACATTTATTTTTACAATTTTATATTATTTTATATAACCCCAAACACCCCCTATGTCTACTTCATGACATGAAACTTGAATGGTTGATTTTAAGTTTAGCAGTTCAAATGTATTCATATTATTTTAAACATAAGTGTATCTGAATTTTTAAATTAAAATTTAATGATTCACAATTAATGTTATAAATTAACATAGCAAAAGCTCTTCCAACCCTCCATTTTTCTTATCCCACCATCACCAACACACACACACACAAAATCCCCCCGGAGGCCTGGGGGCGACGAAGTTTTATGATATTGGTCCTCGCATTGGAGTATAAATTTGGAAAGTCAGTGGGTTTTTAATTTTTGACTATTTTGTTTTTTTTTTAAGCTTTTATAATAGTAAATTGATATAAAATCTCAAATTAAATATAACATATTTGAATGTTTTTTAAACTGAAGAAAGAAAAAGATTCGCATATTTTCTAAATTGAAAATTTTTCAAATTGACAAGTTTCAAAAGACTACAACCACAATATTACAATCTAAATCTAACTAGGAGTGAAGCAGAAGACTGCACAGATTAGCAAACAAACGCGCAAAAATGTAGTGTAACTCGTAGGTAGCAATCAGGGAGCACGCGGCTGCGCTATATAAGTGCTGGGAGCTCGCAGGATGCACAAGAATTCGCTTGTGTTGATTTTTTATCCCAAAACAGATCCCAGTAAACCTCGCAATCTGGACGATAGAAGCGTGATGGTTCGAACAATTTATTTTATAGAAGATTCTGTTTCCGTTTAGAAAATTTGTTTATATATTTGAGTCTTAATTAGAATAGAATTTTGTAAATCTATATATATGCATTCAAGTTTAATGTACAATGTGAAAAATTGAGAGGAATTGAAAGGGTATATTATAGTCTTTTGACAGGGAGAATTTCTCTTTGGTGAGCTTAACAATCTTTTTCTCTTATTTCTCTTTGTATTATTTTTTACTTTCTGTGTGAGGCAAAAAGCTCGCTTATAGGGTTAGTCGAGTGAATCAAACAAAATTAGCAGAAGAATTTGTGCGAATGAGTCGTAGTAAATTCAAATAGTATCTTATAATCCATTAATAATAGAATTTGTAATTGAGGTTTTTCTCCCTGTGATAGAGTTTCCTTATTATTCTCTGGTGTTATTATTTTTGTATTGTGTGTGATTGCTTGGTTCAAAAAATTTTTATTTTTTAATAATTAAAATATTCTTATATTTTAAATTTTTTAAATTATAAAAAATAGTTATATTAAATAAAGAAAATGTTGAAAGATAGTTATTAAGTAACTAATTACATCATCATCATCATCATTATCATCATTTTTTTCTCTTAAATTAATTATTTTTTATTTTTATTTTATATAATTTTTATTAAAACTTATTTCCTTAATAATTTTTAAATATGTTATTAATATTCATAAAAGCTAACTTCAAATAAAAAATTATATATGTAGGGACTAAAAAAATGACTTGGCAGTTTTTCTAACCTCTATATGAATTTTTTATTGTATTGTTTCTTTTTTGAATAATGTGCCTTAAATTTTTGATAAAAAAATAGCGAAGAAAACTTAAAAAGAAAAAAGTTAATTAACATTTGGTCGCTGAGACAAAAGACAACTTCGCTAGGAAGGTTCCCAGGAAAAAGAATGGAAAAAGCTTGTGAACGCATCTTTTTCTTTTTCTCTCCCACTTGTCCATTGATTTCTTTTCTTTAAACATTTTTTAAAGTCTTTTAGGGGCGGTGACCGCCTTCCAAAGTTTAAAAAAAAAATTTTAAAAGTTAGTGTTGAAGTGACATAAAAATGACATTTAATAAAATTTGATTTAAAAAAGTAAAAAATTTATGTAGTTTTTTTGGGGGGAAAATTTAGGGTTCCCAATGCCCTCTAAGTGAGCAAAATTTGATCAAATTGAATTAATATAGTGTTTAGAGTAACAAAAAATAATGAAAATCGTGATTTGTGTAACTTTTTGGTGTTTGGCTCTTAATCACATTTTTTAGAGATGAATAATATAACTTTTAGACTTTTGCATTAAAAATTTTGAGAGAGAAACCGTTTAAAAATCGCTCCAATGAATTTATGTCATAATTTTTTTCAAAATTGTTGAACTTTTTGACTTCTACGTTAGAATGTTGGAAAGAGAAACTGTTGGAACATTCTTTTTAAGTCCGTTTCAATGGATTTATGTCAAAAATTTTCAAAAATTATTGAATTTTTTTATTTCTGTGTCAAAATGTTGAATAGAGAAACAGTTAGAACAGATTTCTAGGTTCGTTCCAACGGATTTATACTAGATTTATTAAAATTTGTTGAAAATTTATTGAAGTTTGAGAAACAGTTATTGAAGTTCGTAAAAAAATTATTGAAGTTGTAAAAATTTGTTGGAATATATAGATACACTGGTAATTGTCTATATCAAAAGACGCAGAAATATAAATTGACGTATAAATAGCTCAAACTTAAATTTATAAAACAATGTATGAAAATGTGTAAAAATAATCTAATAAATAAAAATCACTAATAGAAAGAGATTAAGATATTTATACAGTATCTAATAAAAGTATAAAATTTTATTATTTATTAGAAATATTATCACATTTTTTAAAATATTAATTTAAAATTCTTTATATAAAAAATATTCAAAAAAATTTGTGAAAAGTGAGAGAAAATAAATAATTGTGGCTACTAAGAAAACTAACAATTGAAAAATCTTAAATTTAAAATTTTTTTAAATCTTTTATATATTTACTAAAATATTATCGTATTTTTAAAATATTAATTTAAAATTTTTTATATAAATAAGTGACATTGTAATATAAATTTTTAATAAAATTTATTTATTAAAAATATTATCGTATTTTTAAAATATTAATTTAAAATTTTTTATACAAATGAGTGACATTGTAATATAAATTTTTATAAAATTTATAAGAAAAATAGAATTAAAAATATTTTTTTAAAATATAGAAAATCTTAGTTTATTTTATCTAATAAGTATCTATACACTATTTAATGTACAATTTTATTATTTATTATAAATATTATCACATTTTATTAAATATTAATATAAAAGTTTATATATAAAAAGTATTAAAAATATATATAAAAAGAGTAAGAAATTATATTTTCATGTAATGTGACTGAAAAGACAACTGAAGTGGAGAAGAAAAGAAAAAATCTTGACCATTGAATAAATTTAACAAATGAAAATATACAAATATCAAATTAATAAGTTATACTATTGTATACATATAGATGTTAATTGTGATAGTCCATTATTGATCTAACAGTGACAAAATTTAAATGATGTAAGATAAATATAAAAAATATAGTTAGTTCTCTATTTATTTTAAAAATAATTAATTTTATATTTAAAAAATATAATTAAATCTCTACTTAAAATATAATATACATATATATATTTATGTAAAGTTTCAAATTTCGAAAAGATTTGCCTACGCCCTCGTGCCACCCCAGACTGCACAGTCACGCCCCACGAGGAGCATCTACGTGCACAAAAGTCACATTAAATGAGTAATATTGTAATATAAATATATAAATTTATAAGAATTTCACGAAATATAAATTAAATAAACTGTGTAAGTGAATTATAAAAATTTTTAAAAATTTTCACGAATTTTTTTTAATTTTTAGCATACCAAGTGCAGTTTAAGTTGATCAAATAAAATCTGTCAGTGAATTATAAAAACTTTTAGAAATTTTCACAAATATTTTTTAATTTTTAGTATACCAAGTGCAGTTTAAATTGATCAAATTCAATCATTTCGCAATTTCAATTTAATTTATTCTTTTCATAAAAAAATTAAATTTTCAGTGGGTTTAGAAATTTTAATGACCAAACTAAGCGAAAAATCAAAATTTATAATTTTTTTACATTTAATTATATATTATTTTAGATATTTAATTTTATGTATTTTGAAAACGTAAAATGTGCTTGAAAGGCGAAGTCCTTCATATTAGACATATCCTAACTCCTAATTCAATTATATATTTGTAATTTGTTATAATTTATTATTTATCTTTTAAAAATATATATATTTGGTTTTAAGCTGTATCGAATTTGTTTTTGTTTGTCGGTTTTAGTTTTCATTGATTTTTTTGATTTGTTTGGTTAACAAAAAAAAAAAAAAACTCGAAAATTTTCTACTAATTTAGGGCTCGTTTGGAGCCAAAAAAAACTAAAAAACTTCAAACAATTTCAAAAGTTTTTAAATCCATTCAATCACATTTTGTCACCTATCATTTTTATATCACATCAATCCATCCATTATAGTTTTTTTTGATTTTTTTGGACTCCAAACACTCCCTTAAGTTTGATTTCTAATCGAACCGATCAAATGCTAAACCCTACAGATCCCACCCATGTTTTTAACATTTTTTTTATCTAATACTTAGGGTATTAAATACCCTAACTAGTTCACCCGGGGGTTCCGAGGGTTGCAGTAGAAAATAAATGGTTGAAATTTATTTGTATTTAATCTAATTATTCTAATTTATTTTAATTACAATTATTTTTAAAATAAAAATAAAAGTTTAAAAAATCTAATTGGAGCACAATTAAAATAAATATTAAAGATTACATGTCATTAAAATATAAATAAATATCAATCGTTCAATTTTTCACTGCAATCCCTATAATGAATTTTTTTACTACAGCTCCCTCAAAACCCTTCACGCGGCGGGAGCACTACAGCATCATTCGTGAAAATATTATAAGGACCAAGACGTATATATAATTGTATCTATATCTAATTATATATAATTGTTTAATTTTATTTTTATATAACAACTTCTTAAAAAAACTCATCATATATGGGATCATTTGGTGTGTTAAAAAATAAATAAATAAAAAGTCAAAGATAAAATTTTTTAAATTTAGAGTGTAAAAAATTATTTTGAAAAGTACGTTTGGTGCACCAAAATTTGATGAAAATCTCTAAAAATTTCTGAAAATCTCTATAAAATTTTACACATTGCCGCCTTCTTAAATTTAAAACATTCAATATCTTTTCTAAAAAAAGTCGATAACTAGAATTCGATTAATCAAATAGTAAAAATTTTTTTGCCATTCTCACCATGGACTCCCAAACTACCAAATGACACCCACTTTGACTATTTTTTGTGGTGTTTTTAAAATTGTTCCAATGGATTGTAAGAATCGTTCCGAAAGAATCGCGCGTCCAACTTTCGTCTAAACAATTTCTACAATTCGTTTGGACGGATTGTAGTATAAAAAAGTCATAACTGCCTAAAATTTTAAATCTGCTCAAACGGAAATCTAATCCACCGGAACGAAATTTTACTATTTATCTTCAAAAAACACGGTTTAAGCGGTGTGCATCAAATACAAAAAGTTTCTCTAAACCATATTTTTTTTCATTTTTTTCTCACTTTTTGGTGCGCCAAATGCACTCGAAATAATAGTTGAATACTTTTATTTAATTTGATATAAAGTTGTTTAAAATTATATGAAGTGACAAGTAACAAAATTTTAGTAGAGAACCTTAAAAATTTTTGAAGTTTTGTGAAAATTTTTCAAAAATGTTGTCAAAATCCGTTAGAATAAACTGTTTCAAAATTTTGGCAAAATCTACTGGAAAGCACTTTAATAGTTTGTTTCAACAGATTTTGAGAAATTTTTTAAAAACATTGGAATTTTTTGAAATTTGAAAAAGTTAAAACTTTTGAAATTTTTTTGGAGTTTTTCGAAGTTGGTTCGATCTCCAAACAGCCCCTATATTAACAATGCATGTGACGAACTGAAAAACGTTGAAAATTTCTAGAAATCTTTTAAAGTTATTCATTTTTTATCTCAATATATGAACTACGAACCAACAAATTATCTCACTATTTGTCACTTCAAACACCCCTAAGTTAAAAAATAAAAATATGTTTTATTAATGAATCAAAATAAATAACAATCAATGCAATCATTAACTTGTTTGATTATTTCTAATAAATCCTTGACATTTTAAACCTTTTGTTAAACAATATTAACTGTTTTTTGTAACTTGTCCTAACAATTTTGCATATATTAAATCATTATAATATCGGGCTAGCTTTTTCAAAAATTGAATAGAAATTTAATTCATTTCAAATTCAAGATTATGACTATACAAATTTAACTAGAATTTTTGTTGCATTTGCAATTTCCCACCATTTAAAGAGAAACCATTAATTGAGGCTTGATTTGGTTGCTAAAATCAAGTTTCGATATTTTTTTTTTCACCTTATTTTCGTTTTATATGATTTTTTTATTAATTTTAAATTCTTTTATCAGTTATAGTATTTAGGTGAATTAATTATATTCATATAAAAATTAAAAAATTTATATCCGTTTGGATAAAAATCTTTTCTTTTAATTTCTTTAAAATTTACCTAAATGTATGTAAATTTTTTAACTTTGTTACAAGTACAATTAACAAGAATACAATTAATAAGCCTAAAAATTGCAGTTTATAAAAAAAAATTAAAATTAGATAAAAAAATGTCAAGATGAACAAACTACACCAAAAAAAAAAAAAAAAAGAAAGAAAGAAAAACTTAGGCTCAATTGGAAAAGCAAAAAAAAGTTAGCTTTTTGTATCTATATATTAAAAAGATAATTTTTTTTTTTCAAACATAAAAAGCTACTTTTTAATTTTTTTGTTAATTTAACATTTTTACTCTTTATAGTTTAAAAAAAGTTAAAAATATAAGAAGATAAGTACAATCACTTAGCTAGCTATGGTTGGAAAAAGCATACTTAGGATGCGTTTAGAGTTTCAAAAAAACAACGAAAAGTTTGGTTTGGGTAATTTTTTGTCGTTTGGCGCATAGCAACCAAATCAAGTTTTTCAGAAATGAATAGTATATTTTTTTTGTGTTAAATGTTAAAATATTGAAGAGAGAAACCGTTCGAATGGATTTTTGGATTCATTCCAGCGAATTTATGTTAGAATTTTTTTTAAAGTTGTTTAACATTTTAACTTTTTTGTCAGAATGTTTAAGAGAGAAACAGTTCCGACGAATTTTTGGATCCACTTTGACGGATTTTTGTCAAATTTTTTTGAAAATTGTTAAAAATTTTTAGAATTTGTAGAAAGGTTATTGAGATTTGTTGAATTGTTACTGGGTTTGTAAAAAAATTATTAAGATTTGTAAAAATTTGTTAAGATATGTAAATATATATAAATTTATAAAAATTTCACAAAGAAACAAATATGTTAGAGAGTTTCAAAAATTTTTTTAAAAATTGTTAAAAATTTTTAGAAATTTTTAAATATTTATCCACACTTTCAACACGGCAAACACAACCTTAGATTTGATAACTAAACCAAGGCTGATTGTGACTCTTGGGTGCTCAAAACTCTATTTAAATACAGCCCACTCCAACTCTCTTCCAAGCCAAATCTAATTCCAAGAAGCAGAACAAACACTAGAGGCACAGCCCATAATGGGAAGCTCCGAGAGTAGAGATACTGGAAGTGGAAGGCCTGACGACGAGAATGGAAATAATGGCGGGACAGGTGCGGCAGTGGGTGCGGCAGCGGTTGCTGCAGCAGGGCTAGTTCTTCTGGTATGGGGCGCATCTAAGCTTGCATCAGGACCAGAAGTTGAGAAGCCGAGCGAAGAACCGACAATGATGAAAGCGCCTGGAGGACATGGCTACATCGCCAGGGACGACTTTGAGAAGAACCCCGCTGACTACTTTCGTGGCCTTCGCAAAGGGAATAAATGAATGAATGTATGTGTGCGTGTGTGTGTGTAATATTTTGCTTTTCGTTTTGAAGCAGTAAATTTGGTTTGCGTTGCTGTGTGTGTGGTGAGTATGGTAGTTTCGAAGCTTTGGACAGGTATCTAAATTAAGGTTAATAATAAATTGATGATGTGGTTCTCTTCTTTTGTGACAAATTATATGCTCTGTTGTTTATACATGGCTTGTGATCTCCTTTGAATTTGATGGTCTACTCACTGCAAATCTAGCTATATTAATATTTCAAACTAAAACCAAATGATATTAGACAAGACAAAGGTTATTCATTGAGGGTGGACAAAACAAAATCAAATGTTTTAAACTTGAAGATTCCCATCAGTTGTTCTCCTTCACTGGCAAACTGTGAAGGAACTGAGGGGGGAAATTAAAAAAAAAAAAAAATCAACGTCTAACCAAAGAACCAGTGGCATTATTATATACCATGCGATCCATAAGATTGAAACTCAGTTTCTGTCAATTTCTAAAATTCATGAGCACACATCCCATATGAATTTTTTTTTTCTCTTTTTTGTTTTCTTCTCTTTTCTTTTTTTTTTTTAAATATATGTAAACAGGACAGATTCAAAATTTTGACCCGGGGGGGGACGAGTACCTAAAAGAAAAATAACAAGTCATGTGAAGATTAAGAAAAGGAAAGAAATGAAGTTAAAAAGAAAAAAGAGAATTATCTTTGAATATTAAATCAAAGAATATATTTTTTATATTTCAATGGTTTAACTGATTCTTTAATGATTTAACTGATTCTTTAAAGGGCATATAAGATTTCTTAAGAATGTTCCTCGTGGCCAAAAAAGATTATAATTATTAAATTTTATTATTTATAAGATTTATTATATTATATGTTATATTATTGATATTATGTTTAAAAATATTTAATAATATCATAAAAGATTAGAGATATAAATGGATAAGCTACATGTTCAATTAACAAATTTCATTACCAAGTTCGTTTACTTTTTACCTACCTTATCATTTTAAATCCGTTTATTTTTTTACTTGAAATTCCAGATTCATTTCGTTTCAAATCTGTAAAATCTGTCCCAAACTTGTGGAACTTAATTAAGCTCGTGTCAATATTTTGTTCATCTATCTGGCACATTATTATATAATATTATATTAAAAATTATTATTCTACTCTCATTTTCTAACATGAATTAAAAATATATGAATAATAAAAGTAAATTATGAAGACAAATACCAATAATATATGGTAAATTAATAAATAAACAAAAAATAAGGTTTATTTTTAAAGAAAAGAATTATAAAAGAAATCTAAACCTTATTTAACTGCACTACCAATTATTATATGATGTTCTAAATCTTTAACAATTATAACATAAATTACAAAATTTTTTAACAAAATAGAAATAACATAGCGAACAAATAAACAAAATTTGTAATATTATAGAAGTCATACTAAGTTAAAAACCATGATAAACCTAAGACGAGTGAAGTAAAACCCTACAACTCTTCTTGCAAATCTCTGGTCATATGCACGCACACACAAAATTCAAGCATCCACATGTATATGTATATTGAATCCACGAAAGCAAAATTGAATTGTAACATGAAATAATGAAAGAGATTGTTCAAAACGTATCCTTAAAATCGTTCTTTTCCTTAGTATTATTCTAATTTTTTACTTAATAAAATCAAAAAATTTTCATAAATGTGTTCTAAATTTAATTAATTTTATTTTAAGAAGAAAATTATAAGCATATAAATATTTATTATATTATATTAATAAGTCCTTAACTACAAATATAAAAAAGTATCAAATACTCTGTAAGTACATTTCAAACTCAATCTAATCCTATTAGAATATTTTTTAACGAGTTTTAATTAACTTCGGCCGAGTACACGAATTAATTCACATCTTCAGAAGAAATGCGCTTTATTGCACACCATATTTTGTTTTCTTTAAAAAAAAAAAAAAAAAACTAATTGCACACAACTCATCTTTCACTTCTCCAACTCACGGTTCATCCATCTCTCTCTCTCTCTCTCTCTCTGTCAACGTTCCCAGCGTGAACTGTGGAATTACTTTTGGAAAGAAAATATACTACATTTACATCTCCTTTTTTATACTCATATTTACACATTCTCAATTTACATTAATCACTACTTGTAGTAACTCGCGGTCTAATTTATCTGTTTAAAATTATTACAATCGCAAGATATTATTTTAATTTTGAGACTGTAATAATTTTTAATGAAATACGTTAATCACTAGTAGTAGTAACTAATATAAATTGGCGAGATATAAAAAAAAATACAAAAAATGAGATGTAAGTGTAGCATTGTTATTTAGAAAGATGCAAAGCCTCTTCTTTTTTAACTCTGTCCCATCTCTTCTACGTTTCTTTTTACTTTTTCTTTCTTTTCTTCTTTCCTAATCAAAGAAACATATGCAACACATTTTTCTGACACTTGTCACAAATATAAAAGGAGACGGAGCAATTTATAAGTCTTCGGTTTCTTTTGGGTTAAGTGATTGCTTTCTCTGTAGACCTTAGAAGAGCTTTCACCGGGAATATCGATCAGCGAAGTTAGCCCGCGGACCGCGAATGCTGGCCGCACATTTTATTTTATTTTGTTTTTCTCTTCTCCCCCCTTTTATTTGGTTCAAACAGGCGAAGTAATTTTTTTTTCCCCTTCAATTTGCATTAAACTGACAAATAAGGTTTGGCTTTGAGAGGAAAAAAACTAATTTTTTTTATACAGTTGACTACTAATTAATTATTAAAAAATTAAATTTTTTGTGTTTGAGAAGAAAAAAAAAGTTAATTTTTAGTATTTTTTTATTCTTTTGTTACTTTGATATTTTTGCTCTTTAATATTTAAAAAAGTTTAAAATATAAAATGATAAATTTGATCATTTAAAAACAATTAAAAAAGTAGTACCTAGTAACCGAGCCACCAATTTTTTCCCAAAATTTTAAATATTTTAATATTTAATATAATTAATATATTATCCAATAATTTAAAAACATTTTTATTTATTCGAATCATGTTCTTACAAACAAACAAACAAAAAAAAAAAAAAATTGAATTGCCAGGTTGATTGACGTTGAGAATTGTATTTGGGAAAAACAGTTGATAGTTTGGCTATCAACTATTATTTTTTGACTTTATTTAAAATAACTAAATTTATCATATTACATTAAAAATCTTTTTGACTTTTTTTAAAATAACTAAATTTATCATATTACATTAAAAATCTTTTTAATGATAAAAATATCAAATAAAAAGATAGATACTAAAAAAACTTAACTTTTTTTTCCTTTCAAACAGAAAAAGCTAAATTTTTAAAAGTTAATTAATAATGAATTATTAAAAAAATTAATTTTTTCTTACCAAATTTAACCTTATTAGTCGGTTTGTAGCAAACTACTAAAAAAAAAAAAAAAAGGTTGAAATGTGCAACAGTGTGCTACTTGCAGCGAATCTCCCACCATAATTAATATTGACAGTGGTTAATGGCTGTAACCCCCCTTTTTTTTTATTGAAAAGGATCCGTTTGGTGTGTTAAAAAATAAAAAAAATTTAAAAAAATTTAAAAATTTTTAAAATTATTTTATTTTTTATTATATTACACAAATTATAAATTTATAATTTATCTCATTTTATTTTATTTTATCTCACTTTTTTATCGTTTTAAACATTCCTACTGACGATGGATCATGACTATTATCATTATTTTTTTTTTAATGACCGTTCCCACCATTCTTTTTTTGTGGGTAGTCCAAAACTCCACTTCAAATGGAGGAAACTGCTGATATGCATCGTCATCCATCTACCTGTAGCTCCACGTGCATCTACAGAAGTGAATAAGGTATCGTTTGGCAATTTACTTTTTAACGAAAAATTATTAAAATTTTTTTGGATATTTGTAATATCAATTTCCACCCTTTTATTTATTTAATTATAATTATTTACTTAATTTAAAAATTATAAAAAATTATTAAAAGTGACTAAAAATTATAAAAAATTTTACTAACCAAAAATTATTAAAAATTTTCACATGTTTTACTAAATATATTAAAAATTACAATAAATAACTTATGAGCAAAGATATTAATAATTATTAAAATTTAAACTTTCAAACAGACGCAGGCTGAACTAAAAAGCTCTACCAATAAGGAGCCGTTGATGCATACTTATAAATACTACACCGAGCGTTGTACCAATTTTATTACTGGTATGGTACGTGTTAATACACACGATTTGAAATATTATTTCAAATTTATTATTATAAAATTACATATTTATAAAAAGATATATATCTACTCAATTCGTTTGATATATCATTTAAATAATAATAAAGTATAATTTAATTGTAAGATATAAATTATAAATACTATGTTAATATTGATTAGCATAAGTAATTTTTCACAGTTTTCATTTCATAGTACTAAAAACAAAATAAAAAAAAAATCTTCACGTAGAATTGGACAAGAAATAAAAAGGAAAAAAAGTAATTTTATTTGTTATTCTTGATTTTATGCCGACCTCACCTAGTGGAAAAAGACTTGGTTTGGTTTAGTTTGATTTGGTTATTTGTTATTCTTGTGATTTTATAAGGCTTAGAATACAAATGAAAATAAATAAATAATTCTAGATAATATACTAAAAATTTAAAATTTAAAATTTGAATTACTCGGCAAGAGATTCATAACTTTGATTGAGTGTTATGAATCAAAAAAATAATAAAAAATGCTTGAGATTAAAAAAAAAAAAACTGAAAAGAAAAGAAAAGAAAAAAAAGACAACTAACTACTAGGTAAGAGATAATAAAATAAAAATAAAAATTGAGAGCTAATTATGAAAAAATGCTTGAGATTGAAATGTCTATTGCAGTATAATTCTTTTGTAAAATTGCTAATGTTAGAACTCATTAATTTTTTTTTGTAGTTGTTAACAAAATTAGTCTCATTTTCTATTCTATAAAACCTACGTCCTTTCTTCCTTCTTTAATTTCTCTCATCATTTAATTCATTTTATATTCATTGACAAAAATAGCCCTTATTTCCTATTCTACAAAAGTTAGATCCTCTCTTCATTTAGTTTCTTTCATCCTTATCTGTTCAATTATAACTCTTTTTAAAGTCTCCTCTCTCTCTCTCTCTCTCTCTCTCTCTGAAAAATCGATTATTATAACCCCAAGGGGTTAGATGAGATGGTCTTAGACTGGGACTTAGGAGCTTACCACCCCAAGGTCTCAAGTTCAAGTCTCCTCTCTAGCAAAAACTTGGGGCCAGCCTCCCGGGCGCAAAGCGTAGTAAAGATTGGTAGGACGGGCCTCTTTTGCTGGACGAACCGTATCCAGTTCTTGGGTGTGGGTCCGACTCCCCGCCGCTACGCGAGTTCGCGATTGACCGCTATACATGTTGAGGGGCCGGTATGTGTGGCACAAACCAAAAAAAAAAAAACCGATTATTATTTCTTTCTCTTTAACAAAAACAACTCTATTGAATAATAAACCTCTCATTTTAAATATAAATATTATTAACATATTTAAACGCTTCATGCTATGATGAAATCTTTTACAGATTAATGAAATTTTATTGCAATTGCACAAAAGAAATTTTATATTATTAAAAATTTAGACTTTTATTTAATTTTGATTATAATAATTTACAATAAATTTATCAAAAAAATTTTTATTACAAAAATATTAGTATTACTATATTGTCTACATTAAACATTTTTTATATATATTTTATAATTTAATAAAACATGAAGAATAATAATTCTAGATGTTATTTTTTTTTTAAATTTGTGTGAAAATTTATTACATTGTTAATATATTAAAAATGAAACTCATTTTTTTAATTATTACAATGTTAATATATTAAAAATTATTTTTGATACTATATTCAAGTTTACCTATATATTTTATAGAATAATAAAAAAATAAAATAAAATAAATTATAAATTCATAATTCATGTAATAAAATAAAAAATAAATAATTTTTAAAAATTTATAACAAATTAAACAGAATTTTAATTAAACCAATTTTAGTACAATGGGTGGATGAACCTTCTTTTAAAAGAGAAAATTTTTATTCGAGAGAGAGAGAGAGAGGTAAGAATGTAAATTGAGATGAAGTAATTTTGCCAATAGCTACCAAAACAGAAAGAGGATTTTATATTAACATTTTTAACCCTGTCATTATCTCTGTTCAGGAAAAAATATGTAAATATATTTTTATTTCCCACTTTTTCTCATCTCACCATGCTAATATTATAATTTTTTTTTCTTTTTTCCTTGTGTCTCCTAAACTCAAATCAAACATATAGAAGAAAGAAAAAAAAATTAAGTCTCCCTTATTTTCCTTTCATTTTTCCCTCTTTTCCACCAGAAAAGCATAAGGATTAGTTTGTGTGTGTGTGCGTGCGCGCGCGCGCGTGTATTGACTTTCTTTTCAATTTATACGAATTGCAGTACTAAAATTTGATCTGCTCTTATTTTTACTGAAGGAGCCTTTCTTCTATACTGCTGAATAATTGGAAGGTTTCTTTTTTTTTTTTATTTTAATTCATACAAAAAGGTAAATAGTTTTCTCGTTTCCTTATGGTTGAAACTATTGATCAACATCTAGCGGCGAAGATCAGCTCCAAACCCACTGTACCCAACAAATGGGATCACTATCAACTTATTCAGTTCTTTTCACTTTGAGGTCGCAGAACATACCCAATAATATCCAATCTCAGAACAACGAGATTATACAATTACATATATAGCTACTACTTTAACAGATCTACTCAGAAAAAGGGGCGGGCGTGGGATCTCAACATACTGCAGAATATTGCAAATCACTGATCCTTCATCGCGAATCACAGAAGCTTTAGTTGGACACATATCATACCAAACATCTACAGACAAACCCAATAAGCGACAACTCCAAATCCTTCAACAACCAAACAGCTGTTGAGAAGAAACGCATAGAGACTCGGTAGACCATAGCAAGCATATATATATATATAAAGAAAGAGAGAGAGTGCTTGATAAAATCAATTGGACCTTCCGCGGAGACCGCGGAAGTACGATCTGGGGTTGCTCTCAAAGGGAGCCCTGGGGATCCTCATGTAACTCCTTCCAGGGGCTTTCATCATCTTAACTCGGCCTCCTCCGCGGCAGCAGCAGTAGCGGCAACAACAAAAGCACGCGACCAGAACCACGGCGACGATGATGAAGGGCAGAGCAACTTGGAACCACTGGTGCAGCTTTTCCCCTCTGGTCTCCGGCGGAAACAGCTCGTCCACCTTTCTTATTAGACTCGCACCGAAGTCCTCTAGCACCGCTAGCCATTCCTTCAATTTGTCAAGCACAATGTTCATCCAATTCTCCTCCCCCATTCCTCTCTCTTTTTCTTCCAGGATCTCCACCAAACTCAACACAGTGCGACCCATCTCTCTCTCTCTCTCTCTCTCTCTCTCTCTCTAGGAAAGCAAACATATATCGGACCTTGGAACAATTTGCACCGTATAAAAAGAGAGGTTTAGGCTATGTTTGGGAGTGGTTGGGATGGTGTGAGTTGGAAGATAAAAGGTGTTTAGTTGATCCAAAAATCAATTAAGCACCGTCTAGCATCTCTAAAAAATAAAAAAAAATTTAAAAATTCTTATTGCATCAATTTTTTTATTTTACTGTATACATTACGAATTTATAATTTTTTTTATTTTTTATCACTTCAAATACATACTAAAATTCATTAATTTTTACTAATTAAGGGGGAGTTTGGAGTAAAAAAACCAATAGATGGGATTAATGTGATGTAAAAATGATAGGTGGTAAAATATGATTAGAGGGATTTGAAAACTTTTGAAGTTTTTTAAAATTTTTTAGTTTTTTTATGGTTCCAAACGAGCCCTAATTATACTTTTTTCTAATCAAATTTTATCACATATTACTTTTACATCAAACTTTTATATTTTTATTATACTTTTTGATCAAATTTTTACCAATTAAACACTTTATACTTTTATTATATTTTTTAACCAAATTTTCATCAATCAAACGCCTCTAAAATATTCCAATTCTTCCCCCAAACACAGCCCTTCCAGGAAGTTTTCTCTTTTTCTGTTCACTTTCGCTTTGCAAGAAGTTTGCTTTTTAAACAGACTGAATGGCAGCCCATCCCACCATTTAAAGTGGTTATTTATTTATGCCCATTATTAGTGCCATCCGATTATTTTAACCATCGGTTTAATCACCTTATTTGTTGATTTTTCTTTTTATTTATTTTTCATTAATCCTTTTCTCTCTTTTTTAATTAATTACTTGCATTACATTATTATTATAATATTTTTAATTCTCTTTTAATTTAATTATCTATTTCAATTCTCTTCGTCATTTTTTTAGTATCACTTTTACTCTTTTATCATTTTTTTGAACTTAAAAATTTGAAAATTTTAAATATTTTATTTAACCCAATTAAAGAGAAAAACATATAGAGGTTGTTTCACGCATTAAAAAAATTTAATTTTTATCAATTCTCTTAATTTTTTTTAAATTTTCACCAAACACAAAATAAGTTTTTACTAATTTTCTTTAATTTTTTAATTTTTATAAATTTTTACCAAATATCCGACTAATTACTAAAATAACACGTCTCACTGCACATGCAAAGTTACATTTTTTGTGACACCAACCAGTCCTAATTATTAGGCACCTTTATAAGTAAAATATCTTGTTTGGATCAAAAATTTGTCGAGAAAAAAAAAGGAATAAAAAATCTACATTTTCATTTTTTTAAGTCGTGATGAAAATGGTAAAAAAATGAAATTTAAGAAATTAAGATTAATTAAATTATTAAATTAATATATTGATTCATGCCTTTTATTTTATTTTTTTAATCTATTTAGAAAATAATATACATTTAAAATTTTATATTTTCTTTGCTTTATTCCTTATTTTTTGTCCTCTTTGTTTTTGTTTTTGTTTTTTTTTTGTTTTTATCAAATATTTACTCATAACATAGTCTTTATACAAAAAGCGCCGTAAACAATAGGTCATAGAATTATTAAAATCTTTTAGGAATGATTAATAATGGAGACTTTTTTTTTATTATCATTATACTTGCTATCAAAAATATCAAAAATTAATTTAAAATTACGTTTTATCTTAATTTATATAAAACAAAAGTTATATATATATATAAAATAAGTTCATAAATTTATTTATTTATTTTTTAAACCAAGTCAAGAGTTGTTTTGTAGCCAAGAATCATCATTTAAGTTTGAAAGAACGGAACTCTACTCATCATTATTAAGCATTTTTTACCATGACGATATACCATCCTTTTCTATTTTTTAAATTCAATTTCTTTTTAATTTCATATAAACAAGCGACTGATAACTTTTCTTTTCACCCATCCCTTGCAGGGTTCAGGGGATGCTGTAGTGGGAAATCAATCCCCTTGACTTGATTGTATTAATTTAAGAATTTTAATTTAATTTGTTAAAAATAATTTTAAAATTAAAATAGAGGTTAAAAATATGATTAAATTATAATTAATGTAAAACATTAAAAGTTCTTTCATTGAAACATAATCAAATCAAGTCGTTGATTTTTCATTACAGCTTCTACAATGAAAATTTTCACTAGAATTGGTAACTGGGTTTAATTTTTTCATTGCAGCCCCTATAACTAGGATTTGATGATTGTAATAAAAAAAATGAATGTTTAGATTAAATTACACTTTAATAACATATGACTTTTATATTTTGTATTAATTGTATTTTAATTAAATTTTTTAAAATTTTACTTTTGTTTTTAAAATAATTTTAATTAAATTACGGATAGATTTAGAGTTAACAAAAAGTGAGATAAAATAAAATAAATTGTGAATTCATAATTCGTACAGTGATAGAAAAAATAAGGGTAAATTACACTTAGACCGCTTGAATATTAGCGTAATTACACATGAATCCCCTCAACATTTTAAAATTATATTAATCTCCCTTATTTTAAAATGTTTGTAACCCAGACCCCATTCCGTTAAATAAACCGTTAAATTTTAACAGAAAATTAAAAGTTAACTGAGTCAACAAAATTTTTTATATAAAAAGACAAATATACCCTTGAAGGAAAGCTTGATTCCTCCACTGTACAAGCTTCTCACGCCGACATCACTCCTCAATTCAAGCCAACACTAGTGATTCTGGCAACCCTTGTCGGCGACTGCGATAGCCCCGTTAGCGAGTCTAAACCTTTCTTCAAATCCCCTACTGCCCACTTCAGTCCCTTGTCGGAAAAATAATCAATTGTGGGCCAAATATGTTATTTGTGTGTTATAAGCTATCATAAAAGTTAAACCCATTTAAAGTGGTCTGTTAAGGTTTTAAGGTTTTGAGCTTTATTACATCTCAATTTTGTATGGGCCTTTAATATGTAGATACCTAAGCCCATATTTCTATTTTATGATGGGCCGAATAGAAGTAGGGTTTCTACAATTATTATAAATAGGTTATGGTCCCCATGTCATACGTAAGAGTTTTCTAATTAATCTGAGATCCCATCGTCAGAGAGAATAAGGAAAAGAAACCTACGTATAGACTTGGAAGATCAAGAACCACAAAATTACATCAATGGATTCAGGTACGCTTCCGTATTAATTTATTTTCTTGATGATTCGATATGAATTAAATTATCAACAAGTGGCATCAGAGCCTACTCATGTTGAATCATTGAGAAATTTTTTTATGAATTAAGATTTAATGGCTAGGGTTTAAATTTTGGGGATTAATTTTTAGTTCTCAAAATTCTGAAATTTTCAGTTATTTGATCTTCTTTTATGCCATTGATATATATTTGGATCTGTTTGTGCACATATATATGCACATAATTTTGGATTTTGATTTGCGAAAGTGGGAATCAAACAGGTCGTGGTTCGACTTGTTTTAATTTTTCCTGATAAACATTTTTTATTTTTTATTTCCTCTGTTGGGCATCAGAAAAAACTAATGGATACAAAATTTGATATTTGTCTCATAATCTATTAATGCTTCGATGGGACACAAATTTTCATATATCACTGTTCGGCAGTAAAAAATACCGTCGGAACTGCTGACCACGCCAACCGAAAATGCAATCGCCGACCTGCCGAACAAAGACAGAAAGAAAGATTACAGCCGGAGTGGAGGTCTTTGGCCGGAAAATCCTCCGATGCTTAAGTCAGCAAGTCGCTCAAAGAAGGAAGCTTTTAGAGAATAAATGAATAAAAGCTTAAGTTGACAATAGTCAGCTTACCTCTGTTGTTCAGCAGAATGTTCTATTTATAGTAGCTTGAATAATAATTAAAGCATACCTGCGATTTGACATTACACACACTTCCGTGTTCCTTTTTTCCATCCTTGCTTTAAATGCCCTTTCCGTTCATTTAATGCCTCAAACCTCTCATTTAATACACCATGCCTTTCATTTAATGCTTCTGGTGGCTTAACATGGCATTACAACCAGAATTTCAGGGTCAGACTGTCTTCCTGTCACATCCGCCAACTACTCATGACGAGATGAACTGACTTAGTTACTTTCTCAGAGATAAATACCCAGTTCAGTCTTAACTACGGTGCATTTATAGTCATGAGCCCTCTTTAAAGGCTGTGGGTCTCAGGTTTAACATTTACTAGCCACCAATGGATGGGCCGAACAAACAAGCTATTGAGGTCCTCGGCTATAGTCACGTAGCAACATACTATTCATTGGTGTTGAGGTTCAGGGTATCCTTTGGAATACTAACCCTAAGACATGTGTTCGTGTATAACACTCACGTGGAACTCTCGTGCCATTAATCAGCTGTTCGGCAGGACGCCACGTGTCACGATGCAACGTGCTCGGTGAATGACTAAGTGGCTCACACAAATTGCTCGGCACTGGGCCACGTGGCGCCTGGACTACACTTGTTCGGCACACGTACATCTAAGTATTATTTTGCCCAACATTTTGCCCCCACTCTGGTTGGAAAAAGATGTTTTCCGAGCAGAGTATCAGAGCAGAAAAGCCTTACCTTACCAATCCGTTCCATCTTCCTCATGCAATTTGTCGTTTAGTGCCCTCCTGACGTGCTTCTAATCTGATTGGACCCTTCTCTCTCTTGGTAATGACACATGTAGTGCCCTTTCAGCTTTTCATCTGCCGCGCCGCTTACGTGGATCCCCAGATCCGGGGTGTCAAGACGTGAGTGGTCAGAAATTTGAAAACTGGGGCGGTAATAAATGCCATTTTTGCCGCTCATTGCCTTTTTATTGGTAACGCTTCGGTTACCCCCACAGATACACACACGTATACATATATACTGGGTTCATCTTCTTTTGCTTCCTTTCCACGACTCGAGCCATCGGATTTCATTTGCTTCTTTCCCTCTGAGTTTTCATCTTCTCGAGCTTTCATCCTTCCCGTCGTTTTTCGTTCCGGGTGAGTTAATCCTTTTTATTTCAAATCTTCCATTATGGGTAGACTCGCAAACGAGCTAAACTCTGAGGAAAAAATTAGGGTTTTCAAGGAGAAATACCAAATTCCTCAGAACGTAAACATTAGGCTCGCCGAACAAGGCGAGCACGAAACAGGGGAGTTCCCCATAGTGGCCATCATCGAAGGTGGCCTTAGGTTTCCCCTACACCCTTTTCTTCGCTCTATGATAAGCATTTTAGATCTTGGCCCTAGGAATCTCACCCACAACTTCCATAGGATAGTTAATGGGGTAATATAGATAAATAGACGATACGGATTTCACATATCCAAGTGGGATCTTCTTTACTGTTACTCCATCCAGAAGGTGAAGAAAGATGAGAACAGGTGGTACCTGAAATCCCGACCAGAAAAGGCCTTGGTCCATATGCTGCTTGATATGATTAAGTCGGAAAGTGACCTGTGCGTCGTCACGGGTCACTGGACACACGATCCAGATGAAGATCGTTATCCAATCGTCCATCTGGTTTCTTTGGGCCCAGGTTGGTTAATTTCGAATGCTACCAGTTCTTTACTCTTCTTTGACTTCTGGTTTTCTTGGAAGCACACTAACTATTTGATTTAATTTCTATGCAGCCGACCAAACAAAGAAGTTCTGGGCTACTGGTCTTCGTGCTGACAAGGATCACCTCGAACAGGTGTTCAAATTCCTTGGAGGTCCGGATCTTTATCCGTTTGCCAGAGCAGTCCCAATTCTGTTCAACTTCACCCCTTCTTACCAAACGTTCATCGCTCCCCCTCAAGGTTTCGCCACCTCAGAAGCTATCAGGCGTCTTCAGTGGTGGTTCCGGGCTTCTGCTGAAGAAAAAGAAAATTACTACGCCTTGAGGCATCCAAGGTGGGTTCGTCCACCTCCGTTCGCTATCCCGTTGGTTGCCGAGCACACTCCTGCCCCGGAGGCAGCAATTCCCGAACCAGCCGAGCAATCAAGGGGACGGAGACTCGTTCTTTTGGACGAGGAGGAAGAAGAAGAAGAAGAGGTTGAACCACCCCCGGCCTTCGATTACCTCTCCGATCTAGTAGAAGAAGAAGAAGAGGGGGTTTACATGGCTCCTAAGATTGACTACAGAAAACTTGCTTTGGCCAAAGCCAAGGAGCAAAGAGCTGATGAAGAAAAAAAGAAGAAGGCCGAAGAGCATAAGGCCGCTGGGAAGAGAAAGCTTGATGAGGGGAAGGCCCCTGCTCCAGCCACCACCGAGCAAATATTGAAGGTTAAAATTGAGAAGGGGAAGGAGCAGGAGGCGCTCAAACAAAGACCCTTTGGCCCTGAGCAAAAAAGGGCTAAGACACAATCTACGGAAGTAGCTCAAGCTGCCGAGCAATCGAAGTTGCCGAAGGCAGCTACTGGTAAGGAGGCAGCACCTCCTAAGGGTGTGCCACCCACCAAAGACGCGCCGCCAAAGACCACTGAGCCATTGCCTTCTCAGCCGATTGGGCCCGTGCCTCTTGCCATCGAGTACCCAGCCAATCCGGTTCGAGATTCCCCTCCGTTCGTTCCGAAAATCCTCATTCCCAGCCTCGAGCACCCTCAAGGCCGACCCTTCACCATCCAAGATACAGCTCTCAATCATGCCGAGGAGTATCTCAAAGGTGTCCTCCCTCCTCGGGATGTTCATACCACAAGAAAGAATAAAACGGAGGACATCCACAAGACTCTAATGAAGAATGTCATCTCTGTAAGTATAATGATATTTCTCTATGCACATCTTTTTACCATTATACTTTTTCTAATTCTCTGTTCTTTCTACAGACTTCTCTCTACACAATGGAGCTAATTGCTCAAAGCCAAGCCTCCGATGCTAGAGCTGAGCAGGATAGGTCAGATATAAAGGAATTAAAGGCGAATGTGAGGACCTTGGAGAGGAGAATAAGAATCTCCAATCCAGCAATGACGCTCTGGCAAAGGAGAGAAGTGAACTTCGAGACGAGAAGAAAGAGCTCGAGCAGCAGCTTAAGGATGCCCTTGGCCAAGTAGCAGGAAGCAAAGCCCGTGTGGAGTCTATGGACAAGATCCTGATCCGCAAAGACGAAGAGCTACTAGAGGTCAAGGGCAAACTTTCAAAAGCCGAGATTGAGCTATCCTCCACGAAGGTTGGGCAAGAAATACTTCTTAAGGAGCTGGAGACTTCCAGGACCGAGCAGAACAAATCGAAGTAGGAGCTTGCCAACCTCCGAACAGAGCTTACACTTAAGACTCGGGCCCTGGAAGAAAAGGAAACTGCCCTCCGCACAGCCGAGGAGAAAGCCAAAGCTGATGTGGAGGCGCAGATTAATGACTGCGTGGATCAGATGAGGGACGCTCACAACGATTTTTTCCTCGAGGGTTGGGAGGCTGCAATGAAGAAGAACAACATCGATCACACCAACCCCATATACACAGAGGTTCCTTATCCCGATCCTGAATGCCCAACTCCTCAATTCAGCTTCGAACGTCCACCTCAGACTCCCTCAATTCAAACTGCCGAAGAAACCATCGACGAGGGGGAGGTTGAGGTGGATAGTGCCTAGAAGGACGCCTCCCAAGCACCTAAACAGATTGACCTGGTTGTGGAGAGTGATCCCACTAAGGAGGGAGAGAAGTGAGCCTCTTTGTTTTTTTTTTTTTTTTTGTTTTGCTTTTTTATTCAATTCGGATGTAACAATGTAAAACTTTAGACTCTGAATGAATGAAAATACTTTGGTCTTTCTCTAATCTCGCTTCGTTTTTCCATGTCTTTGTTTCTCTAAAACTGCTGATGAATTGATTGAAGAATACTTTGACTTGGTTGTTGACGAAATTATAAGGAATGCAGCCGAGGAGTACCTTGACATTTTTTCATACGAGATAGCTACAAACCCTTACAACAAATGCTAATGCCCCATCTTAGGTTTAGGATAGCTTCATCAGTTGACAATTATGTAAAGTATATTGTAATTTTACTCTGAAACACGAAATAAAAGCTTTTGAATTGTTTCCTACTGGGGGTCTGCCTTTCTATTTATACGTTTTATGTTTGTGTTGAAGTATGTATCGTAAATAGATTTGTACCAATTAGCCGAGCAACCATAAGTTTTAACAGAAATGCTTTAAACATCAAGTCTTTCAAGGATAACAAGTTCACATAGTTGTTTGCTTTTCATCAAGTAATTTCAAGCTTTTGCTAAAAAGGCATAACTTTAATAAATCTCACATACCTCAATGAGTTCGGCTGTCTTCGAGCTTTCATATAATAACATAGGAATCCACTTTTTGACAAAATTTTGCTTTTCAATTTCATGCCGAGCATCGGAGAAGTGAATCTTTATGATACGAGGGCTTATTCACATCAGGGCCGAGCTTCCTTGAAATGATTCTTTGTGTTGTAAGGCCTTTTGCTTCTATTGTACCAATGCTAAGGAAACTGAGCGTGGCTTCTTTTCTTTCTAATCAATAAACCAAGGAATTGAATCTTGGCTTAAAGAGCATGTCTTGGTCAATGAATAAACCAGGATTTGGCTAACATCAGAAATGACGTGGATTCTTTCTGTAACAATGGTCGGCAAACCGAGCATAGTTCCTTTTGATAATCCTTTTCAGAAAACTGGGGAATTGAATCCCAGTTTAAAGAGAATACCTGGTCAGTCAATAAACCAGGAATGTACCAATGTTCGGTAAGCCGAGCGTGGCTCTTTTTGATAATTCTTTTCAAAAAACTGGGGAATTGAATCCCAGTTTAAAGAAAATACCTGGTCAGTCAATAAACCAGGAATGTACCAACGTTCGGCAAGCCGATGGTGGCTCCTTTTGATAATTCTTTTCAGAAAACTGGGGAATTGAATCCCAGCTTAAAGAGAATGCCTGGTCGGTAAATAAACCAGGAATGTACCAACGTTCGACAAGCCGAGCGTGGCTCCTTTTGATAATTCTTTTCAGAAAACTGGGGAATTGAATCCCAGTTTAAAGAGAATCCCTGGTCGGTAAATAAACCGGAGTTGAACCAACATCCAAAGGGATGTGGCATTTTTTGTGCCAATGCTCGGCAAGCCGAGCATGGCTCTTTCCCAGGCCACCACTCAAAGAGGTGTGGCGTCTTTTTGCTAAGCAAGAAGTTGTCTCAAGCTTTTGAAATTGCTTAAATTACTTACAAAAGAATGACTTTTCAATAAATGTACAAAGTCTTTAACAATAAATGTACAGTAATATCAATGATAGTACAACTTTAAATGGGCTATATTCCATGGTCTTTTGATTAGTTTTCCTCCCATGTCAGTTAACTTGTAAGCACCGTTGCCGAGCACCTCCGAGACGAGGAATGGTCCTTCCCAATTAGCTCCAAGCTTTCCTTCGGTTTGATCTTTCCTGCTCCCCATCAATCTTCTCCACACCCAGTCGCCAATGATGAATTCTCTATGTCTGACCCTTTTATTAAATTTCTTCCTTGTCTCTTGCTGGTAGTTGGCTAACCTTAGTGTGGCCAGTTCACTTCTTTCATCAATCAAATCCAGACTCACCGCCATGGCTTTATCGTTCTCTCCTTTATCAAAGGCTAGAGTCCTGATGCTCGGCAAGCCAACCTCCAGCGGAATGACAGCTTCAACTCCATAAGCCAGAGAGAAGGGAGATTCTCCAGTTGATCTTCTAGGGGTTGTTCGATATGTCCACAGCACTGATGGCAATTCTTCCGCCCATTTCCCCTTTGCCGCTTCGAGTCTTTTTTTGATCACATTGAGAATGACCTTGTTTGTAGCTTCGGCTTGACCATTGCTCTGGGGGTAAGCTGGTGTTGAGTAAATATTTTTGATTCCATATCTAGAACAATATTCCTTGAATGGGGCATTGTCAAATTGTGTCCCATTGTCAGAAATAAGTGTCCTAGGGATGCCATACCTGGTAATGATGTTCTTCCAAACAAATCGAATGGTATCAGCATCTCTGATGTGGGCCAAAGGTTCTGCTTCCACCCACCTAGTAAAGTAGTCGGTGCCGACCACTAAAAACTTTCTATTTCCCGAAGCAGTAGGCAGGGGTCCCACAATGTCGAGCCCCCATTGAGTGAACGGCCAAGGACTGGTCAGCGGACTGAGTTCTTGGGCTGGCTGGTGAGGAATGGGAGGGAACTTTTGGCATTTCTTGTATCTCCGAACATAGGCTTGAGCATCATACCCCATCTTCGACCACCAATACCCTTGTGTGATTGCTCAGTGCGCCAGTGATCTGCCCCCAGTATGTGCCCCACAGACCCCTTCATGAATCTGATAGAGGAAGTCTTGCACTTTGTCAGGATGAGCACAAAGAAGATAGGGACCTGTGAAGGACTTCTTGTATAGCTTATGGTCAGGAGAGAGCCAAAACCTGGTGGCCTTTATTCGTAGCCTCCTCGCTTCTGTCTTATCCTCGGGGAGAGTCCCGTCCTTCAGGTAAACAATGATTGGATCCATCCAAGATGGGGCTAAGTCAGCACACATTACCTCCTCATCTTTCGTTATGCTCGGTCTCTTTAGAACTTCCATGAAAATCTGATCAGTTAGCCTTATTCGAGAACAGGCAGCCAACGTTACAAGTGCGTCGGCGTGAGCATTACGATCTCTCCCAATGAGCTCCACGCTAGCTTTATTAAAGCCTTCAATTTTCTTCTTAGCCACTTGTAAATACTTTGCCATCTTCTCACTTCTGGCCATATACTCACCCTTTAGCTGATTAGCAACCAACTGAGAGTCAGTCTTTATTACAATATCGTTTGCCATTAATCGCCGAGCAATGTTTAGCCCGGCTAAGAGAGCTTCATTCTCTGCTTCATTATTAGTGACCTCGAATTCGAGCTTTATTGCGTATTCTATAGTGACCCCTTCCGGGGTAGTCTGAACAATACCTACACTGCCACCTTTTCTAAACGAAGATCCATCAACCTTAATTTGCCAAGGTTGTTCGGCATCGACGTGTTCGGCTGGGGCAGACTTTATTTCCACTTGCCATACTTCTTCTGCTGGGCCAGGAGCTGGCGTGGTAAATTTCGCTACAAAATCGGCCAGAACTTGAGCCTTTATTGCCGTTCTTGGGATGAATTTTATGTCAAATACACCGAGGGAAACTGCCCATTTTGCCACCCGACCAGACACATCAGCCTTCTTTAAAACATGGCCAATTGGCTGATCGGTGACTACTTGAATGGTGTGTGCATGGAAGTAATGGGCTAATTTCCTGGACGCCATTATCAATGCCAAGGTCAGCTTCTCTAGGGGAAGGTACCTGGTCTCCGCCCCTTGCATCGTTTTGCTCACATAGTAGATAGGATGCTGCTTCCCCTGTTCCTCTCTCAGCAGGACGGCACTGACTGCATATTCTGAAACTGCCAGATATAGTTGCAAAATATCCCCCGGCTGCGGTGTTGATAATATCGGGGCAGTTGTCAGGTATTCTTTAAGCTTCTCCAGTGCCACGCCCGCCTCAGCATCCCATTGCATCTTATTGGCTCCTTTGAGCAGTCTGAAGAATGGTCGGCGCTTGTCAGATGACCTACTGATAAACCGATTGAGCGCCGCCACCATCCCTGTGAGCTTTTGGACTTCTTTTTTAGTGCGTGGAGGAGAAACAGATTGGATGGCACGTATTTGATCAGGATCTGCTTCAATTCCCCTTCTGCTCACCAAGTGGCCCAAAAATTTACCCAAGCCAACTCCAAAGGCGCACTTGGCAGCGTTTAATTTTAACCCATACCGATCAAGGGTAGAAAAAACATGCTGGAGATGTTGGAGATGAGTGTTTGGCTCCTTACTTTTCACCACCATATCATCAATGTAGACCTCCATCGTCTGTCCGAGGTCTTCTTTGAATATTTTCGTAACTAACCGTTGATAGGTGGCTCCAGCGTTTTTCAGTCCGAATGGCATAACCCTGTAACAGTATATGCCTTGAGGGGTTATGAAAGAAGTCTTCTCCTCATTAGGGCCGAACATGGGGATCTGGTGATATCCTCTATAAGCATCCAGGAACAACATCCTGGAACATCCAGCGGTTGAGTCAACGAGTTGGTCGATCTTTGGCAGGGGGAATAGATCCTTCGGGCAGGCCTTATTCAGGTCTGTGTAGTCTACGCAGACTCTCCATTTCCCATTCTTCTTTTTGACCACGACTGTATTGGTCAACCACTCCGGGTATGAGACTTCCTGGATGGCCTCCGCCTCTAACAATCGGCCGACCTCCTCTATGACAGCCTCCGCATGCTGGAGTGCTGATCGCCTTGCCTTTTGTACCACAGGTTTTACCCCCGGATTCACATTGAACTTATGAGTCATAATTTCGAGGAAAATACCTGGCATTTCATGCGGAGTCCAGGTGAATGTTCCAATATTTTTCAAGAGCATCTCTGTTAGCTCCAGTTTCTCCTCGGCGCTCAGGTTGGTGCCAATCAGGAAGAATTTGTCATTCTCAGCAGGGCCAATCTGATATTTCTCCAAGCCTTCTATGGCTTTCTTCTGTGGATCACTGCCGACATCATCGATCTTCGGGGCGTCCTCGGGTAGCTCCGTCAATTGGACTTGCTCGGGAATGGTCTTGGATTTTAGGGCTGCAGAGAAGCACTTTTGAGAAATATTTTGATCCCCCAAAATAGAAATCACTTCCCCACAATAGGGGAACTTCAGCACCTGGTGATAGGTCGAGGGGACCGCCTTCAAAGCATGAATCCACGACCTTCCTACTATAGCATTGTAGGAAGAAGGGGAATCCACAACAGTGAACTCAACCTCTTGCTCCACTGGTCCCACACGGACGGGAATAACAACTCTGCCCAGAGGCCAAACAGGGGCAGAATTGAATCCTATGAGTGGGCACTCCGCCGGTTCCAAATCCTCTTCAGTTAATCCGAGCTTCTTAAATAAGCTCAGGAACATGACTTCTGTTGAGCTTCCTGTGTCCACCAGAATTCTCCTCACTTCGGAGTCGAACATGCCCAGAGTGATTACCAAGGCGTCATTGTGCGGCAGCTGAACACCAGAATACTCATCTTCATGAAAGGTGATTCCCTCCGTGGCGGCTTTCCTCCGGCGTTTGCTCGGCTGGCCTGCCACGCCCAAGATCTCTTGACTTTGTGGATTAGGGGCATGGTTAATGACACTCTGGGGTCGCCGCTCCATATGGATCACGTGGATGACTGCAGGTTTTGGGACATCTCTACGTGCCCTGGCTCTTGGTGGGGGTTGTACTTCCTCAGTAGCCTCCTCCCCGGCAGTCTCTTCTCGTTGCCTCCTTGGCTCTCTGTCCTGTGGGGCTGCTTCTCTAGTTCTGCCCTCATTTATGAACTCTTTAAGGTGGCCCTTGCGCACCAATTCCTCCAAATGATGCCGCAACGATCGGCAGACTTCGGTGCGATGCCCCTTATCTTGATGATACGCGCAATAATTCTTGGAATTCTCCTTTCTAGGGAAGTCCGACAGCTTTCCGGGCCATCTGAAATATGGCTTACTTCGTATTTGAGGGAGGATCTTGAAAATCGGTATCTTGAACACCGTATTGACCGCTTCGAAGACGGACTTCTCTTCATCTACGAATCGGCGGCCTCCTCCCCGGCTTCTATCTCCTCTCTGGCCTTGGGATCTCCTTTCTTTTAGCTCGGCCGGCTGTGTCTCGTCCTCCACCTTGGCGTATATTTCAATCAGGCACATAAGATCTGACATGTTGGCCGTGGGCTTTTTGGTCAAGGAGAGCCACAGCCTATCCTCCTTCCGCAACCCTAGCTTAAATGAAGTGACAGCCAATTGCTCCGAGCATTCTCCCACCTCGTTGTAGAGCTCCAGGTAGCGGTGGGAATAATCTCTCAATGATTCCCCGAATTTTATTTTCATTGTGAGGGGAACGTCAGCGGTTTTGGGCTGTTTTGTGTTAGCCAAAAACTGGGTGACGAACTCCTCTGCCAGTTGCTGCCAACTCCGGATACTGCCAGAGGGCAATTTATGGAACCACTGAAGTGCTGTATCCCCCAAACTGGAAGGGAATACTCTACACATAAGATGGTCGTTGCTGCTCCATAATGTCATGGCCTGCATGTAATGGCGGTAGTGGGCCAGGGGGTCAGTTCTTCCATCATAGAGATTAAGCCTTGGAGTTTGGAATTTCTCCGGAGGCTCCGCATCAATTATTTCATCAACGAACGGAGGGGCAGAGATCCGCCCCAAGGCTTTCCTTGCCATCATGCGTGTGCTCTGGCCCTGAGCACCCCATTCCTCTTCTTGCCCCCACTCTTCTACCTTTGCCTTTCCCGCTTTCTTACGCTTCAAAGTCACCTCTTCTTGGTCTGAGCTATCCGCTTCTTCTGAGTGTGCCTCCAGCACTTTTTTCGAGGAACTCCTTTTATGATGCACTTTGGTGAGCAGGTCAACATCAGATTTCGCGTCACGTTTTGCAACGATTTTAGCATGGCGTGAGCCCTTTCTAGAAGGAGTGACATCACGTCGCGAGCGAGAACGCACCTCCTCTTGTTCATCGGTGTCCCCGTCATCTTCGTCAGTGGGGTCCTCGTAAAGAGCATCATAACTTTCGTCAGATTCTGAATCAGGTTTATCAAAATTGGCTGCATGGCTTGCAGTAGACTTTCCCTTTTCCTTACTTAATTCCAGCAGAATCTCTTCCAATTCTGCTTGCTTCTCACTGGCCTTAGCCATCAACTCCTCTCTCCGTTTTAGTGCCTCGGGGTCCTCCATTTTTCTTCTTCTGGCATGCTCCAGACCTGGAGTCCGGATAAGCAGCGCACTCCCCTTAGTTTTGGCAGGAGTGGAACCGTCCCCTACCCGTGGAGATGATGGTGGAGTAGTGTTTCCTCCTGAAGTCATTATGTGGACAAATACTAGAGACTTGACAAAGAAACAAGAAAAAAGCTGGTGAACAACAATACTGGGCTAAACAACCAGCCCCACGGTGGGCGCCAAATGTTCAGCAGCAAAAAATACCGCCGGAACTGCTGACCACGTCAACCGGAAATGCAATCGCCGACCTGCCGAACAAAGACAGAAGGAAAGATTACAGCCGAAGTGGAGGTCTCTGGCCGGAAAACCCTCCGATGCTTAAGTCAGTAAGTCGCTCAAAGAATGAAGCTTTTAGAGAATAAATGAATAAAAGCTTAAGTTGGCAATAGTCAGCTTACCTCTGTTGTTCAGCAAAATGTTCTATTTATAGTAGCTTGAATAATAATTAAAGCATACCTGCGATTTGACATTACGCACACTTTCGTGTTCCTTTTTTTCATCCTTGCTTTAAATGCCCTTCCCGTTCATTTAATGCCTCAAACCTCTCATTTAATACACCATGCCTTTCATTTAATGCTTCTGGTGGCTTAACACGGCATTACAACCAGAATTTCAGGGTCAGACTGTCTTCCTATCACATCCGCCAACTACTCGTGACGAGATGAACTGACTTAGTTACTTTCTCAAAGATAAATACCCAGTTCAGTCTTAACTACGGTGCATTTATGGTCATGAGCCCTCTTTAAAGGCTGTGGGTCCCAGGTTCAACATTTACTAGCCGCCAATGGATGGGCCGAACAAACAAGCTATTGAGGTCCTCGGCTATAGTCACGTAGCAACATACTATTCATTGGTGCTGAGGTTCAGGGTATCCTTTGGAATACTAACCCTAAGACATGTGTTCGTGTATAACACTCACGTGGAACTCTCGTGCCATTAATCAGCCGTTCGGCAGGACGCCACGTGTCACGATGCAACGTGCTCGGTGAATGACTAAGTGGCTCACACAAATATGCTCGGCACTGGGCCACGTGGCGCCCGGACTACACTTGTTCGGCACACGTACATCTAAGTATTATTTTGCCCAACAATCACAAAATCTTTTCTCTGGCGACAAGACAAAAATTTTTTTTTTGGCTTACTGGTCAACTTCGGTTTGACCCAAAACCTTTCCATGGCGGCAAGGTGTTATTAGTATTAAAAAAAAAAAAAAAAAGAGGAGGTTTGGGACGCTTTAAAGGTTAAAGTTACTTTCTATATATATATATGTGCAGCACACTTATATATCCAAGCTTTTCCAAGTTCCCAGACGCGATGTTGTTTTTTTTTTTTTTTTGCTTTCTATTAATATATATATATATATATATATTTGCAATATATATATTTGCAAATCTAGTCTATCAATTAGACGCCCAAAGTTTGGAGGGTTCTGTTGCAAAACAGATCAAATTTATAAAGCGTACAGATTAATTTATTGACTAATTTTTTTAATTAGCACGTGACTGCTAATAATTTTTTTTTATGGTTCCATGTGTCTGATAAAGTGTACAGATTAATTATGTTGGTTGTCAACCATTCTGGGCAATGGGTTTATTGCAAATCAGAATCTTGTTTCATTTATTATTTTGTTGCTGTTTTGAATTTAGAGCCTGATTAATTATATATATATATATATATTTTAATTATGATAATTAGGAATTAATTAAAGAATTAATTAAATTCAAATTTTGGTATTATTAATTTTTTGGTATATATATAATATTCAACAATAAATTAATGGAAGCAACGTGTTGCCAAAGCAACCTCTCTTGTGAAAATTATTTTATTTTGAATATTAGAAGGTTGTGTGTATGTATTTATTCATGCAGGTATTGGCCGGCCCAAAGGAAGGCTAATATTTGACAGAATTACATATACACCTATGGTGGTAAACATGTGACAATTATTAGGTTTCCATGTGAATAGTAAGTCAATCCAATGATTGGCTTATTATTTGACAGGAGTTATTGTCAATGTTTGATCACTACAACAAGAGTACCACTTACAATTAATATTACTGTCCAAAGACTTGATATTAATGTTATGCTAGGTATCTTGAGATGGGGCTTACCATTATTTGAATTTATTGATTATTAATTATGTTTATTGATGTGAGCATGATTTTATTTATCTTTTTTTTTATTTGGTTATTTTGTTCTCTATACAGCTAATATGTCTGCTACTACTATATCTACCAACATAAATTCGATTCCTATGCTGAATGGGACAAACTTCAAGGATTGGAAAGAGAACATATTAATTGTTCTTGGCTGCCTGGATCTTGACCTTGCGCTCAGGGTTAAGCAACCCGCTTCTCTTACGGCTGAAAGTTCACTTGATGAAAAGAGGAACTTTGAGAAGTGGGATCGCTCAAATTGCACGAGTCTCATGATCATCAAGTGCGGCATTCCAGAAGCCTTTAGGGGCGCAGTATCCGAGGGGATAACTAATGCCAAGGAGTTTCTTGCCGAGATTGAACAACGTTTTGTTAAAAATGATAAGGCTGAAACAAGCACGCTTTTGCAAGGCTTGATTTCAATGAAATATAAAGGAAAAAGAAACATAAGGGAGTACATCATGGAGATGTCCAATATTGCTTCTAAACTTAAGAGATTAAAGCTTGAGCTATCTGATGACTTGCTCGTGCATTTGGTATTGATCTCGCTTCCTGCACAGTTCAGTCACTTTAAGGTCAGTTACAATTGCCAAAAAGAGAAATGGTCTCTAAATGAGCTCATTTCATATTGTGTGCAAGAGGAAGAAAGGTTGAAGCAAGACAGAACTGAAAGTGCTCACTTGGCAAGCACCTCTAAAGATAAGGGCAAGAAAAGAAAGAAAGAATATAAAGCTGCTACTAAGGGTGCAGCACAAAAGAAACGGCAGCAGAAAATTGACAGCTGCTTCTTTTATAACAAAACTGGACATCTCAAGAAAGATTGTGCCAAATATCACGCTTGGCGTGCAAAGAAAGGTACAATTCTTACTTTGGTTTGTTCTGAGGTTAATTTAGCTTCAGTACCTAAAACATTTGGTGGTTAGATTCTGGTGCTACTACTCACATAAGTGTTTCTATGTAGGGTTGCCTGAGCTACCGAAAGCTAAATGATGGTGAAAGATACATTTTTGTGGGAGATGGCAAGTCGGTGGAAGCTGATGTAATAAGCACTTTTAGGTTATTATTAGGAACTGGTTATTATTTGGATTTGAAAGATATTTTATTGTACCGTCTTTTAGGCGGAATTTGGTTTCTGTTTCTTTGTTGGACAAATCTGGATATTATTGTTAATTTGGAAATAATCAGTTTAGTCTTTCGTTGAATTCAAATGTTATTGGTACTGGTTCATTATCTGCATATGATAACCTATACTTGCTTGATACTATTACATCATATAATGAAACCTTGCATGTGCAATCACGTGGTACTAAACGTAAATTAAATAAAGAAAATTCGACGTCATTATGGCACAAGCGGTTGGGTCATATCTCAAAAGATAGAATTGGGAGACTTGTGTCTGATGGCATTTTGGATTCCCTTGATTTTTCAGACTTTGATGTCTGCATTAATTGTATTAAGGGAAAACAGACCAAAATTAAGAGGTTAGGTGCCAACAGAACTTCAGACGTCTTAGAATTGATCCACAAAGATATTTGTGGACCATTTCCTATGGCTTCTTAGAATGGTCAACAATATTTTATATCATTCATAGACAATTACTCACGCTATGGGTACCTATATCTCATTCATGAGAACTCTCAATCACTGGACGTGTTCAAGGCTTTTAAAGCTGAAGTTGAGAATCAACTCAACAAAAGGATTAAGAGCGTCAAATCTGATCGTGGTGGTGAGTACTACGGTAGATATGACAGTTCAGGAGAACAACGTCCAGGACTATTTGCTAAATTCTTAGAGGAGTGTGGAATCGTCCCACAGTACACCATGCCAGGATCCCCTAGCATGAATGGTGTAGCTGAGAGACGAAACAGAACCCTAAAAGATATGGTAAGGAGTATGATTAGTCATTCTACCTTGCCAGAATCACTCTGGAGTGAAGCACTTAAGACTGCAGCTTATATCTTTAATAGAGTACCCATTAAAACAGCTGCCAAAACACCTTATGAGCTTTAGACAGGCAAAAAGCCTAGTTTAAAGCATTTTCACATTTGGGGATGTCCAGCAGAGGCAAGGCCTTATAGGCCACATGAAAATAAATTAGACTCCAAAACAGTGAGCAGTTACTTTATTGGTTACTCTGAGCGATCAAGGGGCTACAAATTTTGTGATCGCACACTTAGGTCAATTTTTGAAACGGGAACTGCAACATTTTTTCAGCATGTTGATTTTGGGGAAAGAAATAAGGTTAGAGACATTGCCTTTGAGGAGGAATCGGTTTCGATTCCTACTATCCTTTATGATAATGTGCAGGCTTCTATACCTATCATTGATAAAAAGGAAATCAGGAACCTCAACAAGACAATGTTGAACAACCCCCCATCCAGAATGAGGTAATTATTCCAGAAGAACAAAATCAACAACCTCAAGAACTAAGGAGATCCACGAGAGAAAGGAGAAGTGCTATTCCAAATGATTATGTAGTATTTCTCCAAGAACGTGAGGAAGATATTAGAATGGTGGAAGATGATCCAATCAACTTTCATCAGGCCATGCAAGGTTCTAACTCTCAACAGTGGATTGATGCCATGAATGAGGAGTATAAGTCTATGCAAGACAATAAAGTTTGGGATCTTATCCCATTACCAAAAGGTGCGAAACCCATTGGTTGTAAATGGACTATTTAAAACCAAAAGGGATTCGAATGGTAATATGAAAAGATATAAGGCTCGTCTTGTAGCAAAAGGCTTTACCCAGAAGGAGGGCATCGACTTCAAAGAGACTTTCTCTCCGGTTTCTACGAAAGACTCTTTCAGAACCATTATGGCGCTTGTTGCACATTTGATCTTGAGTTACATCAGATGGATGTTAAGACGGCGTTTCTTAATGGTGCCATTAATGAAACGATCTATATGGTGCAACCAGAAAACTTTGTGTCGGGAGACTCAAAGAATATGGTTTGCCAATTAAAGAAATCCATCTATGGACTCAAACAAGCTTCCCGTCAGTGGTACTACAAATTTCACCAAGTAATTATCTCGTTCGGCTTTGAGGTAAGTGCTGTGGATGATTGTGTGTATCACAAGTTCAGTGGGAGTAAGTATATTTTACTGGTTTTATATGTTGATGACATATTGCTTGCCATAAATGATATAGGCATGTTGCATGAAACCAAGAGATTTCTATCAAAGAATTTTGAGATGAAAGATCTTGGTGATGCATTTTTTGTATTAGGGATTCAGATACATCGAGATCGCTCTCGAGGTATTCTTGGATTATCACAAAAGGCCTATATCGATAAGGTACTTAAAAGGTTTGGCATGCAAGATTTTAAACCAGGTGACACCCCTGTCGCTAAGGGAGACAAATTTAGTCTCAATCAATGCCCTAAAAATGACCTTGAATTTAAGGAGATGCATAAGATTCCCTACGCTTCAGTTGTTGGGAGTCTAATGTATGCTCAAGTTTGTACACATCCAGACATAGCATTCATTATTGGAATGTTAGGTAGATATTTAAGCAATCCTGGGATGGATCATTGGAAAGCAGCCAAACGAGTTTTGAGGTACTTACAGAGAACAAAGGATTACATGCTCACTTATAAGAAATCGGATCAGTTGGAGATCATTGGGTTTTCTGATTCCGATTTTGCTGGATGCCAAGATAGTAGAAAATTCACATCAGGTTACATCTACTTGTTGGCTGGGGGAGCTATATCCTGGAGGAGTGCCAAGTAGACACTCATAGCTTCTTCCACTATGGCAGCAGAGTTTATAGCTTGTTATGAGGCATCTAATCATGGAATATGACTGCGGAATTTTGTCACTGGGCTGCGCATTTTGGATAGTGTTGAAAGACCATTAAAGTTATTCTGTGACAATAAGTCAGCTGTGCTATATTCTAATAACAATAGGAGCTCTTCGAAGTCTAAACACATAGACATTAAGTTCCTAGTTGTTAAAGAGAGAGTTCAGAGTGGTCAGGTGTCTATAGAGCATATTGGCACAAACTCCATGATTGCGGATCCACTCACTAAAGGCTTACCACCCAAGGTCTTTCATGAGGACGTAGCTCATATAGGTGTTGTATCATTTGATGATATGTTGGTTTAGTGGGAGTTTGTATTTGGATGCTTTTTTAGTTGTAGACACATTTTATGGATTTATTTTCTGCAGAATAAAGTTTATGGTTTATTTGCACTCTGAATGTATTTATTATGATCTCACTAAAGAATAAAATTGGACCAGTTGGAAATAGGCATGTTTAGATCACATTACATGTAATTTCCATGCTACACATCCATACTTGATCTATGTCATTGATTGTATTGATATATGTGACTATTGATGGGTTTAGTTATGATACATATAACGAAAGCTGCTTTAATCCTATATTGATATAATTGATGGGCCAGATTGCATAGAGATGTTTGATAATGATAGCAAATTTTGAGCTCTTAAGGTTACTTTTATAATGCATAAACTAACATATCTGGCCCAAGTGGGAGATTGTTGGAAACATAATCAATTGTGGGCCAAATATGTTATTTATGTGTTATAGGCTATCATAAAGGTTAAGACCATTTAAAGTGGTCTGTTAAGGTTTTAAGGTTTTGGGCTTTATAACATCTCAATTTTGTATGGGCCTTTAATGTGTAGATACCTAAGCCCATATTTCTATTTTATGATGGGCCGAATAGAAGTAGGGTTTCTACAGTTATTATAAATAGGTTATGGTCCCCAGGTCATACGTAAGAGTTTTCTAATCAATCTGAGATCCAATCGTCAGAGAGAATAAGGAAAAGAAACCTACGTATAGACTTGGAAGATCAAGAACCACAAAATTACATCAATGGATTCAGGTACGCTTCCGCATTAATTTATTTTCTTGATGATTCGATATGAATTAAATTATCAACATCCCTCCCTCCTCTCTCTCCCTCTACAACGCCTCTTCTCCCTCAAAAGTAGCAGCAGAACAAATTAGATACAAGAGACCCAGAAACCAACCCATCTCAGAAACAAATCCGAACCCCCCACAAATACCTTCTATCATCCAATCAACTCACTGTAAATCCACCATTTCCTCTCTCCTCTCCACCTTCACCCCCAACAATGACAACACCCCCACGTCAGTGGTGAAACATTAGGAGCTAGCACTGGCGATTCAGGCGTGGATTTGTTTCGAAGCCAACTATGATTTCACAACGGTCTAGGACATGGCCCGAAAGTTCCCAACGGTTTCATCTTTAGTGGAGGTGCTACCTTGCCGCCCAAAGGACTAAGCTCTCTTCGTCGATTTGCCACGGGTATGCTCTGTGTCGTCGATAGACATAGAGGTTAGGAGTGTGCTAAGAGCCCCTTTCGCTTGCTAGACTTGTCCTTCTCCAATCAGCCACTGCTCGAGGGTCGCCATGTCGATTTGGGCCAGGCTCTTCCATTGGCCGGCGAGGTCGATGCCGTGAGTAATGGCATTGCAGACGTCGAGCACTTTCATGGACCAGTCCAAGAGCTTTGTGATCAATGGGTCAAAGGGCGGCTTGAAGAATTGGGCTGGATTACAACCCATCACGAGGACACCCTTGAAATTGGCCTCGCAGCAAAGGAAAGCGTTGAGGCGCTTGAGGAACCAAGCGATTGAAAGGAGGGCATCGGCGTTGCCGGAGGTGTGCTGCGGAGTGATCAGTGGTGAAACATTAGGAATTACCACCGAGGTTGATGCCGATGATGGGTGGGTTGCAGGCTTGCATATCTTGGAGGTCACCAATGGTGGCCTTTCGTATGCAAACCATTGTTAATTGCTTGGTTTGTCATCTTCCTCAATTTCTAGGTCTGGATTTTATTCTCTGCATTTGTAGTCTCCGGGGAAAGAGAGGCATAGAGCTCTCTATTGTATTATTTATAATTAACTTAATTCAATTGGGGGTAAAATTATCTTTTTAGTAAATATTGGACGGAGTTAGGCTTCAAACTAACGAAAGGGTTTAAGTGTTACTAATATTTCAAAATAAAGGAGGTTAATGTAATTTTAAAATGTTGAGGGATTCATGTGTAATTAGGAAGTCCAAGTGTAATTTACTCAAATAAGATAAATAATTTTTAAAATTTTTTAATATTTTTTACTATTTTTAAGAAACGTAAATTGTAATCATTCATTAAATGCAACTAAATATAAACTTTTAGGCCCCGTTTAGTAACGTTTTCGTTTTCTGTTTTTCTGTTTAAATTTTCAAAATTTGGTAAACTCACAACAGAAACATGTTTGATAAATTTGTTTACGTTGTTTTGTTTTCAAAAAAAAAAAATGAAAACATAAAAACAGAAAAACTTAAATAGAAAAAATGTGTTTTCACTCTGGTTTTCTTTCCTGTTGCCAATATTTTGTCAATTTTAAAACTTTATCTATTTTTGTTACATTACATAAAAATAAATTATTTTATTCAAATATTTTATTAAAATAAGTTATTTTAATAAATAATATAATTAAATTATTTATATAAATTAATATAAATTATTTTTAATAAATAATAAAACTAAATTAATTTAATTTAATAATTAATTATGGATAAATTATTTGAAATAAATATCATAATTATTTTAATTTAATTTAATAATTAAATTAATTTATATAAAATAATTAGTAATAAATAATTAAATTACATTAATTTTTTATTAAATTTAATAATAATTATTAAATTATTTTAAATAGTTATCCTAATTAAATTAAATTATATATGATTTAATGAATTTAATTTATATAAAATATATTTTATTAAATTATTTTAATAAATAATTAAATGAATTTAATTAATTTAAAAATAAATAATTTAATTTAATAATTAATCTAATTTAATTATTTATTTAATATGAAATATATTTTATTAAATTATTTTTAATAAATAATATAATTTAATATAATTTAATATATTTTATATTTATTAAATTAAATGATTGTAATAAATAATTTACTGTATTAATTTAATTAATTTTATTAATTAAATTAAGTTAATATAAAATATATTTTATTAAGTTTTATTAATTTTTTAAAATTAATAAAGTTAAATATTTTTTAAAATAAAAAATTAATAATTATAATAAATTTGTATTTTTAAACGTCATTTCAATGCTCATTTTAAAAGAAAATAAATGACAATACAAAATAAAAAATAAAAAATAATAAAAAAATAACAATAAAAAATAATAACGTTGCCAAATAAACCGTTATTTTTCCAACGAAACTGCGGTACTGAAATTTTTTTTGACTGCGGTACCTGGAACACCAATAATGCTGACTGCGGTACCTGGATCACCAATAATGCTGAACGCATCAGCAAGAGGATAAGGTGACGTAAGTGCGACGAATCATCGCTGTGTCTTTTTCTTTTTCTGCCAAGCTTGGAATCAACGCCTTGTTAAAAAAATGGCAGCCCTTCACCATCTGTCCGTACACATTAGAGTCATAGGAGACTTTAAAAGACAACTTGCTAGGTAAGTTCCCGGGGAAAGAGTGTGGAAAAATCTTTGAGGACCAGCAAAAATGTACGAACCTCTACCTTATTTTCTTTAGTGCTTTAGCATCTGATTCAAAAGTAAAAGCTGACGAGGAAAGAGAGAATTTAAAATAAAATAAAAAAATTCCCTCTTATTCCTTCGTTGGATTTGATAAAAAAAAAAGTAATAAAATAAATATAATATTTAAGATGGAAAATCCGTAACAACGGTTACCCTGTCTGGCATTCGGATGCAAAATCAAAAGGTTCAACAAGTTTAAAAAAAAATTTAATATAAATCCCTCATGATAGATAAAAAAAATTGTGATTTTCTTATTCAATATTGTAACACAAAAGTTAAAAAGTAATACTATTGGTCCCTGAATTTTCAGTAATTTGATAATTGCACGTCAAATATCTAAAAAATTACTTAAATCATAATTTTTTATTATTTTTTTGTTATTTTTCAACGCTCCAAATGCACTCTTAATAAATTTAATCCATAAAATTTTAATAAATAAAAAAAAGGCACATAAATTTTACTAAAAATTTTGAAATTTTATCAATTTTTTATAACCAAATTTTTTTACATTAATTTTTCATTTTTAATTTTTTGGGTGTTTGGAAGATTATAAGTTAAAAAAAGTTAAAAAAATTATAATGTATCAATCACTTTTTAGTATTTAAAAAACAAACTAAAATTCACTGAACTACCTATTCTGATAGTTTTTGCATGTGTGTCAAAATTTTTAAAAAAATGGCTAAAAATTAAAAAGGACACACCTAATGTCAAAAAAACTGGGGGTGTTTGGTTCAAAAAAAGAGTAAAAATTACAATAAAAATAGAAAGATGTGATATAAAGATAATATGTGAAAAAAATTTAATTGAAAAAAGTACAAAGATTAGCTAAAATTAGTAATTTTTGGTGAATTTTGGTGTCATCAAACAGGACCGAAAGAATTTATAAAAATTTAGGCACTTTGGTGACCTAGTTTTTAGTCAAAAACTATCAGATTTTACATTTTGGGTGTTTGGTAAAATATTAATTTTTTTTTTACTTTTTCACTCAATTGCTGTAATTTGCCAATTCAAAAGTTATTAAAAATTTACCAAATATGCAATAAATTAATAAAAATTATTAAAAATTATCAAAAATTTTATCAAATACTCAACAGTTATTAAAAATTACTAAAAATTACTATTTATTTTATCAAACACAACAAAAATTTAAACTACCTATTTCTAAAAAAAAAAATAAAAAAGTTATTAAAAATTAAACATCCAAACCATCCGGTAAATCTTTTTACAAAATTTGGACTCCCAACAGCCCTTTGACAAACCAAACGCCATCACAATGACATAAATCACCTGCATTAATTTTTATTGATTGGGCCATCAATGGGCCTCCCTTGGTTCTTTCTTTGCTACAAAGCTAACATTAAAACTATTGTCAAATTTTCGATCACTACCAATAATCTATTCAGATTTTAGCTAAGAATGAGAAATAACCATTCCATCATTGCAATCAAGAATTTATAATTAGGAGGGATAAAAATATTATTTTTAAAATAAATATAGATGCAAATAAAAAATTATAAAATATAAATATAAATTTTTAGAAGAATAAAAATAAGAATGATAAGATGTAAATGTAATTTTTTTCCACCATAGCTCTGTCCATATTTTCCCCATCTATTTGGATTAAGAACGCCCGAGTTAAGTTGAACACCCAATGGGTGTGTTTGGAGTTGTATAAAAATATATAAAATAAAATAAAATTGTAAAAGTAAATATCTCGTAATTCGTGAATGAGTGAAGAATTTAAATGTTACTGTCTCATAATTCATATTTGTAGAGATTTGTAAAATTTTATTTTATTTGAGAGAGCTCCAAACGGAGCCATTAAACACACCGTGCAAGTGATTAGTGTAATATTCTTGCTTATTTTAACTTTTATTTTATCTTGTCTAAATGTACGAAAAATTTAAGTATATAAGGGCATTTAGAAACACCAAACGCTGTCATCTTTCTTCTTTTGTTTACATATTTATATTTTCTTTTTTTTTTATTTTTTATTATCATTTTTCTAAATAAAAATTAAAACTGTGTTTGAAAATACAATTTTGTTTATAATTATTAATTTTTTATTTTCATAAAATATTTAATATTATTAATTTTTTAAAAATTAATTGAATTTAATAAATATATTTTATATTAATTTAATTTAATTATATTATTTATTAAAAACAATTGAATAAAGTATAAGTATTATATCATTTTATCTAATAAATATAAAATAAATTTAAATATATTATTTACTAAAAGTAATTGAATAAAAATCTAATTCATATTAAATAAATAAATTAATTATGAAATTAATTTAATTTAATTATGATATTTATTAAAATAATTTAATAATAAATATTTCCTATAAATTAAATTAACTAATTTAATTTAATTATTTATTAGAAATAAATTAACAATATATATTGCATATTAGTTTAATTAAATTATATTATCTATTAAAAATAATTTTAATTTGATAAAATATTTTAATAAAATAATTTATTTTAATATGATGTAATAAAAATAGACAAAGTATTAAAATTGACAAAATGTTTGTAATAGAAAAACTAGAATGAAAACATTTTTTTGTTTACGTTTTCCTTTGTAAGTTTTCATTTTTTAAAAACAAAAAAACGTAAAAAAGATTTAACAAATAGATTTTCATTGCCAATATACAGAATTTTGAAAAAATAAGTTTAAAAAAATAAAAACTAAAAATATTACCAAATGAAAACTTAGAGTTCTAAAAAAAAGTTTAAAAATTAAAAATTAATGTTAACGTGATGTAAAAATGAAATATGACAAAGTTTGATTAAAAAAATTAAAAGATTTTAAAATTTTTTAAAAAATTTAAATCTTCAAACATGCCTGAATGGTCTCTAAACTTTTTCATTCGACGCCGTGATCAATTTTTTGATTTGTTTTCCCAGGTTTGCTCCTATAATTGCGGCAATTAAGACCGGGAAGGGGTAGGTCCGCAGACCGTCGAATCCTCTCACAGTGTATTGTGTACAGTACCTTACAGTGATCCAATGGTCCGCAATGCACCGGATCTACCCTCAACCCATTAAGACCTCGCAGATCCACTGACATTGAGACTGGAGATTAATTTGCCTAACTCCGTGGCATATCAGTGTTTTGGAAGGCAAAAAAAAAAAAAATATATATATATATATATATATATATATAAATAAAAAATAATATAAAAGTGATATAAAAAATTAATAATTTTTATAAATTTTTGTAAAGTTTGATAAACTAAACACTTCTTATATCTGTACGACACTCTAAATAAAATTAATGTTAAATTTATTATGCAACTGAAATTTTGAACAAAAAGTCCAAATAAAAAAAATTATGATAACACATGAATTTTTAATTTTTTGTAAAACTTTATACCCTAGTATCGACTACATATATTTTGATTCTTCTGGTACGTAGAAGTCCGCAGCCGCTACCCCGTACTCGGGTGCGCACAGGGCGAAGCACGCTCCAGGACCCTAGCCGGCAAAGGCCCCTGGAGAGTTAACGAGCCTAGGCAAACCCTGGCTGACCGGCACGACCGAGAGGAGGCCATTAGGCACCCGTAATTACAGCGGTAATCCACCCCCGTGAGGGAGTCGAACCCGGAACCTCGAGAGACCCAAGCTCTAAGGCGAGCCCGACTTCCACTCAGCCACCCCGAAGGGGGACATATTTTGATTCTTTATATCCTGTAATTCCTTCCAGGGGCCTTCATCGTCTTACCCACCCTTTCACCACCACCACCACCACCGCCGCAGCAATAAAAGCACAGGACGAGAACCGCCGCGGGGACGATAAACGGTTTAGCAACTTGGAACCCAATCTGCAGTACTTCCTCGGATGGAAATAAATGGTACGCCACTGATATCAAAGTCCCACCAAAGCTCGCTAGCACCATTACCAATTCTTTCAGCATCACCAGCACATTAATCGTTAAGCTCGCTAGCATGATTACCAAATCTTTCAGCATCTCCAGCGCATTAATCATCCAATTCCCTGCCGCCATTGATGATTGATCACTCTCGCTTTTTTGTTAACTGTTCATCCAACTCTCTGCTCTTCTCCTATTGGGAGCTTACCAAAAATATCTAAATATCTAAGGGACACACAAGTTCTCATATTTATATTATAATAATAAAACTATGCATTTTTCTCTCGTCCTCCCCTTTACCTTAATCTTACGCAACATAACTTTATACTCTCTATTACTTTTTTTTTAATAATTTTTTTTTTATTTTTAAAACAAGTTCTTTTCTTTATTTTTTTTCACCTGAAATAAATAATAATAAAAACTTATTCAAAGAAAGTCACACTCTCTCTACAAAAATCTTCCATCCATCCATAAAAGTTTACATAAAAAAAATATGAAAAATAAAAAAATAAAAAGTTGTTCTTCCTCTTTCCACTTAAAATATATAACAATAAAAGTTCATAAAAAAATTTGCATTAAAAAGAAGTTGAAAAAAAATTAAAAAGAAAATTAAAAGTTACTCTTCCTCTCCACTTAAAATATATTATAATAAAAACTCGTTAAAAGAAGTTTGGATTAAAAAAAAAGTAAGAAAAATAAAATATACAAAAAAATTAATAAGTTACTCTCTCTCAACTTAAAACGTACAATAATAAAATCTCATTAAAAAAAAGTCATACATGCTCTCTACACAGTATTCTAATCCATCGATAAAAGTTTGCATTAAAAAGTCACTCTTTTTTTTTTAATTTTTCTCTTTTCTATCATATAAATTGGTTGATTCTGTCCATCATAATCTTCTTTCTTTAATTCTTTCAAGATTTTGTTTTTCAATCTAAAAGAAAGTAAAAGGGCAGAGAAGTACTAACAGCGACGAAGTGCAGGTAAATTATCGAACTCGACAAAGCCTGTCGTTTCGGGTATGCATAGCATATGGTCTGATATGTATAAATTCATATACATAATTTATGATTTGGACAAGATAAAATTATTTTTTTAACTAAATAAAGTTAAAAATTTTTAATAATTTTAAGGTTGAAATTCAACCCAATATTATCTTTTTTTAATTCTTTCAGGATTTTATTTTTTGATCCATAAAAAAAAATGAAATTATACAATTTTATAAAAATATTTTGTTATATATTTAAAAATTATATTTTAATCATAAAAAATATTATTTAATTTAATGTATCGGACGGGACAACACTTGTGCATGTTCTAAGAACATCAGATGAGCTATTTTGACTGGATTTGGGCATATAATTATGCTGTTGGGCTGGCATTGCGTTACTTAAAAGCAGCAAGAGCATTTTGCAGTAGTCAAAAAGTAAATATATTCTTAACTTCGTACTTAAGCTAAAAAAATATATTTTAAAAATATATTTAAAAGTAAGTAAATATTATAAATTGATCCTACATAAAATAAAACTATTAATTAAATATAAATTTTGCCGGGTATTTAAAATAAATTTTTATTAATTTTTAAAAAAATTTTTCAATCAAATTTATTCACATATTATTTTTATATTATTTTTTTATCCCAACACTATAATCTTTACTTGTCAGCTTGCAACTTTTTTTAACATATACCAAATAATAATAGTAATAAAACATCTCAAAAATATTTGAAATTTCGCTATTTATTTATTTTCTATAAACGGTTAATCCTGTGAAGTAATCTAACCGAAATCCTGTTATTTATTTATTTTTTGTAAACGGTTAATCCGATGAATTAATTTAACCAGTTTGGAGTGTCAAATTTGGTCTAAAATCTTTAATTTCTTAAAAATTCTAATTTTTTAACTTTTTACACACTAAAATATCTATCTTTTACTTTTTTTTTTAATTTTCTTCAATTTAAATTAATTTTTTAATGCTAATTAATTTTTTTTACATTTTTCAAAAACCATGCTAGACATTCAAACAATTTAAATCTACTGTTTATTTTATTTTATTTTTTTCAAAATTTTAGCACTCTAACAAGTAATTAATTTGACTGATGTTGCGAACATACCATTACCTGTTATCACTCATTGGCTCGGCCTGTATCTATGAAATTTGATGAAGAATAGTAAAAGTTTTTAAAAATTATTTATATTTTAAGATATTTGATTGACAAAAATTTAGTAAAAAAGTATAGTAAAAATATAAAAATTTAATCTAAAAATGATATGTAATAAAATTTGATTGAAAAGAAGTAAAAAAAATTAATAAAAATTGATGAATTTTAATTGATTATAGCCAATCAAACAGTCCTTTTATCTAATTACACGGATTATAAAACTATAGTTTTTATCAAATTTTATAATTTTTTTTTTCCAAATACCCCCACTGTTTATCAATAAAATTGTAACTTTTCCATCAGCTGCTGGCGGTGATGGTGGTCGGGCGGCTAATAATAGACTAGGAATCATCAATTTAACTTTCAGACAATTGTGGATTAGAGTGTGTTTGAAGTTGTATAAAATTGTAAAAATTAATATCTCGTATATATTTTGTATAATGAGTAAAAAATTTAAATTTTATTATTTCATAATTCGTCTTTATAGATATTTATAAAATTTTATAATATTTTATTTAGACTCCAAATATAACCTATATAATTTCACTGAAAGCAACCTATTAGCTGACTTTCTTTGACCCATCTGTAGCTCCGATACATGCACTCGCATAAATACAATATTTTATCCGTGCCAATTTCTCTTACAGGATCTTTTTTTTTTTAAATATGATAAAAAATATTTATCTATTTAACAATACTTCACATTATATATTCACCAAATTATATTATGTAATGTATTTTTTTCTTTGTAAATGAATGAAAAATATTGTGCCGGACCACTACAACGTAACTGATGATGCGAGGGTTTTATTTGTCACATGAGGCCGTTTGGAGGTTCAAAAACAAAAGAAAAAGTGAAAATTTTGGTAATTTTTTATGTGTTTTTTTGTTATATTTTTTGTGTGTTTAGTGGAATAAAGTGTATTTTTTAATATTTTTTTGTAACTTTTAGGTGTTTGGTAAACTTTTTACTGTAATAAATAAAAAAGTAATAACTTTTTGTTTGTTTGGTATATTTTTTACTATAACAAATCAAAAAAATAATAACTTTTTGCTTTAATTTTTACTGAAACAAATCAAAAAAATAAAAAAAATTGTGATTTTACTAAACGGATCAAAAATTGTAAAATGCTTTTTAACTCTACTGCAAATGCTAGTGTCACTTTTAAACAATCCAATCCTGAGCTCATAACTCTAAACTTACGAGCTCATCCAATTAAATTTAAATTAAATAATTTTAAATTCAATTAAAACTATTGAGAGATATGATCAGAAGGATAAAAAAACACTTATTTAATTAATCAATTTAAATGAATTGGTAATACAATTTATTTAAGTACTCAAATATTTGTCCCGCGGATTAAAGAAAACACCTTATTTATTTTTATTATAATATTTTGAATTTTATTGATAAATTTCATTCTTAAATATCTTAAAAATATTCATGTAAAAATATTTTAAAATTATATTGGTAATTGAATTTTTATTATAGTATTTAAATTTATGTTAATAACTTTTGTTTTTAAACATTTTAATAGTCAATATAATTAATATATTATCTAATAAATCAAAAATATTTTTATTATTTAAACTAAATTCTTATAAATAAATTATTAGGTTGATTGACATTGATAGTTATTTGACATTGAATTATTAGGTTGATTGACGTTGAAATTCTTTTAAGTATTAAAAAATAAAAATATCAAGTTAATAAAAAGTTAAAAAGCCCGTTACTAGAAATGCTACATCGTTTTGGAATGTTAGAAAAATTATTGTAAATGTAACGTTCTTTTCAACAAAAAAAAAAAAAAAGTTAACAGATCCAATCTATAAAAACTTTAACAAATAAAAATGGCAATCATTCATGTATATTAATTTTTATAGATTGAGCCACCAACAGACATTTTTAGGAGGTAGCAATGGATTTTTCATTGGGTAGGGGTGAGACTGTAACGTGGAAATCAGATGACTAAAAGTTAATAAATTTTGCTTCAAATTTTAATCAAACAATCAATGTTCCTAAAAATTTTTAAAAGTTGCTAAAAATTTAAAATTTTTACCAAATAATAAAAAGTTGCACTAAAGGTTATTTGATAATGTTACCATCTTTCTGTTTACGTTTTTTATATTTATGTTTTCTGTTTTTTTTTTTTTGGTCATTTTTTTTAAATGAAAACTGAAACTACGTTTAAAAATATAATTTTATTTCTAATTATTAATTTTTTATTTGCATAAAATATTTAATTTTATTAGTTTTTAAAAAATTAATTGAATTTAATATATATATTTCATATTAATCTAATTTAATTATATTATTTATAAAAAAAATTGAATAAAATATAAATAGATTTAATAAATATATTTTTGTTGCTAGTCTCCAAAATTTTAAAAATATAAACATAAAAATAAAAAATAAAAATATTACCAAATAGGAACTAAATAATTTTTGCAAAAAAATTATTAAAGGTTCTTAAAAATTTCGCCAACCTCCAAGTTACGTTGAACATTTTGTACACGGTGCAAATGCTCGGGGTAATATTCCTATTCATTTTATTTTTATTTTACCTATCTAAATTTAAACTTTAAGTAACAAAATTTACAAAAATAAAAAAGAAAAACTAAGTATATAAACGATCTCTAAGGTTTCGATTGATCCCGCGATCAGTTTTTCATTTGTTTTGCCTGGTTTGCTCCTACAATTGCTGCAAAACTACGCAGATCCACTCATATTGAGACTAGAGACTTAGGGTTGGCTGGGGAAAAATAATAATAATAATAGTTAGTTACTAATTAGTAACTTAAAAATTAATTTTTAAAAAAATTAATTTCTTAACTTATTAATTAATTTGATATATTTGTTCGAAATGACTTAAAAGAGATTTAAAATGTAAAATATAAATTTTAAAACTTTTAGGAAAATAAAAAAATTGAATAGCTAACCAGTGATTATAACCTAACTTCGTGATATGGTACCATTTAAAAGTCTAAATTTTAATAAGTTTTAGTATTTTTTATCAAAAATTGCTAGATGTAATTTTTTGTACTGTTTGATGAAGTAAGTAATAATTTTTAATAATTTTTAAATATTTAATAAAATTTTTAATTACTTTTGATAATTGTTAATAATTTTTGACAACACAAATTACTGTAAATAATAGAAGAATGACAAAATTATTAATTTGCCAAACATCCAATAAGCAAAATATGTCATTCAACGACAAAGAAATTTCAACTCATAGCAAAATACTGTAAAATCAAGGGCATCACTGCTTGCCCAGACACACAACTCTGAAACATTCACAAACAAAGCAACACAGGTACAAAGTAAAAGGCACTTCTTTCTCTGCTAGTCTTTCAAGAAACCAAACGAGCAGTTACCAAAGATTAGAAAATAGCCAGATTTGATAGAGGAAGGATACATAGTAAAAACGATAAAAATGGCTCAGAGAGAATATCGTCAACCGTTTTTTCCACGGAGAGCACGAAAATATGCGGCGGGGTTCTGCTCAAAGGGAGCTCTAGGGATCCTGAAATCCCTTCCGGGGGCCTTCATCATCTTAACCACCCCTTCACCACCAGCCATCATCATCTTACCCAACGCTCCACCACCAGCCATCATCATCTTACCCAACCCTCCCCCACCACCACAGAAACGATACAAACAATAAAAGAACAGGAGAACTGCTACGGGGACGATATACGGTTTAGCAACTTGGAACCAAATCTGCAGTTCCTCAACTCTGCTCTTAAGTACCGGAAGCATCTCAACTTGGAACCAAATCTGCAGTTCCTCAACTCTATTCTTAAGTACTGGAAACATGTCAACTTGGAACCAAATCTGCAGTTCCTCGACTCTATTCTTAAGTACCGGAAACATCTCGTCCACCTTTGTTTTCAAAATACCCCCATAGTTCTCGACAACCAATCCTAATTCTTTCTGCTTCTCCAGCAAAAAATTGATCGAATTATCTGCCCCCATCTCTCTCGCCTTTGCTTTCATGTTGGGTACGGCACCTTGGATCCGCTGCTGCACTTTCTGGGTTGGAAATAAATTGTACGCCTTTGATACCAAACTCCCACCAAAGCTCGCTAGCTCCATTCCCAATTCTTTCAGCTTTTCCAGCACAGTAATCATCCAATTCTCCGCCGCCATGGATGATTGATCACTCTAGCTTTTTTGTTTTTTCAGCTTCCCGAACACTGTTCATCCAACTCTCTGCTCTGCTGCTAGTGGGAGCTTAGTAGCTTACCAAAAAAGACCTTTGTTCGTTCTCTATCGTTGTAGAGGAACACACAAAGTTCTCATATGCATCTTCTAAGAAGATGAGATGCGCTATTTCCATTCACTGGGCTTGGGCATATAATAATTATGTTTTTGGGCAGGCATTGCGTTACTTTTAAGAGCGGTAAGAGCATTTGCAGTAGAGTCAAAAAGCATATTGTGACCGAGGAAACCCCTGCCGCCATCAGCTCCGGTATTCCACATTCTTTACTTGTCTGCCGCAATTTTTTTGGTATATTCCACATTCTTTACTCGTCTGCCACAATTTTTTTTTAAGGCGTACCAAACAATAATAATAATAATAGAAAATCTCAAAAAAATATTGGGAATCCTGCTATTTATTTATTTTTGGTACAATGTTAATTCTGTTAATTAATCCAACCATATTCTAGACGTGAGTGTTAAATTTAACCAAAAATTTATAATTTTTTTAAATATTTTAAATTTTTATTTAACTTTATTCGCTCTCAAAATATCTGATTTTTGTTAACTTTCTTTTAATTTTTTTAATTTATGAATTTTTTTTAAATTTTACAATATTTTTACACTTTTTAAAGATATACTAATTATCTAATAATTTAAAAAAGTATTTATTCTTTGTTTTTTATTTTTCAAAATTTTAGCACTCAAAACAATGGGCTTATTTGGAGTACCGTAAAATATCAAAAAATTCTGAAAAAATATAATTTTTTACAAAAGTTTTTCTCATCTCGAATTACAGGATTCTCTATTTTACAGGTTTGATGAATTTTTACAAATTTTAATAAAATATTTTCAAATTTTAATAATATTTTTCAAATTTCAAAAAATTTTGATAAAAAGTTAAATTTCTACTGAAATTCATTCAAACAATTGAAAATTTATTTGAACAAAATTATTAATTTTTATTGTGATTTGTAAATTTACACTCTAATCAGAAAAAAATAATTTGAATCACATTTTATAACAATTTTTTTTTTTTTTTTGTAAATTCAACGCAGCCTTAATTTGACTACTGTTTTACCATTACATATTGGCACTGTTTAGAATTAAAAAATACAAAGCTAACCAAATCTCTATAAACACGAATTATGATATTATAAAATTTAAATTTTATATTTATTATATAAAATACGAGACATTAACTTGTATAAATTTATATAAATTTATGTAACTCTAAACACACCCACGATCATCCATTGTTTTTTTTTGTGGTAATTATCATCCATTGTTTATCCTTAAAAAAATGCAGTTTTTCCATCCGGTGGTAGCGATTGGACAACTAGTAATACTGCTTGCGGGGAAAGCCTGTTTTGAGGTTTACTAGGAAAGCAATTACCTAACCCACGAGGAAATAAAAAGAAAACAAAGACTTTAAAATTGCTCCGTCTCCTTTAATAGTCGTGAGATTTGTTGCATGTGTTGCTTTGATTCGGGAAAAAAAAGGAAAAGAAAAATAAGCAAAGAAGAGATGGGACAGAGTTAAATGTAGACTAGGAATCATCAGTTTAACTCTCAGACAATGGCAGACCAGAAACATTTTATTAGTCTTTTGTTCATCAATTTCATTGAAAGCAACCTATTAGCTAATATGGATGACTTTTTTCGACCCAATTTTACGTGCATTCGGAGCAATAAAAAGGAAAAATAAAATAAGATAAAATAAAATAAATTATGGGTTTATAATTTGTACATAAAAAATAAATAATTTTTAAAATTTTTTAATATCTTTTACTATTTTTTCAAGGTTTTTTTGTTATTCCAGCGGAAAAAAATTGTGGCAGACTAGTATAGATTGTGAATAACGTAGCTGATGGATGCAAGGGGTTTGGGGCTGTTTGGGTGATAAAAGAAATACAAAAAGTTATTGTAAAAATAATATGTAATGGAATTTAATTAAAAAAAATTAAAAAAAGTTAAATAATTTTTTTTAATTTTTGATAACTTTTGATATTTATAACATTATGCTTTTTGACATTACTACAAATGCTGTCACCAGTTTTAAGCAACAATTCCAAACTTAGGAACTCGTTCAATTAAATTTAAATCAAATGAGTTTAAGTACAATTAAAATTATTAATAGATATAATTAGATCGATAAAAAAATACTTATTTAATCAATCAATTTAAATAGATTGATGATACAATTCATTTAAACATTCAATTATTTATTTCACCAATTAAAAAAAAGTCTAATTTAGCGTGCGTTTAGCGTGAGATAAAACGATGAAAATTTCTAAAAATCACTGAAAATCTCTAAAAATTATTCACTTTTGATCTCATTATATGATTTATGAATTCACAATTTATTTCATTTTTTGTCACTCTAAATACACATTTAATTTCTGTTGCTGGAGTTAAACCAATAGGGCATGTTCAAGGAATTCAAGAATTTTTTGACACCAATTCCAACATCATCGGCTGTGGTTGAGATGGCTGGTCACATTCGCGTTAAAATAAATTAAAAATGAAGAAACTTAGGTAAAAAATAAAAATATATTCCTATTTAAATAAAATAAAAATATTCATCAATATGTTAATTATTTAATTTAAATAACTTCTTAAATTATATGCCTTCTCCGTAAAAATCAAATAAGAGAAATTTTTTTAATTTTTATTTTTCTTGATAAATTCTTAAGCCAAATACAATTAATACATAGAGTTGTCATAAATTTTACCCTTCTCACAATTAGTATATAAGAATAATTACCCCTGTTCGAGAGGGGGTTCTTGAAAATTCTATACACCTCTTATTTTCAATTCGTCAATTATTGTGCACTCATAGATAAATAAGCCAAATTCTTAACATATTAAAAAATGATATCAAAAAATATGTTTAAAATTAAAAAAAATAAAATTTTAAATTCAGATTAATAGATTTGATTTTAAAATAAAAAATTAATTTGATATAATTTGGTGATAAAAACAATTTTAAGTTTAAAATATATTTTAAATTTAAGAATTAAATTGATTTAGTTTCAGTGAAATATCAAGTTTAGCCATGATAATAGAAATTAAAAAATTAATATATGAGTATAAATTTGTCCACTTACTTAGATATCTTAGGAAAATAATAAATTCTTATCAAATTCTATTGTTTTGAATTAGATTTTAAATGATGCAAAAATTTCAAAATTAAATTATGAAATTAAATTAAATCCAACTCTTAAAATTTTATTTTTATTTTTTAAATTTTATTTTTACTTTTGCAAATAATTTTAATTAAATTAAATTGTAACCAGCAATAAAATCTAAACCTTAGTTTTTTAGTGCAGCCCTCGCGCTGACTGCAGCCCCACGAAACGTCCCTTGCACCAATAATGCAGAATGTAAAAGCGCAACGACTCATCGCCGTGTCTGTATTTTATTTTTATTTTTTTTCTACTGCCAAGCTTGGAATCAACGTCCTAATAAATAATGGCAGCCTTTCACTATCTATCCGTACATCATTAGGGTCATGGGCCGAGCCGAGACTTTGAAAGGCAACTTGCAAGGTTAGTTCCCGGGAAAAAGTGTGGAAAAAGCTTTGAGGGCCAACAAAAATGTGCGAACCTCTGCCTTAATTTTCCGCAGTGCTTTAGCATCTGATTCAAAAGTAAAAGCTGACGAGGAAAGAGGGAATTAAAAAGAAAATAAAAAATTCTCCGTTATTCCTTTCTTGGATTTGAAAAAATATATATATATATATATAAAATAAATACAATATTTACAATGCGCCTGGCGGGCTAAAAAAGTGGATTCTTTTTAAAATCTTTAAAAATTTTAAAATATTTTTAAAACTTTTTAACATATTTTATTCTCGTTGTACTTTTCGAAATTCTTACAAATTTATATATATATCCACGTATCTCAATAAATTTTTACAATTTTTAATAAATTTTTACAAATTCTAATAATAATTTCACGAACCCCAACAACTTTTTTAAAAATTTTAAAAATTTTTCAATAATTTTCAAAAGATTTGACAAAAATTCATCGAAATGGACCTAAAAATCTGTTAGAACTATTTCTCTCTTTAATATTCTAACACAAAAATAAAAAAAAATTTAACAACTTTTAAAAAAATTCTAATATAAATCTGTCAGAATTAACCAAAAATCTGTTCAAATAGTTTCTTTCTGCAACATTCTAATACAAAGTTAAAAAGTTACACTATTCATTTTTGAAAAATGTAATTTAGTGGTTGGGCGCCAAACACCAAAAAAATTATTCAAATCACATTTTTTGTTGTTTTTTATCATTTTCTAACGCTTCAAACGCACCTTTAATAAATCTAATCCATACAATCTTAATAAATAATGCCACATAAATTTTACTAAAAATTTTCAAATTTTATCATTTTTATAACTAATTTTTGTCACGTATCATTTTTACTTCAATTTTTTATTTTTAAATTTTTTTGGGTATTTGGAAAATTATAAGTTAAAAAAAGTTAAAAAAATTATAATGTATTAGTTACTTTTTAATATTTTAAAAACAAACTAAAACTTGTTAAAATAATTATTCCAATAATTTTTGTATGCACGTCAGAGTTTTAAAAAAAATGATAAAAATAAGAAAGTACACATGTAACACCAAAAAGGCTAAAATTTGTAAAAGTTTATAAAAATTTAGGCACTATATGGTGACCTAATTTTTAATAAAAAAAACTACTGTATTTTACTTTTTGAGTGTATGGTAAAACATTAATTTTTGTTTCAATAGTAAATTTTTGTGAAATTTGGCATAAACACCTCTTATATATGTATTAGTAATAATCTGTGTCTCTGGTACTCTAAACAAAATTAGTATTAAATTTTTCTTACATAGTTGAAACTTTGAACAAAAAGTCCAGATTGAAAAAATTATGATAATTCATGAATTTTAATTTTTTGTTTTGAAAATTTTAGACCCTAACAGGTATCACATGTGTTTTGGTTCTTTTCTCTCTAATTAATTTTTGATAAAAACTATAAACACCATAAAAAAATACAAATTATGATACTTTAATTAGGAAGATTCAACTAAATTCCTAGAAACTGCAAAATTTACATTGACAATTTTGAGTTATATATGAACTCCACCTTTGAAATATGATAAAATTTAAAATGCTCAAACCGTTTTATGAGATAGATGATAATAGGATCCATTAAAATAAGAATTGAGTGAGAAATTAAAAATAATCTCAATTGTTAAATGAAAGAAAATATAATTTTTGACCGTTGGATCTTAGTTTATGAGATGAATATTCTTAAAAATCGTCCTATTTTATTATCCCATAGAGTATGTTTGGAGCGACAAAAAATAATACAAAATGATTAAAAAATGTAGTGTGAGTATTTTTTTTGTGCGTTTGACGCGCAATCATTAAACCATATTTTTCAGAAATGAATAGTAAAAACTTAATTTTTATTTTTGTGTCAACTTTTTGGAGAAAAAAATTGTTCGAACTATTTTTTTTGATCTGCCAGAACAGTTTTATGTCAGAATTTATTGAAAATCGTTGAAAAATTTTTGAGATTTGTAAAAAAGTTATTTTAATTTGTGAAATGTTATTAGAATTTGTAAAAAATTTATTGTAGTTTATACAAATTTGTTAAGATGTATGAATATATATAAATTTATAAAAATTTTAAGAAGTATGAAAAGTATAAAATATATTAAAAAATTTAAAAAATTTTAGAATTTTTTAGCGAGCCAAATGAACTCTTTACAGAGAGAGAGAGAGAGAGAGAGAGAGCGCGCGCGCGCGCCAACTCCATCTGTTTTGTCAGTCAATGATAAAGAAATTTCCAACCCAAAGCAAAATACCGTAAATCATGATCATCGCTGCCAGTCACACAACATGCGGAAGAAATTCACAGACGAAGCCACGTACATAGGCACAAAGTAAAAGGCACTTTACCTTAAAAAAAAAAAATGTAGAAGGCACTACTTTCAACTTTCAAAAAACCAAACTAGCAGTTAACCAAAGATTAGAAAACGGCCAGATTAATAGAGGAAGCATACATAGGGTAAAAACGAAAAAAATGACTTAGGAGAAAATCGTCAATCGTTTATTCCACGGAGGTCACGAAAATATGATCTGGGGTTCCTCTCAAAGGAATCTCTAGGTATCCTGTAATTCCTTCCAGGGGCCTTCATCGTCTTACCCACCCTTCCACCACCGCCACCGCCACCCCAGCCGCAGCAACGATCGCAACAATAAAAGCACGGGAGGAGAGCCGCCACGGGGACGATAGACGGTTTAGCAACTTGGAACCAAATCTGCAGTACTTGGTGGGATGGAAATAAATGACACACCTTTGATGTCAAAGTCCCACCCGAGCTCGCTAGCACCATTACCAATTCTTTCAGCTTCTCCAGCGCATTAATCATCCAATTCCCTGCCGCCATTGATGATTGATCACTCTCGCTTTTTTGTTAACTGTTCATCCAACTCTCTGCTCTGCTCCTATTGGGAACTTACCAAAAAATATCAAACTTTTATCGTTGTATAGAAGGAATACACAAGTTCTCATATGTATGTTCTAAAAAGATGAGATGAGTTATTTTCACTGGATTTGGGTTGGCATTGTGTTCCTTAAAAGCAGTAAGAGCATTTTGCAGTAGTCCAGAAGTAAATGTGTTCTCAATTTTACACCTAGCGTAAAAAAAATATTTAAAAATAAGTAAATATTTTTGATCTAATCCTGAATAAAATTAAATTATTAGCTAAATATAAATTTTATAAAGTATGCAAAAGAAAATAGGACATTTTCAGTTAAATTTTGTTACCATCTTCAACCTACATCACACTTGATTTACGAACAAACACTTAAAAAAATAAATAAATTTTTATTAACTTTTTTTTTTATTCTTTTCAATCAAATTTTTCTATATATCACTTTTACATTATTATTTTTTTTCTCATTCATATACAATCTTTACTTGTCTCTCACACTTTTTTTAACATATATCAAAAGAATAATAATAAATTTCAAAACTATTGGAAATCCTGTTATTTATTTATTTTCTGTAAATGGTTAATCCAGAATTAATCCAACCATATTTTAGGACGCACTTGGAGTACTATTAAATTCGACCTACAATTTTTAATTTTTTCTAAAATTTCTAATTTTTTTTTTTTCAAGTTTCTACACACTAAAATATTTATCTTTTACTAATTGTATTTTCATTTTCTTCAATTTTTATTAATCTTTTTAATTCTTAATAACTCTTTTACAATTTTCAAAAAAATACTAAACATCCAAACAATTTAAAATATATCTACCTTATTTTGTTGTATTTTTTTTTTCAAATTTTAGCATCCTAAACAAACAATTAATTAGACTGGTGTTGCGAACTTACCAACATCTATTATCACTAATCAAGGGTGTTTGGTTTATCCAAATTAATCGAAATTTATTTTTTATTAAATTTTTATTTTTATATAATTAAATTTCATAACATATCATTTTTATATCAAATTCTATATTTTTCTTATCCAAACACCACCACTGTTTACCATCGGCTGGGGGCGGCGATGGTGGTGGGCCAACTAGTACCAGACTAGGAACCACCACTTTAACTTTCAGACAATGGCAGTTTCGGACCCAAAAAAAAAAAAAACTTTCAGACAGTGGCCGACCAAAACTTTATTATTTAATTTCACTGAAAGCAACCTATTAGCTGTATGGATGACTTTCTTTGACCCATCTGACGCTCGTATACGTGCACCAGCATAAATACAATACTTTATCCGTGCCAATTTCTCTTGCAGGATTTTTTTTTTAATTTGTTAAAAAAATTATTTTTCTATTTACCAGTGCTTCACATTATATTCACGAAATTATATTATGTAATGAATTTTATTTATTTTTTTAAAATGAATGAAAAAATTGTGGCAGACAAGTACAAAGAGAATGCTTGGTTGGTTAAAATTAATCAAAATTCATTAACTTTTATCTTTTTTGTAATTTTTTCAATCAAAATTTGTTACATATTACTTTTATATCAATTTTTTTTTTCACTTTTATTGTACTTTTTGATTAACCGAACACCTTCACAGTAACTAATGATGTGGGAGTTATCTGTCACATTACACTTTTTAACTCTATTGCAAATGTTATTACCACTTTTAAACAATTCAATTTCCAACTCATGAACACGTCTAATTAAATTTAAATTAAATGAGCTTAAGTTCAACTAAAATTATTAATAAATATAATTAGATAGATAAAAAAAATACTTATTTAATTATTCAATTTAAATGAATTGATGATACAATTCATTTAAATATTTAATTACTTGTCCCGCCTCTTAAAGAAAACACCTAATTTATTTTTATTATAATATTTTAAATTATAACGGTAAATTTTATTTTTAAATATTTTAAAATATATTCATTTAAAAATATTTTAAAATTATATTTATAATTGAAATTTTATTATAATATTTTAATTTATACTAAAAAATTTTATTTTTAAATATTTTAATATTCAATATAATTAATATATTATCCAATAACTCAAAATTATTTTTATTATTTGAACCACGTTCTTAAAAAAAAAATTGTTGAGTTGATTGATATTGGGAGTTGTGTTTACGAAAAAAAACTACGGGCTACTAGTTTTTTGGTATTTTTTAAAATAACCAAACTTACTCTTTTATATTTTAAATTTCTTTTAAACATTAAAGGATAAAAATATCAAATTAACAAAAAGTTAAAATGCCAGCTAATAGAACTGCTACGTCGTTTTGAAATGTTGTAAAAAAATATTGAAAAATTTTATTGTAAATGTAGCGTCTCTTGAAAAAATAATTTTTTAGTAGATGGTTAAAACCATTTACAAAAAAATGCTACACTACAAGAAGATATAGAATTTAATGGCAATCATAATTATCACTATGAACTTTTTCTAATGACATTTTTTAACTAATGACATTTTTAAGAACTGCAATGGATGCCCATGCCATATTAGGTGTTAATGTAGAATACCATGTTATTACTAATAGGTAGATGATGACAATTTACTTGCGATTCAATGACATTTTTTAAAAAATGTCACAACTATTGAATAAATAGCGGTTGTTTTTATAAAATGTCATTAAATCATTATAATTTATTTGTTATTTAATAATATTGCTTAAAAAATGTCACAATTAACCGGGCAATTGAGGCATTTTTGTATAATATGTTATTAAATCAGTCCAATTTACTTATGTTTTAATAATACTTTTTAAAAATGTCATAAATATAGAATATCATGTCATTTGTTCATAAAATGTCATTAAATTAGTGTTACTAAACTTAATTTTTGTTGTAGTGCTAGTTTTTTTTTTTCTTCCCACACTCATAAAATATATATATATATATATACATATTGTAGCATATGCTAACAGCAGGTTAACATTAATGAGTGATGTTAAACAACCCCCAAACTTTTTCTTCCCCCTACTTTTATTTTATTTTATTTATTTATTTATTTTTTACCAAACATATTGTAAAGGCTGACGATGAAAGAGGGGATTAAAAATAAAAAATAAAGAATTAAATCCCCTCAAATTCCTTTGTTGGATTTCAAAAAATAAAAAAATATATATATAATATGTAATAAACCCAATCTATAAAAGCCTAATAAATAAATATAAATGGCAATCATACATGCATATTAATTTTTATTGACTGGGCCACCAAGAGGGAGTTCCAGGGGCTTGCAATGAATTTTTCATTGTAGGAACTGTAGTGTTGAATTCACTAAAATTTGATTCAATTTTTAATCAAACAGCAAAAGTCATTAAAAAATTTGAAAAATTACTAAAAATTTAAAAATTTTGCCAAACATTAAGTTCCATTTCGAATTTTAAAAATTACTAAAAAATATTAAAAATTTTTAAAAGTTATTCATTTTTATCTCACTGCACGAGTTACGAACTTATAACTTTAATTAAATTTTATAATTTTTTATTATTCCAAATGTTTCCTAAAAAATTGCACTAAATAATTTTTTCCAAAAAATTATTAAAAGTTACTAAAGAAAACATCCAAGTTACGTTGAACATATTGTACACGGTGCAAGTGCTCAGTGTAATATTCCTTCTCAATTTATTTTTATTTTACATATCTAAATGTAAACTTTAAGTAACAAAATTTACAAAAAAAAATTAAGTACATAAATGATCTCTAAACTTTCGATTTGATCCCGTGATCAGTTTTTCATTAGTTTTGCCGGGTTTGCTCCTATAATTGCTGTAAGACTTCCCAGATCCACTCATATTGAGACTAGAGACTTAGGGTTGGTTGTGAGGGGAAAAAAAAAAAATTATTAGTTAGTTACTAGTTAGGTACTTAAAAATTAATTTTTTTAAAAGTAATTAATTTCTTAACTTTTAAATTAATTTGATATACTTGTCCTTAATGACTTAAAAGAGATTTAAAATGTAAAATGCAAAATTTGGAGGTGTTTGATGGGCAAAAATTTAGTCAGAAAAATATAGTAAAAGTATAAAAATTTGATGTAAAAGTGATATGTGGTAAAATTTAAATTGAAAGAAAATAAAAAGAATTAGTAAAAATTAATAAATTTTAATCAACCAAACACACTATTTGATCATTTTAGGAAAGTCAAAAAATCGAGTAGCCAACTAGTGATTATAATCTAACTCTATAATATTGTACCGTCTGAAAGTCTAAATTTTAATAATTTTTGACAATTCTTTTGTCAAATATTACTAGATGTAATTTTTGATACGTTTGGTGAAATAAGTAATAAATTTTAACAATTTTTAGATGTTTGGTTAATTTTTTCACATTTTTTACAATTTTTAATAATTTTTGTGACAAAAGTTGCGGTAAAAAAAAAATGACAAAATTGTTAGTTTGCGAAACACTCAATAAACAAAATATGTCAATCAAGGATAAAGAAATTTCAACTCATAGCAAAATACTGTAAAATCACGATCATCACTGCTTGCCCAGACACACAACATCTGAAACATTAATTACCCAAAAAAAAAAAAATCTGAAACATTCATAGAAAAAGCAACACAGGCACAAAGTAAAAGACACTTCTTTCTTCACTGATCTTTCAAGAAAGCAAACTAGCAGTTAACCAAAGATTAGAAAACAGCCAGATTTAATAGAGGAAGCACACATAGACAAATGATAAAAATGGCTTAGAGAGAAAATCGTCAATCGTTTTTGCCGCGAAGATCACGAAAATATGCTCGGGGGTTCTTCTCAAAGGGAGCTCTATGCATCCTGTAATTCCTTCCAGGGGCCTTCATCGTCTTACCACCACCACCACCACCACCGCAGCAACGACGCAAACAATAAAAGCACAGGAGGAGAACCACCACAGGGACGATATACGGTTTAGCAACTTGGAACCAAATCTGCAGTTCCTCAACTCTATTCTTAAATACCGGAAACATCTCGTCCACCTTTGTTTTCAAAATACCCCCATAGTTCTCGACCACCAATCCCAATTCTTTCAGCTTCTCCAGCAAAAAATTGATCGAATTCTCTGCCCCCATTTCTCTCGCCTTTGCTTTCATATTGGGCACGGCACCTAATTGGATCCACTGCTGCACTTTCTGGGTTGGAAATAAATCGAACGCCTTTGATACCAAACTCCCACCAAAGCTCGCTAGCTCCATTCCCAATTCTTTCAGCTTTTCCAGCACATTAATCATCCAATTCTCTGCCGCCATTGATGATTGATCACTCTAGCTTTTTTGTTTTTTCAGCTTCCCGAACACTGTTCATCCAACTCTCTGCTCTGCTCCTAGTCCGAGCTTACCAAAAAAGACCTTCGTTCGTTCCCTATCGTTGTAGAGAAGGAACACAGAAAGTTCTCGTATGCATGTTCTAAGAAGATGAGATGTGCTATTTTCATTCACTGGGTTTGGGCATATAATAAATTATGTTTTTGGGCAGGCCTTGCGTTACTTTTAAAAGCGGTAAGAGCATTTGCAGCGTCAAAAAGCATCATGTGACAGATGAAACCCCTGCCATCCTCAGTTACGTTATTCCACATTCTTTACTTGCCTGCCACAATTTTTTTTTTTTTTTTAACATGGACCAAACAATAATAATAATAATAATAATAATAATAATAAAATCTCAAAAAATATTGGGAATCCTGCTATTTATTTATTTTTGGTACACTGTTAATTCTGCTAATTAATCCGACCATATTCTAAATGTGAGTGTTAAATTTAACTAAAAATCTCATTTTTTTAAATATTTTAAATTTTTATTTAACTTTCTTCGTAGTAAAAATATCTATTATTTACTAAAATTTTTTAATTTTCTTTAACTTTTATCAAATTTTTAAATTTTACTAATTTTTTTACACTTTTTAAAAAATATACTAAATATCCGACAATTTAAAAAAAATATTTACTTTTTGTTTCTTTTCAAAATTTTAGCACTCTAAACAATCACTTAGGACCGGTTTGGAGTACTGTAAAATACCAAAAAGTTTTGAAAAGGTATAATTTTTTACAAAAGTTTTCTTACCCCAAATTATACGAATTATATTTTACAAGTCCTGATAAATTTTTATAAATTTTAATAACATTTCTACAAAATTTAAAAAATTTTGACAAAAAGTTGAATTTCTACTGAAATTCATTCAAACAAATGAAAATTTGTTTGAACAAAATTATTAATTTTTATTTTTTGTGATTTGTAATTTACACTCTAAATGTAAAAAATAATTCAAATTACATTTTCTAACAAATTTTTTTTTATAAATTCAATGTCATCTTAATCTGATTGCTATTTTATCATTTCAGGTACGTTTAGAGTAAAAAAAGTAAAATAAAATGAAATAAAGTAAAATAAATTATGAATTCGTAATTTATGTAATGATATAAAAATAAATAACTTTTAAAAATTTTTAATATTATTTATTATTTTTAAAAATTTTTTACCACTATAAACGAACTAACATGTTATCACCCATTGTTTATCCTTAAAAAATGCAGTTTTTCCATCCGGTGGTAGTGGTTGGGCAACTAGTAATAGACTAGGAGTCATCATTTTAACTCTAAGACAATGGCAGACCAGAAACATTTTATTAGTCTTTTGTTTATTTATTTTAACTTCGTTTGGAGTAAAAAAAGTGAGGTAAATTGAGATAAATGAAAAGTTCGTAATACGTGCAGTGAAAGAAAAAAGTTAATATAATATAAAGTTAACAGAGATTTATAAAATTTTTCAGAGAAAAATTACAAACCAAACGAAGCCGAAGGCCGAAAACAACCTACTACCTAATATGGATGACTTTCTTTGACCCAATTTCACGTTCCTTTGAAGTGATAAAAAAAAAAAAAATAAAAAATAAATAAATTATAAATTTATAATTCATAAAGTAAAAAAAAATAATAATTTTTAAAATTTTTTAACATTTTTATTATTTTTTAAAATTTTTTATCATCCCACGTGAAACCTTCATTTGAAAGAAACCTATTAGCTAGTATCGACCGATGACTTCCTTTGACCCATCTGTAGTTCCTATGCGTGCACCAGCATCTGTACATTACTTTGGGTCCGTTTGGGCCCCATTTTTTTTTTTCAACAAAACCTAAAACTTCAAGAGTTTTTAAATTTTTAATTAAATTTATTACGTGTCATTTTTATATTACATCAACACTAATTTTTAATTTATTTTATTTTTTAGCACGTCAAACCTCCCTTTTATACGTGCCAATTTCTTTTGTTCGATTTTTTTTAATTATGATAAAAAAATTATTTTTCTACGTAACAATATTCACGTTATATTATGATTTCGTTTGAGATGAAAAAAACTCAAAAAATAAAAAATACTAAAAATTTTAAAATTATTTATTTTTTATCTCGCTATACGAGTTACGAACCCACAATTTATCTTATTTTATCTCATTTTATCTCACTTTTTGTCATTCTAAACGCACCCTATGTATGTATTTTGGACAGTTTGAAACTCCTTAAATCTTTACAAATTTTTATAAAATTTAAATTTTTTATTCCCAGTAAGAATTACAAGACTACACTTTTATAAATTTATACTAATTTATTTATTTATTTTTCTTTCCGTAAATGAATGAAAAAAAAATTGTGGCAGAGAAGTATAGATTGTGAATAACGTAACTGATGGATGCAAGGGGTTTTAGAACTGTTCAGATGCCAAAAAAAAAAAAAATTTTATAAAAATAATATGTGACGAAATTTAATTGGAAGAAATTGAAAAAAGTTGATATCTTTTTTTAGCTTTTGGTAACTTTTGATATTTATAACATTATATACTTTTTGACTTTACTGCAAATGCTGTTACCAGTTTTAAGCAACTCACGGTGCGTCTGGTGTATAAAATTTAGTGAAAATCTCTATCATATTTTACATATTCTTACTTTCTCAAAGTTCAAAAAAGTTCAATACGTTTCAAAATAAGTTGATAATAAAATTCGGTTAATCAAATAACAAAAATTTTTTTGTCATTCTCACCATAAACTCCCAAACTACCGAATGACACTCACTTTGACTATTTTTTGTAGGGTCGTAGAAACTGTTCTAACGGATTGTAGAAGCCGTTCTAACAGATTCGAGCAGCTAACTTTCATCCAAACGGTTTCTACAATCTGTTTGGACGGATTGTGGTATAAAGAAGTCATGACTGTCCAAAATTTTGAATCCATCTAAATGGAAATTCAATTCATCAACAGGGTTCTTACTATTCATCTCTAAAAAACGCGATTTAAAATATGTGCATCAAATACGAAAAGTTTCTTAAACCACATTTTATCACTCAAACACAATCTCCATACCAAACTTACCAACTCGTCTAATTAAATTTAGGCCCCGTTTGATTGGGTCAAAAATCACTTAAAGTTACAAAAAGTTATAAATATTTATCTACTTTTATCAACTTATGTCATTTTCGTTTTTCATGCGTTTATTTTCAAAATTTAAATTTTACAAAATTTTACAAAAAATTATAAAAAATTGCAAAAAGTTAACTACTTTTTTTCACTTTTTTTCAATATTTGTCATATTTTCGTACTACTTTTTAATCAAAACCGTTGGAACGGTTGTTTTGATTATTTGATTGATTTTCTAAACACTAAAAAATGACTGACATTCTCTACTTATTCTAATTTTTGATCACTTTTCACTGTCCAAACGGCCCCTTAAATCAAATTAGTTTAAGTACAACTAAAATTATTAATAGATATAATTAGATGGATAAAAAAATACTTATTTAATCAAACAATTTAAATAGATTGATGATACAACTCATTTAAACACCCAATTATTTGTTCCACCAATTAAAAAAACACTTAATTTAGGGTGCATTTGGCGTAACATAAAACGATGAAAATATATACAAATTTTTAAAAATTATTTACTTTTTATCTCACTATATATACAAACTCACAATTAATTTTACTTTTATCTCATTTTTTATCACACCCTTAGTTGTCTGTTGATGGAGTTAAATTAACAGGGCATGTTCAAGGAATTCAAGAATTTGTTCAACTACGATTCCAACATCATCAGCTATTGAGATGGCCGGTCACATTTCTATTAAAATAAATTAAAAAAAAAAGAAAAAATAAGTAAAAAAAATATTCTTATTTAAATAAATTAAAAATATAATAAAATAAAAATATTCATATATTATTTTTTTAATTTAAATAATTTCTTGAATTATATGCCTTGTGCCTAACAATCAATAAGAGAAGAAATTTTTAAATTTTTATTTTTCTTGATAACTTCTTAATCCAAATACAAGTAATACATAGAGTTATCACAAATTTTACCCTACTCAGGGTTAGTAAAAGGAATAATTACCCCTATTTGAGGAGGGCTCTTGAAAATATACACCTACGATTTTCAATCCACCAATTGTAGTGTACTCATAGATACATAAATCAAATTCTTAACATATTAAAAAAGATATCAAAAAATATGATTACAATTTAAAAAAATAAATTTTAAAATGCAGATTAACAAGTTGATATAATCCATAACCAATTAGTTCAATAATAACCCATTAGTAAATGATACAAATGGGTTTCAACTCGTTTAATCATAACTCGTTATGATCTAATCCAAACCCACCCAAACACGCCCATTTGCTAGCTCTACCCGATACGAGCCCAAGACAATTATATGTCCCAATTTAGTGAATGAAAGTAGCTCATCTTCTTAGAACATACACAAGAGAACTGGTGTGTTCCCCCTATACAAGGAGAGAGAACGAAGAACTAAGAAACAAACGGAGTGCAAAGTGTGGCATGTAAGTTTATAATTAAATTAACACATAATATTTAATTAAATATATGGGATCTTTATCTTCATGATATTCACATTTTACCTACTTACATAATATAATTAAGAACACGTATCTTAAACCATTGCTTTGAAAATCTGAATGCGGAAGCTACCTCAAAATTATTGTTCTTGAATCTTCTCCTTCAACAAAATAAAACCCTTTTGAAACTAGGGTTTCTCCCTCTTGCCCTATAAACCCTAATGTGTTGTAATTTTAATAATGTATGAATTGATGGAATTCATTCACTATTTATGGAGAGAGGAGGACCCAATTTCCTAATTAGTCATTTAATCTCTACCGTCCATCAAAGTAGGATATGGTTAGGAAATTAACTCACAATCTTTTGCCAATAATAACTTTCTAAATAATTCCTTATAAATTTGGATTCTTATATGGACCACTTTAATTAGGACACTAATTATGGGAATTAAATATTAATTAATTCCAACAGTCTCCCACTTGGTCCGTATAATAATCCTACAGTCATAATTTGATATAGGAAACATAAGGCGCGCAATAACATTAGAAAAGTCATCTCAATGGCTTACCTTAATTAAATAAAATATTAATGAGAGTCATGGCGGTTCCATACTAATTCAAGAGCATGGTTCCTTCCATGTACTACGTCATCAACAATTTATTTAATAAGGTCTATAAAGTGAGCTATCGTTAATGGTCCCATAATGTCTTTATAAAAGACTATTTCTGTCACATTAAACAAATCACATGCATGTAAAAATATTGTAAGACAAAATTTATAAATTCAGAAAATCTTTAATAGATATCAAAATCATAATGTCAAATAAACAAGCACTAAGCAATCCACAAATTAATTAATTTATTTGCTATTCTCAAGACCGATCTTTTCAGCATGCTGCATAAATGTCTTTGGAGACAGCCTTTCGTAAGTGGATCTGCTATATTAACACTCGTACTAATGTGTTCAATTGACATTTGTTATTTCTGAACTTCTTTAACAGATAAGTATTTTAACTTAATGTGCTTGGCCACCTTAGTATACCTATCAATTTTGAAAAGAAAATTGCTGTAACATTATCACAGTAAATTTTCAGGGCTTAGAAACAGTATCCATAACTCCTAACCCTGAAATAAAATTTTACAGCCATAATCCATGATTTGTAGCCTCAAAAGAAGCAACAAACTCAGCCTCCATGGTGGATGATGCAATAACTCTTAGCATTCTTCCATGAAATAGCCTTTCTAACATAATGAAAATGCTATTCCTACTATCAACACATCCTCCAAAATATGAGTCTGAATATCCAATCACCTCAAGGTGATTGGCCCTCCTAAATGTGAGCATGTAATATTTAAACCTTGCAAATATCCTAAAACTTTATCTGCAGTTTTTCAAATGATCAAATCCCAGTTTCTTTGGTATATATATAACATCCCAATAATAATACTAATATCTAGCCTGATGCAAATCTACATATACATTAAACTCATATGAGTAGAAGTATAAGGAATATCTTTCATACTGTTATGTTCCAATTTATTTTGGGATATTACTTAAACTGAACTTATCCTCCTTTTGAATTAGAACGATAGTGGAGTCATGATTATGCAAATTATTCATTCAAAAACTTCACTAATATAGCTTTATGAGATAATCTTAATAATTTATGTGATCTATCTCGGAATATTTCTATTCCTATCACAAAAGATGTCTCTCCTATATCTTTCATTTCAAAGTTTTTTTAAAAGAAAAATCTTTAGTTTCCTATAGTAAACCAAGGTCACTGTTGGCTATAAGTAGGTCATTAATATACAGTACTAAAAATAAAAATTTACTCCCACTGGTTTTCAGGTATATACACGATCAACAGTGTTTTCCTTAAACCCAAATGAAGTAATAGTATCATAAAACTTAAGATACCATTGTCAAGAAGCCTGTTTAAGTCTATATATCGACTTCTTTAACAAAGAGACCATATTTTCCTTTCCTTCTTTTATGAAGCTCTTGGTTGTATCATATAGACTCTTTCTTTTAAACTCATTTAAGAAAGTCGTCTTTACATCCATCTGGTGTAGCTCTAAATCAAAATGAGTTACCAGTGCTAAAATGATTCTTAAAGAGTTTTAATACAGGAGATAAAGTCTCATTTTAATCAATGCCTTCACGTTAATAAAAACCTTTGGCTATAAGTCTAGCTTTATGTCATTCGATATTGCCCTTAGAATGCGTTTGGTTTTAAAAACCCATTTACATCCAACCTTTTTATGTCATTCAGGCAATTCGACTAACTTCCAGACTTTATTGGAGTCCATAGATTTTATTTTATCATTCATGGCATCAATCTATTTAGTAGAATCATTACTATTAATGGCTTCTGAATATATAACCGGATCATCAGTATTCCCAACAATATACTCAGATTCTTGCAAATACACCACGTATCATCCGAATTAGCAAGTCTCCTATTTCTAAGAGATCTTCTTAATGCTATTTCTTGTGGCGCATCTATAATAGGGTCAGTGGTTACAGTCTCATTATGAGAATCATCAGGTTGCTGATCATTTATTTGTTATTCATTATTGTTGATTGTATCAACATCATTAAGAACAACAGGACTGCAAAGGTAAGGAAAATTGTACCTTGATTTCTTGAATGATTGCATTTTAACTTTACCACTCCCACTAATTTCACCATTCTCAATGAATCTGGCATTTTCGGTTTCAACAATTTTTTGTACTATGGTTAGGACAGTAAAATCTATATCCTTTTGATTTTTCTGAATACCAAGTAAAGAAACAAGTAATTGTTCTTGGATCCAGTTTCTTTCATATGGATTATAAATTTTTACTTCTGCTGGGCAACCCTAAACATGCAAATGCCTTAAACTGGGTTTCCAACCTTTCCACAGTTCAAAAGTTTTCTTTGGAAATGTCTTACTAGGAACCCTATTTAGGACATACACAGCAGTTTTAAGAGCATGCATCCATAAGGATATAGGTGATCTTATATTACTCATCATACTCCTAACCATATCCGTAAGGGTACAATTGTGCCTTTCAGCTACACTATTCTGCCAAGGTTCATTTGGCATCGTGTATTGTGCACAAGCACCTAAACGTTCAAGGAGTTTAGCAAAAGGTTACATATGTCTGTATATATTATTTGTAGGAGCTGGGTACTTCTTCCAGATTTGAGAGAATTCCTTCCTTTATTTTTCTCTATTCTTTTCTTAGATATGTACCCCAATCTTTTATACCACAAGTAAGAAGAATGCTCGTCAAATGACCCATGTTTAGTTCTAACATTATGATGCAAAGTAAGAAAGGATTTAGAGAAACAAGGTTCAATGTTAATTTGGTATTATCCATTTACCAATATTCTAAATGCAATAAGGCAAGAGATCTTAAATAAATTAAAAAAATATATATTTGCATCGAGTTTAAAACATGAGTACTTAAATAATAATCAATCACTAAGTATTAAAAGGAATATCAATGATTCGAAACATACTAAAGGTATAAGTTTACCCTTATTTTGAACCATGCCTTACATTTTAGGCAATCTTTCTGAAAGTGTCCACTTCTTTTCCAAAAATGGTACTTATCACTTTATTTTCCTTTTTGGGGCAGATTGATCAGATCCATTCATCTTGGATGGGCCGCTTGATGTCTTTTCCAGCTTTATTCTTTGTAACTCATTCTTTCACCATTAGATGCGCCACATGACCATTATGCTACATAAGTTTCTTATTGGACCAACATACTATGTAGTTCATTTACATTCCATTTATTTTTAATAGTGTAGTAATTGAACTAAAAAGGTCCATATTCTAAAAGTAAAGAGTTTAGGACAAAGTGGATGAGAAAAGACTCATCCATAATCATGCCTAAAGTCTTTAATTTTGTAGTCAGATTGGTCATCTCAATAATGTGTTCATTCATGGTACGAGTATCATAAAAACGTACACTAGTTAGTTTAGCCATAAATTTTTCAGCAAGTGAGTAAACTGAAAAAGTTCCTCAAAATTATTAAGATCTTCTTAGCATTCTATTAAACTCGACTTACTCATACCACTTAAAAAGAAATTTAGTATTATCAAATTTAGGAATATTTGAGGCTTGGGATTGAAGTAAAACAAGATTTAAAACTGCAATATTCATTAAATATGCTCACATATCTATTTCATTTATACAAACAAACAACAATTATGCAAGGGAACAAAAATGTTGATATTTAAAAACATTTAATTGGGCTACATTATTTAAAAAAAAATATGGCATCTATGGATGTCCATAATTTTTCTAATAAAATAATTTATCACACCATAATAATTATATAACTGAGTAAACGGTAATTAAAATATCAACAATTCAATATTCATTACTATATACTATATCTGGGCCTGTGGGCAACCAAATATAGATGTATGAATAAAATTTTAATAATATAATATTCATAACAATAGATTAAAAAAAAATATTGTCGTGAATATTTAATCTAATCATAATATGAATATTAGAATTAAGTATAACCATAAATTTAATATTCATAATATGGATTGGAGCACTGTGGTGAACACCAAACCATTTATAACGTGAATATTAATATATATATATATATATTAACCATCCAACATTCATTATCGTATTTGGGCCTGTGAGCAACCAAAACATAAATGGTATGAATAAAATTTCAGTAATCTAATATTCATAACAATAGATTAAAAATACTGTGAGAATATTTAATCTAATCATAATATGAATATTAGAATTAAGTATAACCATAAATTTAATATTCACAATAATGGATTGGAGTATTGTGGTGAACACCAAACCATTTATAACGTGAATATTAAAAAATATATATATTATCCATCCAACATTCATTACCATATTTGGGCCTGTGGGCAACCAAAACATAAATGGTATGAATAAAATTTTAGTAATCTAATATTCATAACAATAGATGAAAAAATACAGTAGGAATATTTCATCTAATCATAATATGAATATTAGAATTAAATATAATCATAAATTTAATATTCACAATAATGGATGGGAGCACTGTGGTGAACACCAAACCATTAATAATGTGAATATTAGAATCAATAATAATGGCTAAAATAATTAATTTACTTAATTTAATCATTAAACATTAAAAGAATATTATTATTATTAAGTTTTCCAAAAATACAAATAAAGGAAAACAAAATAATAAGAAAAAATAATAACAAAACTTAAGTGCATTTTTTTTTTCAGAATTTAGAAGGCATGCCATTAATCCATATATATATATATATATATTATAACTCAGTAATGTTAAAAAGCAAGTCGCCTGTCATCCTTAAAAGATTAATTATATTATTAAATTCCCTAATTCTTTTTAGCAATTAAGTCACTGCCTTCACAATATTAACATATACTTTCAGTTGATTATCCAAGAATCCTAATTGGAAAAATCAACTTAAAATAAAGAATCATAACTTAATACAAGATTTGGGATTTAAATCCTTACTCATGCCGTTTGCATTCAAACTATTTTATTGAAAGCAATAATACAAGAATGTGAATACAGATTCAATATCCCATCTTGAGTAAGTTTTTAAGAATTTTAATGAGGATAGAAAACTAAAATCCATGCAATATATAAATATATATGAATAAGCTTCTCCTAATTTTCTCAAACACATATATAATTAAATATTCAACAAAATTCAATTAACAGCAATATCAATGGAATATCATGAGATTACAAACTTGTGCTCTGATACCACATGTAAGTTTATAATTAAATTAACACATAATATTTAATTAAATATACAGGATCTTTATCTTCATGATATTCACATATTTTATCTACTTACATAATATAATTAAGAACACGTACCTTAAACCATTGCTTTGAAAATCTGAATACGGAAGCTACCTCAAAATTATTGTTCTTGAATCTTCTCCTTCAACAAAATAAAACCCTTTTGGAAACTAGGGTTTTTCCCTCTTGGAAACTAGGGTTTCACATATTTTAATAATGTATGAATTGATGGAATTCATTCACTATTTATAGGGAGAGAGATGACCCAATTTCCTAATTAGTCATTTAATCTCTACCGTCCATCAAAGTAGGATATGGTTAAGAAATTAACTCACAATCTTTTGCCAATAATAACTTTCTAAATAATTCCTTATTAAATTTAGATTCTTATATGGACCACTTTAATTAGGACACTAATTATGGAAATTAAATATTAATTAATTCCAACATGGCACACACTCAATGGTCACTAGCTAGAGAAGAAACACTTCACCGAGAAACTAGTAAATATTAAATACAAGAGGCATTTCTTCCAGCAAAAATCTGCTGAAAACTACTTCGTTGTAAGCGCCTAGCATGGAACATCAATAGACAAACACCCAGGCGCTAGACCCGCTATTAGCTAATTGCGTAGAAAGTCAAACACTTTTTTTTCTATTTATTCAATCGGAATCCTCAAACACCAAACAGATGCTTAGGGTGGAATGGAAGAAATGCACAGAAACCAGATCAACTAGAGCTAAAATAATAGCCAAATCTTAAGATAATAGCTTTTAGATATCAACGTGTCTCATCAAACAGGCTGTCCTCTGAGACCACCAAAATAGTGTTCTGGGATTGCTTGCAACGAATCCCCGGTGTCCTGTAATTCCTTCTGGAAGGGTCATCATCATCATCATCATAGGCCATATCGTAATCTCTTTTGATGTCTTTCATCATTTTGTGCGTGACAATCATCATTATCATCATCTGCACTGCTCTCCCTACACCACGGCAGCAAAGGTAGACCACTTGAACGGCCTCCCAACGACAAAACAGTAAGGCGTGCACACTGAGCACAGCAAAGGCAGATAATCTGAACTGCCCTCCCTACAACAAAACAGGGTAGGCCCCAACAAGACTGCAAATGCAAAACACAGGAGCAGAACCACCGCGGGATTTTAAAGGGAGTAGCAAGTTGAGCCAGTGGAGCAGTCTCTCTCTCGTCTCGGTGGGAAACAAGCCAGTCCATCCCTTTCTATCAAACTTGCACCCATGTTCTCTAGCACTACCAGCAAATCCTTCAAGCTTTTCCAGAACATCGTTCAGCCAATTCTCATCTATCCCTTATTCTTTCATCCTCTCCACATCGCTCATTCAAAATTTTTGCTCCCATCTCTCTCTCTCCTCTCTCTCTCTCTCTCTGAGCAACTAACCATGCACACCTGTAACATTTTAAAAGAGGCAACTGTTTAGGTCATTCATCTTGTTTATCTCCTTTTCCTTTCCCTTCGTGGTAGAGGCTTGCTTTTCTTTCTAAACTTCCCAATCACTTTAAATTTTCCCCTTGGGCAGGTTAAAGAATAGTTCCTCCAATAATCCAAATTACAGTAGTTACCAACTCACCATCAACTATCCTATCCGTGGTTTATCACAAAGTTAATTCCTGCTTTTACCCTACTAATAATAAGAATCATCACTTGTCCTTTAGTAGGTCATTTGTACTGAAGGATGAACCATTAGTGAACCTTCTAACGACTCAACTGCATACCAAAGCCAGTAGTCTATGAATCACATAGAATTCAAAATAAATGTTGTATCCACGTCTAACACAGACACATATTCCTTAAACATCTCATGATACATATCAACATCGTTACGTGATGTGTTCATTTATTTTACAACTTATCTGAAACATATGATTAAAATCAACCTAAATTAAGTAGCTTAAACCCTTAATTCATAAAATATTCTCTCATATTTTACTATTTTTATATTAAATTATGAATTTAGTTTGGTTATCTAAGTTATGCCCGTATATATAGATAATAAAATTATTTTTTTCGTATTCTTTTCATGTCTTTATTCATATTTTTTTTTTTAATTAAGGTATTTATATCTATACCCATATTGTGTTTCGTATCCTATACCTACTTTGTGGTTGCAATACTCCCCCCCCCCCCCCCAAGTCCAAAACTCTTCACTCCTTCGCTTAAGTGTCCAAACTCTCTCTTTCCTTCGCTTCATATAAAGCAAGTGAAGAAGACCCATCAGTAGCAGCCTTGTGCATCAATATAATCACTAATCGCAACCAAGAGTTCTTACCTGCCAGTTCGAAACAATGGCATCCAAAACACTGTTGGTCCTCCACCATTTCAGAGTCAATGGTGGCTCTTCTTCACCCCATCTGTACTTCTCCACACATCCAAAGAGAATGGACTGTGAGTGAAAGGCTCCGCTTGGCTACATCATCTACAAGTCCAAATTTAGCATTTTTGACATTTTATTAAAAGTTGTTAGTTACCATTTCTAATACTAATACATTTGATGTATAAGTATAATTTTTAACAATTTTTACACCTATTCATAATTTTTGAATAGTTGATAAAAATTGACAATTTTAATAACTTTAGACAACTTTTAACTTCTTTTGATAATTTTTTAAGCAGTTTCTGATAAATTTATATCGAGTTATTATAACAAAGTATTAAAAATTAATGTTTGTCAAATATTTAAAAAGTAACTTTGATAGTTTCTGTTAAAAATTTAATTGCTGAATAGTGGCCCTACTAGTACCTAATTGTTTATTATTATTATTATTATTATTAAGATTCCGAAAAAGCTTGAAACTACAAGATGCCAAAAGCTTCTTTCCGGAAACAAAGCTATAGACATAGCCTTCTTCAATTGATGATGCCAACGCCAACCACAACTTGTAAAAACAAGATTTTAGGGGCTCAAAAGCTTTAAACCAACATATAGGGATGTAAAAGAATAATTATAACGATTGACTGATTTGCACAGCCATAGAGCACCGGACGTGCTAAATATGAACACGACAGCGTGGGACATGATAATTTAAAAAATAAAAAAATAAATAATAGGTTAAAAGTAACAGTAGTAAGATTTAACCACTTCATTCAATATTAAGGCTAATTCTTTTACAAATTTACCTCAAAAGACTTTGAGATTCAGACCAAGAAAATATTAATTTAATAACAAAGAAAATACATACATATATATAATGCTGCCTTTCTGGGTGTATTTTTTTGGCTGACTGAAAAGTTGTGAACACTTGCCTTATCCATTCCACACATCTCTAAATCACAAGTTACAAATGATGAGAAAGTAAAATTTATCTCTAACACAATAGAATGTAACCTTGTTATCAAGACTGAGAAAGCCAAGAAACATTACTGTATCCTCTATTCAAGAGAATGATCTGGATACAATGGCAATTCAGAAAGAATTTACCTCTTACAGAATTGATGAAAAGGGGTATATTGATTGAAGTAATTCCATCTCATCTGTCCCTAAGATGAAAATCTTTGTATATTTTGAATCATTCATGAACATCACAGCAAATATTATTAAAACATTTATAGCTCCTGCATAAATTTATCTCCAAGACAATAGAATGTAACCTTGTATCATGCTCCTCGGTTTCTCATTCCTACAAGCATGCAATAAATACTGTCAAAATTTTTGATGTTCCATCCAGAAGTTCTGTACAAACAGTTTTCATATACGTACAGGGGTAACTGATAGAAGGACATGAGATCAGTTTCACCAGCCAATGATTCCGGGCCTGCATGGAGGCTCATCTTTGCAAGAGCGTCATACAAATGTAATCCAGATTTGGCGGTGTAATTTACTACAATGGCAACACCACAAATTTGGCAGCAACTCTCAGAAGGAAGGAATCAATGCCTAATATTCGAGGAATGAGTTAGCTAAAACTACTTGCGAACTTGCTGATACAAATACAACCACCACTAATGTGGTCATTGAATGACTGTTTGGTAAAATAATAATGCTTATAAGGTTTTCATCTAAGAATGAAAAATAATATGCATGAACTGCACTAGGCCTCACACAAGTTATTCATGTCAAGAAACTGGTTTTATTTATCTAGTTTAGCATATGAGAAGATATAAAATCCTAACATAGCATTCCCCACATGATAGAGAAATGCATGGATAAGCAAATAATGGCGTCAAATGCCTAGATGCACAGAAATGCCTCATATGGTGCAACAAATCAAACATTGGTAAAGCTCTAAGGCTACCTATTCCATTGATTAACCTTAATCGTGAACAATAATAACGTTTAAAACAATTTGATATTTTGAAAAGGTGCAAGGAAATTATATAAGCTATGAGAAAGTGTTATCTCTTCAAAACTAAAAATGATAAGAGCGATCAGGCAAGTGTTTTGCAAGGATCAAGAGACAGAGTGCTCATATATTGCACTAGATAGAAAGGTGCTTATAAATTACAACAGGAAAATATGTTTTATGTGAAAAAGATAATCGGCACATGGGATACATATAATTTGCAAAAGGGCAGGACGTTTCTGAGAAATGATTTGTGGAGGTTTATTCCTCCTATAAGCTAAAATGTTAAAAAAGCCAATAACTTGAAACTAATGGCATTAATAAAAAAAATTCCTTACCTAAAGTACACCATGGACAATGTGATGCATCCAAAACCAGTATCATCGCCTCCTCTTCCTACCTTTTCCCAATTGCCCAGATTTAAAAGCATGCTCCTGTTCTTGGAGAAAAGCTTTTGCTTTCCCATACTTGTCAGCTCTTTCTTCTTCCAGTAGTGCCTTGTCTTTTTGCTTCACCTCATATAAGAAATAATTATCTTTCCTGAGTTCACGTGCTGCCCCTTTAGTTTCCCTTCTTACAAGCTTCTTCAACTTTCTTCGCTCAGCTCGTTCCCGATCCGGATCATAATCCCTACCCTTAACAAAGCTGCATAATAAAAGCATTACAAAACGCCAAAGTTCAGTGACTGAATCTAGAAGATGCACATTACCAAATGCAACCAAGAAATAGGCTTTGAAATCGTAACAAAGAAGAGTAAAGTGTGTTACTTCTCTTCAAATTTTGGATTGACTAATTTAATAGGCACTGGCTTCCGCTTTTGCATCTGCAGGGGGCCGACGAAGCAATTATGTTCGTGGGCCTTCTTCTCTATAAGTTGGAAAACATCTCTAATTTTATCTTGCAAAGCATTGGGCATGTGTTCTTGTTCTGCCAATGCAAGAAGTAATTCTGAAATTGGCAAGAATATTTCAGGAAAGGAATTAAATCCTTCATAAATGTTAATAAATCCTCGGAGAGTTTCAATCACAGATGCAAGCATGCTGGCCCTGCATAGAGAAAGTATTAAGCATCTTGCGGGGGAACAACCTCAGAGCAAAGCATATTAAAGAAATTTTGCAATAACAGGCAAATTCAAGCGTGCACTAGTAAACAAATTAATCATCCAGAGAAGTTCACATATCGTCCAGAATCAAAAGTATAAATCGAAGATACATGCGTGTTTGCTCAACAAAACTCGCAATTCCACACAACAGGACAAGCTAACAATATAAAAATCAGGTTGAATAAACAGTACAACCAATCTTAAGTCATCATCATGGAAGGAAGTCCTTTAATTTTTGTATCTTCAAACTAATAATATTCCTCATCTAAAAAAACTAATAATGTACCCATTCAATGATAAGCCTAGAAAAAAGCCATTGTTTAGCAAAAACTCGGATGAACTTCCAGCACTGTCATGCAAATTGTCATGAACCTCATTAAATAAAAACAAATGGCTTGGTTAGTCTTTTTGAGAAGCCGGGGGCTGGACCATCACATTTGATGTCAGCCCGGTGACAACTCGACCTGGACCATTCACAAATTTTTTAAATTAAAAATTTATGAATGTATTTGGACAGTTGGATTAAAATTCAACAACCCAGATTGAGTTGTCACCTGACATCAAATTTGATGTCACCCCCCCCCCCAAATTTCTTTTTGAAGCAAGAAGTTAGGCCATAAATGATGGTCCACCATGAACATATTCTGCCACAAATCCAATCTCAAAGTATAATGCCAGATTATACCCACCCTAAAATACAATGTATTATCAATAACTACTAAAGAACCCATCAACCACTAACCTGAAATCATCTGAGCTGAAGAAAGGCGAATCCTCCGGCATATCCATTAACTTGAGGAAATCCAGAGGACTGATCTCTTTATACTGCTTCGTATACATAGCATAGGCCCAAGTGCCTTAAGTTCCACAAGATGACACAACTGCTACGAGGGTAAAAATAATTGGTTACTTTCTTCGGGCAACTAAGGAAATCTAGCCCCAAATAAGAGAAGCTGAAAGCTTCAGAGACCAGCGGAGCCATACCCTAGAATCCAGATATTGGCCAGGTTTCCTGTTCATAGCTGCCATCAACAATGCCTGAAGAAATGTAATGGCCTCAGGACAGAACTTCCGAGATTGTTTAGTGACCTGCCGACAATAAGTCTCAAAACAATCAATAAAGTGCTGACACATTCCATAATGAAAATGATAACAAAAAGCATACAGCTCAATTCCAATCATTTAAGGCCATGATATCAGGTATATTTCCAAGCAAGCAGCGCGAGCCATTTCAGATATTGCTCATATGTTTAACTTACAAGACAAGATTCTCCTATTTTAGAATTCCAACAAAAATAATGGCAGGCAACAGGTGGACACATATCTTCTAAGTTCCATGCTTTCCAAGCTCTACAACTTGTATGGCAAGATCACCTGTTATGTAACAGTCTTCTAGCTTTCTGATTAGGCTAAAGGTTGTCTCCAGTTTCTAAATTTAAAGATGCCAATGCCTGAGTATAATCGGAAACAAAAAGACCACCTTAGATAGATGCCACAAGTTTATTCTCAAGACAACTAATGGATCCATCTTAATTTCACAGGCAATGTCTTGTATATCAGTTGAGAAGTCAACATAACCCAAGGTAGATTTAAGGTTGCAGTTAAATGCTACAGGTGCATTCCAATAAAAAAGCATACAAGTCAACTAATGGTTATTCAAAATTTGTTGTTTATCAAATCCCGTGAGACATTCTCGTGAAAAGAATACAACACAAAAACAAATTAAGCAAAGAGAAAAAAAGATCAAAGTTAGATGCATCATCAGCACCGAGGCACAATCCATGAAGAAGAGAAGAATCAAGACAATAAAAACAAATCATAAGAAACATCAAATGCTCCTGCAAGACTAATGCCTTGGAGATTAAATGTATCGTGCATTGGGCTTGCTGAATTTGGAGGAAGAAACTAAGTCTTAAATGCACTTACATAGAGGACCAAAGAGCACAAGAAGGAACCAATTGCAATATCCCGCCCACACGTAATGGGACAAACGCATCAAATATTCGCACATCAATAGGATTGCTGGGGTCATGACAGGATGTCGAAAATCAGAGCATGGAAATATCATCGACCATAGCCTCAAGAGAAACAATGTCTTTGCAGTTGGCCAACAACTTTTCTCTACAAGAAAAAGAAGGCACTTATCAGAGGAATACCTCACAATAGAATGCTTCCAGTAGCACAGTGTGAAGCATCAGAAAGTCTTAAATTTCATTACAAGCAACCTGAATTCTTGACATCCTCACAGAGCTTGTTCGAATTCGAAGTAGCCGTTGACGAGCACAAATGGCTGCAAAGTATGGGATCTCAACACTCAGCTCCATTAGTGGCTTGACAAGACAATTTAAAAGGTTGAAATTCAATGGCCTTTTATTTGCTAAAACAGCAAAATACTGCAGCAGCACACCATAAAACACCTGGAAAGGAATCAACATTCTGATCAAGGACATGGTTGATAAAACAAAGACAAAGCAGAACAAGGTAACCTGAAGCATTATTTACAATTCTTCAAGAACTTATTCCATTTCTATCTAGTTAACAATAAAACACAGTATATTGATGATTTAATTTTAACTTCGGCATTTTGCAGCAAGCTGAAGTACATGCTAACATGTTTAGTCTTAAAATGTGAAAGACCATTCACTAATCTGTATTAGATATCATCAAAAATCATTCTGCAAAGTCTAAACCAGAATAAAGTCCCTTACTTGCATTTTTTTTCGGTTTCTGCTGCTACACTGATTGCATTGCATGCACGTATCCGCCTGATTGCTTCAACAATTTGGCCATCAGAACGATTCTCCAACAATGCACATAATTCTTCCAAGCTTTTTGGAGCTGCAATTACATAGGGAAGTTCCCCATGTTGAATTGAAGGCAGTTGAACATTTGCTTTTGTTGTTTCAACATCTAAGGAGTCTGCCTTTATTTCCTTAATCTTTGACTCCTTTGTATAGCCTTTTGGCTCCATCTCTTCATCACCTCCATTGCCATCCTCTTTGCTATGTTCTTCTTCTACTTCTTCCAAGTCAGTACCAAGATCATCATCACTCTGTTCCCAGTCCTTCAACGACTGAGTCTTTCATATTCGTCATTGTCTTCCTCAGTTTCTCCTTCATCACTATCATCTTCATCATTTTCTGAGTCGTCAGGTGTACCATCTTCATTCCCGCCATCATTTTCACTTTCCCTTTCCAGAATCGCATCAATCCAACTCCTCTTAGTTTTATGCTCTTCCTCAAGAGAGAAGGAATCACCAAGATCATCCCAGACATAGGCCTTAGCTTCAGGGCATTATCAAAGTCTTCAGAAGCATTTCTATCTTCATCACTGGAATCATCAGTAGCAAGCATCCTCTTCTGACGCTCTTCCTATGGACCATTACAGATGTCAAAAAGCAGAAAAGTTTATTTCAACAAAAAATGAATATTAAAACACTTCAGGGTCAAAAAAAGGTTTCCCCTTTTAATATTATAAAAAGTCAGTCACTTTTTTTCTCAAACACAATTGAAAGGTAATATAAATTAAATTGAAGCAAGGAAGAAGCTTAAAAATATAAAACTGAAACCTAAAAATTCTACTTATGAGCATGTCACTGACTTCAAAACCACATAATTGTTGCTGATATAGAACACAAGCACAACTAAAATTTAACAAGTTAATTCATGACTTGCAGCAATGTACCCCAAACAAAGTCTTGTGGAGCTTTCACCCTTTTCATCACAAGGGGTGAAACCAAAACTACATTTCTTTTCTGTTATACACGTGCCAGAATAACTCAACTCACTATAATTATATAGTGTAATATTCCACCAATATTATTTTATTTTATTTATTTATCATTATTTTTTTTTTGGTAAGTGATATTCCACCAAATTTACATACTGCGTACCATAACAAATTATTGACGTGAAGATGGCAGCATCAAAAGGACAATAATAAGACCTGAGAAATAAGGTTGAGGTGGTGAGAACGACACAACAATGCCATGGTTCTAACAGAAGTTCTCATGGGCCCTCAATAGAGTCCTGCCAAACCCAATGACCCAATAGTTGGAATTTAAGTTTTTATGAGTTGACCAGAGTTTGATTGAATGACAACAGAGTACTATGTTTACTAGATGGAAATGCATTCGTACATTTGTCTCCGTTCATAGTTCATAAACATACCTCCAATCGCTCTAGTCGCTCTTTCTCCTCTTGGGCAATTTCTTCAGGAGTCTTCGTCCTGTCTGACGGGCGAGCTCGCATATCCAATGCCATCACTTTGACAAGTTTGTCATAAGAATCAGGTTTATCCTGCCAAAATGAGTTGAGAATTTTAATGATCAACTTGTTCAAAAGCATAGACAATAAATTACAACCAACCTTAAAGATATACAAACTTGCAACATATGTTATCCGTGAAGACAAGGAATCAGTAACAAAATATATGAAAAAAATATACATATATTCACAGCTATGATGCCATGTTGTAATGACAATAACAGACAGTAGACAATTATAGCAACCTGGAAAGAAAGAAAGCTAGGAAATTTTAAAATTTACTAGCTTAAATGATGACTACAGTAACATTGACCTATTTTAAAATTAAGGAAATGATGTCAGAATATAGCATACAAATTAAAAAGAGCTTCCAGTGGGAAAATTTGTTGAGTCCATACCTGCTGAAGGATATCTTTGTTATGAGGAGCGAATTCCTCAACTTTCTTTACATACTCATCTGAAGTGCTCTTATTCACAAGAGCCTTCAAAGCATCCATCTTGTTTGGTTGGGTCAAAGACAACAACGCCTCAGATTGCACCAAGGACATGAAGTTTTTGTCCAACTGATCGATCAGCTGATCATTTTCTTCCTTATCCTTGGCTTTTTGGGCCTGGAAAGATTTAAGGGGGGAATAAAAGAGGGGGGGGGTAACGACGCAAAGCAGTTAATAACGAGTTCATTCATAGGGCATACTGAGTAGTTGAAATAAAAATAATCACTAATCATCACCTTGAAAAATTTACTCTTTGAAATAATCTCCTCCATCACTTCCTTCTTAGTTTTCTGTCTCCGATGTAGGAATGCCAGCAAAGATAAAGAAAAAAAAAACATTAATCCTCTATATGTCTGTCATAACAAAAGGCATTCAAATTACTGTGACAATAAAAAGAAAAAAAAAATTGTGATAATAGACTCACATTTTCTTCTCCTTCAATCAAACCTGACTGCAATGCAGTCTGTGCATTGTTGGCATTCAGTTGGTTTAAAATTGCTGCCTTCTCTGTACAGAACAAAGGTAAAGCACAGTTAAGGTTCAAAGAACAAAGAATCAAATATTTTTTTTTAATAAATCATAAGTGCTGTTACCAAAACATCGGATACACTAAATTGTAATTTTAGCAAAGAATCTCATGAAATTAATGGTTAACGAGTTTTGCATGAGCGAACTCTCCCTGCAATACTCCAAATGTTACCAAACCATTACATACACCAAATTAAGAATCTCAGCATAGAATTTTATTAAATTAATGGTCAACGAGGCACATATTTTGCACGAGTCAACTCTCTCTGCAATGCTCCAAAGAAGGCAGAACCAGGGAACACGTGATAAAATAACTCAGATATGTCAACTATATGGAGGTCCTACAACATAAGTTGAAACGCACATGGAAACCCAATCACATACATGGAAAACAGCATTGAGCATACAAAGGAGCACATAAAAATGTGCAGCAAGACCGCAACTGGTTTCTCTTGGAAGGGTACTTGGAGAAACAGGTGGCAGCACTTTACTTGGCTCGTGGCACAAGGGAGCATTTTGACAATTGACTACCTATTCCGAGAGCAAAGTGATTCCCAATCAATGATGCATATGCAAATACAGTCGTGTACATTGTGAAAAATATCCCATATGATGGTCTAACAGGGGAGATGTGGTACATTTATCTCCTTTGAGGTCAGGATCTTATAGTAAATTGTAAGTGTTGTCACCAAACCATCACATATGCCAAATTACGAATCCTAGCATAGAATCTTATTCAATTAATGGTCAACGAGGCACATTACTCGCATGAGTCAACACTTCCAGCGATACTCCAAAGAAGGCAGAACCGGGAAACATGTGATAAAATAATTCAGAAATGTCATTGATATGGACGTCCTACAATATAAGTTGAAACGCACATGGAAACCCAGTCAAATATGTGGAAAATAGCATTGACCATACAAACGAGCAGCAAAACTTCATCTGCCCTCTCTTGGAAGGGTACACGGAGAAACAGGTGGCACTTTGCTTGGCAGATAGCATAAGGGAGCATTTCATGTAGAAACAGGTCGCACTTTGCTTGGTTGATAGCACAAGTGAGCATTTTGACAATTGACTATATATTCCGAGAGGGAAGTAATTCTCAATCGATGATGCATATGCAAATTTAGTTTTCCACAGTGAAAAATCTCCTATATGATGATTTAACAGGCAAGATGAGATCTTTTTTGTCTACTTTTGGGGTTTTTGAAGGATCTTATTAGTTGTATAGATGCTTGATGCATAGCAAGGCAGTGGAAGGACAAAATGTCCGGTTCATAAAGCAGCTCCCCTGTGTCTTATATGGTGCATCCAAAAGGAGAGAAATCAAAAATCTGCGAACACGATAGAGTTGCAAATAATTAGGCCAACAAGAGTTTTGACCTGTACTGTTAGCTATACACAAAGAGGGCAAAGCTCCTATAAAAGCTTTTTTGGACATTGTTTTTGATAATCCAAATTTGAAAAAATTACTAGAGAGTAGGGATGTCAACGGGGCGGGTATGACCTTCCCCGTCCCCGTCCTCGTTTAGCAATACTCTTACCCGTCCCTATCCCCATCCCCATCCCCGTCCCCGTTTAACAATACTCTTATCCGTCCCCGTCCCAAAATTTTCCCCATACCCGTCCCCGCTAGGTAAGGAATTCCCCCGTCCCCGTTTACCCGCCAAGTATACTAACTATTATAAATTATATATTATATGTATAAAATAGATATTTAAAATTATTATTAGTATGATATATATTAAATAAAAATATATATTACATATATATATTGAATAAAAATTAAAAATATATATATAAATTAATAAATAAATATTTAAACGGATATGGGGCAAGGTAGAGACTATTGTATCCGGCCCCATTCCCATACCCGCTCGGGTAACACCTCAAATCCCCATACCCGTCCCTGTCCCCGCTACTAACATCTCCATACCCTCCCCGAACAAGGCGGATGAAGCGGGTGCCCACCGGGAACGGGGGTATATTTGACATTCCTGCTAGAAAGCCAGCAAGGATGCCACCCATGTAGAAGAATCACTAGGATAAAACATCCATGTTCACAACAAAGGTCAAAAATACTATTGAGATCCGGCTCTTTACCATTCTCCATCCAATTATACAAAGTAGATAAGAAATAACTCTTTAACCTATATAAAGAGAACTTTAATTTTGAAAAACTCTATGATACCTTTTACTCCAAATAAGCCAACGCAAACAAAAAAAGAGTAAGCCCCAGCACTTTCTTGCGTCTTTTGTGAATCTTAACACCACACCAAGTCTTGAATATGTCCTTGTGTTTCAAGAAAACACCCATGCCATATCGAACCATGGTAAATCCAAATTCCATAACTTCTTTGTCTATCCACAATCAACAAAAATTTTATCAATGGATTCCTCTTTGCTCTTGCAAATACAACACCATTTAACAATAAAAAAACCCACTTCTTCTAAGATTATCATTAGTCAGCACATTTCCATGAATCAAGCACTACATAGAAAAGAAAGAAGAAAGTTTTAGAGGAGCCCCAAAAGGCCATCTATAGTGCCAAGGAAATGAAACCTCCTCGCAGCCATTCTTTGCAACAGCAAATATTTATCAGTAAAAATTGCCTTGGACTTACTCCAATGTCCTCCCCGTCCCCCAATTTTTTATCATACAATAGACGGAAGTTTCACATAGTATACAATCTCCAAATCTTTAAGATTTCTTCTAAGATCAAAGTTCCAAAATAACCTGCCGCCCTTCCAAGTATAGCAACTCCAACTGTAGCTTTCTTATATACTGTCAATTCAAACAATTCCTTCAAACTCCTATCCTTAATCCATGTGTCTATCTAAAATTTTACGTAATTTTCTCTCGCAACCTCAAATGTTATATACTTCAACAATTATTATAGGTGTTCCCAATTCCCTTTCCACAGACTAGTATGGTGTGCTCCTTGCCCAACTTTAGTATACCAATCACCCCAAAATACCTCCATATTTAGCTCTAAAGAATGCCTTAAAAAAATTCCACTTTCATACATATCTCTCCACAACCATTTTCCCAATAGAGTTCCATTGAAATTTACCATACTCTTGAACCCCACACCACGCTCATTTATAGGATTGCACATTGTTCTAGAATCTACTAAATGGTGATTGAATTTATTTTCAACTCCTTCCCATAGAACGTCCCTCTGAGTTTTGTCAAGCTCATTAACTATAGACACCGGCACTTTACAAAGAAACATGGTGTACGTTGGTTTACTAGACAAGGTGCTTTTGATGAGAGTAATTCTAGCTCCTTTGGAAAAATATAACCTCTTCCATCCCACTGACGCATAATGTGGTGCTTAGATAGTCATGTCACAATACAGGAATGTCAAGGATGCTTGACAATAGGGGTGTTTTACAGACTTAACCAGCAGTAAGCCCAAAATATAAGTAGCTTGCTAGCTATATACACAGGCACCTTAAAAAGAGACATAATGTACGTTGGCACATTAGACAAGGTGCTTTTGATAAGAGTAATTTTAACTTCCTTGAAAAGACATAACCTCTTTCATTCCGCTAACAGATAATGTGGTGTTTCACAACTTAGGCAGTGGTTTCTACTCTTGCTTACAAAGGGATTGTCAAGGATACTTGAGAATAGAGGTGTTTAGGAGATTTAACCAACAAGAAACCCAAAATATAAGTAGCATAACACAGCAATGCCAACAAAATTGAACTGGCGCAATCTAGTAATACTGCATTATGATTGACATATACAGAAGAGCCCAAAGAAAGTCTATTGCTAAAAATGCTTCTCTCAGACGAGCATTCAGCACTATTTAAGAGGATTTAAAGACAATTAAACTTACCACCAGCATTCTAAACATCTGAATATCAGTCCTGAAACCCAAAAAGAAATTTACAATGTTCATATATCTCAATTTTCTGAAAATATTTGCCTCCGAATTCTAAACAAAAGGTCAAGTGGAAAAAAAGCACTCAAACCCAAACAAAGGTCATGAGTTCTGATCATCTCAACCCCCATCCCCATTTTCTTAATAACTAATATTTATTTATCTTGTATATACATACAGACATACATATCTATATCATATCCTTTGGAACACTGTCAACTCAACCTACATAAGCTTACTGAGAAGAATTACTGGCCGACAAGGGCCAAAAAATAATCATGTGGCATTTATTTTTCACTTCTCCACATAATGAAGCATCTAACTAAAAATATGCAAATGCTTGCAAGAAAATCAATTAAGCAAAAGAGCATTGCTTTCCCAGGATTACTACCATTCAAGTGCTTTCTTAGTAGATATAAAAACATATCAGCATACATACTATCAGTATCAGCTGGTTCAGGAATGTCATCATCGTCATCAAAAGGCAGTTCATCCTCAAAATCATCCCTTTCTGGAAGTGACCCAACACCTTGAATCTCAAACTCATCTTCCTCCCCATCAGACAAATTATACTTGCTTTTCTTGTTCAATTTCAACTGCCAAAAAAGGAATATATGATATTATAATTATAACTGAGCTAAAAAAAGCACCCAAAAAATGGTGAGAAGCCACAAAATCTAACTTAACCGTGCACTTGATTACCAAGAAAACCAAATTCAAACACAAATATCATGTTACGTCCAGTGGTTTTGCTCCCAATTTGAAATTTCAACAAAGTTGAAAACTTCAAATTATGCTCAGTGAAGTTAATTTTCACATGATTCTTCAATCCAACAAACATTAAACAAATATTTAAGACTTATTCCACCCCAATTTCCTATATTTTCCGAGCAGCCAAACATAGCATAATTGAACCCAACGGTCGTCAAACAAAAATTCCCCCTCGATAATTAATTACCTGGCGTTCGCGCTGCGACCTCAATATGGCCTTATCAAACTCTCCAAGCGCATCATTTTGTTCCCCAATTCGCTTATCTACAAACACTGACGACTTCCCACTCTGCTCATAATCCTTCAACAGCGTTTTCTTCCTCTGTACGTCAACCCAACACAAGTTAACTTAAAAAACAAAACAAAAGCTTATACACTAAAATATATAGACATGCGCAAAAAATAATGGGAACTTTTTTTTTTGGGAAGTGTGCCTTTTGGATGGCGAGAGATCGAGCGAGGCCGATACGGCGTTCTTCGCCCTTGCGCTTCTTGCCGAGGATGTCAAATTTGCGGCGGGACCAAATGGTCTCGAATGGGTTAGGTTTGGGGGCCTTGAGCTTCATGGCTATGGCATCGGGACCGGACTTGTTCTTCTTCTTGTTCTTTTTCTTATTGTTGTTCTTGGTACTACTACTATTGGTGCTCGTAGGCTTTGATTTCTTCGCCATCGTAGAATGAGAATGTCGAGAGAGCGGGATGTTCTGGTTTGTTATCTGCACTGACGACAGAGGGCGAGAGAGAGGGAGTATTCATTAGGGTTATAGAACAGAGCTAGTTTGCTGCTCTGGCCATTCTGGGTCTCGGTAGAGAGAACGGACTGGGCTCGCTAATTTGTAATGGGCTTTATAAGCCGCTTGTTGGCCTATGACCCACGAATTGTCGGCCTTTTCCAGTTATCACACTTTGTCACAAAGGGCCTATATGGTGCACTGTTTATCTAATGACCCGAGTCCTACAGAACAAGAAAAGTGAGAGAGGAGGTATTGAATTGACAGAAAGTCTACTTTCACTACTCTAAAGTCCCACATCATTCACCGCATACCTACGTAGCGGTGGGTCTTACCTAATTATTAATTAAGAGACCCACTACAATAGATAGTGTTGGATAAGTCACAGTACACTTGTAATCACGTGTTTGTCTGTATACATAATTCCATAATATTTAAGTAAGGTTTACCATCACGTAAGCGAGCAGTGGATAGTATGAAATTTTAGAGCGATGGAAGTAAATTTTCTATTGGATTGATTTCTTAGGTTCGAACTTAAATCGTGATTGTGTCATGAAAGCCATCTAACAAAGTTTTGTGCTTAAATTAAATTTATTTTGATAAATTTTAAGGAAACTTGATATTTGTTTTTAGTTGAGCCTTAGGATATTCATGCTACTTCCTCTTAAGAGATTCTTTAAAACAAAATAAAAATTAATTTTCTTAAAAAAAAAAAAAAGCTCTATCCAGCATCACAGTGCACTAGTTTCTTCAAAATAAATAATGTTATAATGTCTCTTTATATTTAGGCTTTGCCTATTTCCATGTAAACTATTTTTTCTAAAAATATTTTTTACATTTTTAGTTGTTTGGTGAGACCAAAATTAGATATAACATTTTTTTCATAGGAACCTTTTTATTAAAATTTGAAAAATACTAATCGGCAAGTCATTTTTTATTGTCAATACTCGAGGTAACCCACCTCAATCCAACATATAATTATTCAGCTGCTGCCAATTAAATGTAAAAGGATTCTGTTGGGCAAGTCATTTTTTATTGTCAATACCCGAGGTAACCCACCTCAATCCAACATATAATTATTCAGCTGCTGCCAATTAAATGTAAAAGGATTCTGTTGGGGCCGTTGATCACTATAATAATGGAGAGAATTTGATTACTTTCTTTTTATGGGTTAATATTCTCTCTTTTTTTTTTTTTTTTTATAGGTAAGATAAACTTGGATTAATAGAGAAATGGGTTACAGTGTCTCTAGAGGGCATACCCTCGATTTATATCGTATATATCATATACAAAGATAGGTTTTAAAAGTGTCTTTACAAGTTAAGTTATATACAACTCTATAGTTTACCTACACAAAAAATAGGAATCCTTCATTTTGAACATACTGCAATATTAATGGCAATAGAATTAATGTTTTTGGGTTAGGAAGCTTTTAACCTAACTTTATACTTGATTTTGTTGATAATTTCCTAAGGGCCTATAATAATACCAATGAAGATCTTTGCATTTCTTTCAAGTCAAATATGATAAATTAAGCTCATCCATGCAAGCTTACATATCAAGCTAACAAAATTTTTACTACTAAAACTTGCCTATTACCCATTTGATCTCTTCTTAACAATTTTGTATATTCTTATATATAAGACATAGATCAAAAATAGCCATCTTTACTTCTTGGGAGAATTGGTAGCAAAAGAATAAGTGATTCATACTTTCATCATCAGCTCCACAAAGAATACATAAGGGATCTGCATTTATGCCGCCTAAGATCAACTCATCTTTGGTGCAAGCCAAGATATAAAACTTTGCCTTAGTGTATTTTTTGGAAATCAAATCAATTTGTGCCAATGGACTTTTGGTTTATGAACTTTGATGGCCTCTCAAGTTGGATTAGCAACATATTGATTACTTTTAGAAGCAAGTTATAGGAACTTATCTCTCATATGTTAATTAGGAAGAGGAGGATTGTTGTTGACAATTTCTTGTAACTCATGTAGTGGGAGAAGGCCAATTCCAGCTCCCATTAGAAATTACCATAGAAACTTTAGAGTTATGAGGGAGTTTTGCATCATAAGTTAATCGGCTTCCATATTTTAGCACAAGAGGGCCTAACGGATGCTAATTGCTATACCATGGAGAAGTGTCTTCACCATTCCCAATTTGATATTTGCATATAGTGGAAACATCATTCCTGAGCTTGAAAATCTTCCTCCAAGTCCAAGAGCAACCGGTGAGGGACTTAATTTGTCAGAAATGGCGAATGGACAATAAGTGGTGAAGTATTAATTCTTTTTTCCATTCTTCCATTCTCCTTAAGCGAAAACCTCCCTTTACTGAGTTAATAGATTAGTTATTTTCATTTTTAATCTTCTATTAAATAATAAAAAATGAAAATAAAATTTTATGGCAAAACTTTTTACTTGGTAAAACATTTTACATTGAAAGTATTGAAATTCTCTAAAATAAAAAATGTATAGAAATGTTGATGTGAATTTTTTAATAAACAATAATGACTTCATTAATTATAGAAATAATACATATTGAGTGAATAAAATATCCGCTGTGATAATACATACATAAAACAACATTAATAAAAAAGAAACAACTAAGCACGACTAAAAATACCTAAGCAATCAACCTAGTGGCTGTAGAATCATAAAACTAGAGTTAATAACAAACCTTTCTCAAATTGTGATAAATAAAATAAAGAGGGATCCCTTGAAAAGCAAGGGTAGAATAAGTTCATAAGAATTACCTAAGCAATCAACCAAATGGCTGTAGAATCACAAAACTAGAGTTTTAATAACAAACCTCTCTCAAATTGTGGTAAATAAAATAAAGAAAGATCTCTTAAAAAACAGGGGTAGACTAAGTTCATAAGAATGCCAAAAATCTGCATCTATCCCATAAAATAATAATATCCATAACTTTTACCTTCAATGATCATACTATTCCTTTTCATCCAAATTGTCCAAAAATGGCAAATAAAATTGCATGCAATGGATTAATCTTCGATCTCTTCCTAATCCCCAAAAACTAATGATCAACATATCTGAACAAGACCTAATTAGTATTCAAAATTCTCCTGCTTCTGCAAATAATCTCCTCTAAAGAATACTAGTTACACTACAATGCATGAATAAATGTGAACTTAATTTTCACTTTTAAATCTTCACTCTCTATTTTAAAGAAATGAGTGATCTAAAAAAATTGACGTCTGTATCCTTAATAATTTAGCATAACTTTAACGCCATTAAAATTTTCAAATGTGGAGACTCACCTGAAAGCCCAAAAAGAGGCTTTGCATTTTAATCATTTGGAACCATATGGGGGATTTTTACTTTTCTTTATTTTTCTTTCTTTACTTTAGTTTCTTATGCCATTAATGGCAAAATTACTTACCCAAAAAAAAAAAAAAAAATTTTGGCAAAATTATCTAGAGCCCGTTTAATAAAACTACCAATATTTTAATTTTTGTGATCAGTTTTTTTATTTTAGTTTTCATTTTCAAATTAAAAAAAAAAAACTTAAACACACTTTCGATAACAATAATTATTAGTTAGCAATTATAGTATTTAAAAGATGACCGACAGTAATAGGTGGCGGTTAATAGTCGCTAGAGGTAGGTGATGATAGTCGAAGGTGGGTGGTAACTAACAGTGAAAGTGGTGGCTGGAGGTGAGTGATAGACAACGACGGCAAAGGTTGTCAACCATTGCCGTAGGTGGAGGTGGTGGCCAGGAATGGCCAAAAATAGGTGGCAGCAAGCAGTAGAAATGGTGACTGGTGGTGGAAGTGGCAACTAATTGTGGTTGAAGGTGGGTGGCTGCTGGCAGTAAAGGTGGTGATTTACGGTGAGAATGGTGGTTGGAAATGAGTGGCAAAAATGGTGATTGGTGGCCCACGACAAAAGTGATGGTCGGCCGATGATTGGTGGTGGTCAATGATGAGTGGTAATTGTGAAATATGATGACGGTAGTTGTAGATAAAAATGAAAATTTAAGAAAACACATTTTTTATATTTTTATAATTCTTAAAAATTTTCAAAATAATTAATTATTTATTTTTTTGAAAATTAAAAACTAAAAATATATTTATCAAATAAGTTTTCGTCCTCAATTTTCAAAAAATAAAAAAAAAAAGTTAAAAACTAAAAGTTTTATCAAATAAAACTTTAATGAGCTCTCACATTAACAAAATAAGGTGGTTTGCCAATCGAAGGCTGACACGATAGACAAGCAAGGTTTAGTTAACACCTTAGTAAGTAGATAGCAGTTTAACAAATATTTAAAGTTAAAGATTTCGTCAACAAGACAAACGTCTGTATTACCTTGACGTTTGTTCAGAAATTTATCAAATGCGATAAATTTCTATAAATTGTTATAAAATTTTAATTTTTTTATTTATTGAACGAATTATAAAATTATAATTTTTATAAATTTATATATATATATATATATTTGTTTTTTTTTTGGTCACTCTAAACATCTAGCAAGTATACTCTTTGGATTCCAGCTCCACCATACCCCAGCATCTCGAATTCTACTCAAAATATTCTATGCAACTAGTCCCATACGTCAAAACTAAAATTATACTCAAGAGAACCTCAAAACATTAACAACCCCTTTAACCCTTCCCTAATAGCTGCTACTTTCTGTTTAAAACACATGACGATTAGTCCTTAATTGATTGAGCACACCACCTCATTTTGCTGATGTGATATCCCCCCGCTCTCTACTTAAATAATTCCTTCAAAAGAAAGCAAAGGCGAAAGACAAGTTGTTGAAGGAGGTGAAAGTGAGTTGAATCTCTTCTGGTTCTTCACTTTTCTTTTTTTTTTGGGGAGGGGGGGGGGGGTCGTTAGGCTTTGTTTGTTTTTACTGAAAAACAATTTGTCAAAATGATTTTTTTATCAAATAAATATTTTGAGGGAAAAAAAAACTCAATAATTATTTTATTGATGGATAAGAAAGTCAAATGTTTATTTAAAAAATAATTTTTTTTCTTCTTGTAAGTTTTTGAATGAATTTAAAAATAACTTTTATTTTTAGAGTTCATCGACTATTATTTCTCTGATATTTAAGTAATTAGAAATCACATAACCACACAATTCTTTTAATCACTTATTTTAATTCTAATTTAGTTCAAAAAATTAGAATATTGCAAAACAACCCCCCCAAACAAAAAAATTCTCAAGCGCTCAAAGAGAAGGATAAGAGAAGTGGTTTGGATCACAACGAGACAGTGTGGAGGGATCGATTGTAAATCAATCGCTCACCCAATAAATTGATATTTCGAATTTTTGAGTTATAACATGACCCATCATCTAATATTATATCTATATGAGAAGTAATTTTTTTAATGTAAATTATTTTAAAAGTAATATAAAAAATTAGCTCTAAAATTTTTTTCAGTGCTATTTGGAAAACAATTGAAAACTTCCTGGAAAAAAATAACTTTCCCTTAATGAATTTTATTCAAAATCTTATTTGGGGGTCAAAATTTTTTTTCTTTTTGATTTTTTAAAACAAGCAAGGGTTGACCTTCTCACGAGGTTTGGTATTTTGGCAGTAAGATCTCTTGCTTTTTTTTTTTTTTGAAACGGACACTATCCTTAAAGTATGAATTTTTGGTAGCAAGACCTCGTGCTATTGCTCTTTTTTATTAGTTTTGATGGTTTGACTAATTTTATCATATGAAAAGTTAAACATGCCCTTAAGAATTGAAATTTAATTTTTTTATTTGGTAATTTATAAGCATATTATTCACATTCAAACTAAAAAATACTGCAGCCCGATATTAATTAAGATATAAACATAATAACACATAAACTTATATGTTAGTTTAAATATAAATAACATGCCTAAAATTTACTAAACAAAATAATAATAATAATAATAATAATAATAATAATAATTAAATCACATCATAGTAGTCTAACCCAAAAAAAAAAAAAAAGAAAATCATAGTTGGGTATTGTGAAAAATGTTTGTATATTGTTATATATATATTTTTTTTGTTTACAAGTACGAGTGTGTAGTTTTTTTCAAAAAAAAAAAAAATCAAAGTTCCATGTTGTAAGAACATTTTTTGTGAAAGTAATGAAAAAAATAATGACATGAGGTTTTGCTACCATAAGTTAAAATCTCAATATTATAAATGACCATTTTAAAAAATAGATACGGGTCGAGATACCAAAAAATCAAATCTAAGTGAGTTTAGGTGATATTCTTTCATAAATATTTTTTTTTCCTAACTAAGATAAGTATATATTAAAATAAAAAAAATATACAATATTAAGTTGGGGGCATGCCCCAACGCTACTCGTGAACATGCTCACAGGGTAGCCTAGAGTCATATGATTATACAAAAGAATACACTAGATTAAACCACTACATCCTTATTTAGTTAGCACAATTACCTAAATAAAGATGTAGCAGATACATCAAAACAAACAAATTACTCCTCAACCAGACAGCACTTAGACCAGCTACTCATACTAGTTCAATATAATTAAACTACAGTATAATAAGCAGCAAATGCCTCAATATCAAACCAGAACTAGATAGCAAATGTCAAATCAAGATGAGTCCCTTACTTACCCCTATTGATTCCATAACTATTGTGAAGATGAAGAAAAAGTTAGAGATTTCATTTCAAGTAACCTTGATCTAATAACAGCTTTTATCTCTCTTGGAACACATTAACATCCACGTATTTGTTCTTGAAGATTATTGCATTCTTTCGTCTCCAAACTTAATGTCTTAACTACTAAAGATAGCTTCCCTATGAAGCTTCCCAAAAAGTTGTTTTTTTAAGTTGTTAGGGTGCCAATTGGCAATTCCACGCAGTCATTAGCATTACAATTAATATCGCTCTTATCTAACATATCTTTCTAATTTTGAAAGGAATAAGGACATTGAAAGAAAAGATAATTAAGAGCTTCTACTCTATTTCTGCATGAAAACACATATGTCTGATCTGCAGGTTCCACAATTTTTAAGTTTACTGAGAGCTAGTATTAATCTTTTGTTATATGACTAGTCAGAAAATGAAACTCATTCGATTGTGGAATATAACCTTTAGACCATATTAGCTTTGTCCATCTCTTCTCTTCTCCTTCTCTCTCAGTGTTTTCCAGGCAGACCATATTGAATAGCCCTTACTATTAATCTTCCAAAAAATGTCCTTTCTTCTCCCTTAATTATAATAGTCCCTTTAATGACTTTTTTTTTTTTTTTTTGGCTTATGCACTCATTGTTACTGTTTAGTTGGCACAAATTTAAAGGACAAAAAAGGTCACTAAAGGATATGATAATTAATGAAAAGTTTGAACTTTTAATTTTTAGAGAAAAAAAAATTAAATCTTAAAATAGTATTTTGAGTCAAACTCACAACAGTAAATTGAAATTTATTTTTCTTTTTAACTTTTTTTTTTAAATTTTCTTTTTAATGACACGATTGACAAATATTGTTGCATTTTTAAACAAATAGTACATAACCTAATTATTTTAGGTAGTTGGCAAACAAAACCTAAATCCTTTTCCATAAAAATCACTATTTTGTATCTAGATAAGCTCTTCAACTCAAGTCTTGTAGCTCTAGCTGTCCTCCCCAATGAGACCTGCTAATACCGACCTTGATCATCTTTGGCCCCCCATGTCCCCACAAGAATATTATCAAGACAAGTCAATCTTTGTCCAACATCATTGGATAATAACCTGTCTGGTGAAGCAATCAAATGAAAGTTTCTCTTCTTTTCTAGAATTTCCACTTTCGAACTCCTGTCCAAATTCTTCTCCCTTTGTTGGAAAAGTTGGACGTTGTAATTGTTATGTTAGTAGGAGTAATTATAGTTGTCTGCATGGTTACTAGCCTCGGAGAATCTACAGGTGGGAAGGCTGTGGGGTTGATTATTGTCATTGAACAAAGAGAAATAAAAGGAAGTTAATAATGGGAAATAAACATTCAAATATTAATAGACAGTTTTAATAAACCCCTCCCGGCCGCCAATTCTGTTTAATAGAACAATGTAGAAATTAGTTAGAAGTTTCCTTAATACCTTGCTTGCTTCTTGAATACTTGTAAAGGGAAAAAAAAAAAAAGAAAGAAAAAAAAAAAGAGAAAATTAAAAAAAGGAGAAAATTAAATTACTTCTTTTGTTGCATTGTGTTTGGAAAAAAAAAGAAAGAAAAAGAGCGATTGAATTTAAATAGAAGACATACAAATAATAAAATGTAAATTTATAGATTACATGAATTGAAATTATAAAAAAATAATAATTTTAAATAAATATACAAAACATGACTTTTGTTAGAGACAAGTTAAAAAGAAAAAATTCATTTAACTGATTTCAACTAGTTTAAATTAAATAAAATTTTGTTCAATTGAATCAATTTGAGTTGTTATAACGTGTTTGAAAAATCCGAAACATTATTGAATATGAGTTTGCATGTCATTTTTTTAATTATTTATAAAATAATAGTAAATAATTTTATTTTTTTATTTTGCGGAGACAAATTCAATATCTAGCAGTATATATCTTAAATTAATTTACTAAATGAAAATATGCGCAACGGTCCTTTTTAATTATGAAAACTGTTATTCTATCAAAAAAATAATTCTACCTGAAAAAGAAATTAGAATAATGTGGGAAGGAAAATTATATAATAAAGATATATTTAGGTTGAGTTTATTTCTACTTCACTAATTTCTTTTTGTACTCCATTTTATTTTTTATTAATTACACAATTGCCTATCTTTCTTTCATTGTATGTTTTACATAATTATAATGTCATAATAATTAATTTTCTTTTACAAAAATTCAATCAAATACATAAGTATAATGCCATAAATAATATTTAAAATAAAAAATATTTTTTAAACAAAATATTGAGAAGAAAACTTACTAAAAATAATTGTTTTTCTAGATTTTTGAGTGGGAATTGCCACCTTAATTTTTTAAAAAAATCTACTTAAAGCATGTAAGTAACCTTGCTGCAATAAAAAATTCTAATTTTAGATTTTTAAAAAAATATTTTTTATTATACAAAAATAAAATTAAGTTTTCTGAATAAAAATAATATTTATGATATGTTTGATAAATATTTGTTTTTGCGTAAAAGCTAATTTTTTAAATATATTGATTTACTTATTTTGGTATTTGTTTTTTCTGATATGTTCATGTAGATCATTACTCACTGACTCGACAGTGAAAACAAAAGTTAATTTATAAAATAAAACAAAACGAATGAAATTAGTTTTTTTTATTTGATTAAGTTAGAAAATAAAATAAATAAAAATATTTTTAATATGATTGTTAAAAATTAAATATAAATTATTTTAGCCTTTAAAACTTTTTTTTTTAATTATCTTATACTAAATTAAGCCTAAAAGTATTTATCTAAATTTGTAAAGGTTCATTTATAAAAAAATAATTATATCATTTTAAATTATACATAAAAATAATTAAATATTTTGTAATTTTATTTCATAAAAAAGTAAAATAGAGTATAAGAGATAATTTGTAAAGTACAAGTAGGCAACAAACTTTTAGTTTACTCTTGTTATTGAATCCGGATGGTAGGTAAAGTACTGTTGCAAGTGATAACTAAATAAAGGGGGCACTTGGTGCGATGAAAAATAACGAAATAAGTAATTTGGGTAATTTTTTGATGTTTAGCGTGTAGTTACCAAACGATATTTTTCAGAGACGAATAGTAACACTTTTTAACTTTTGTATCAACTTTTTAGAAAAAAAAAAAACCATCTGAATGGTTTTTTTTTTTTTTTTTGGAACTCATTCGAATGGTTTTATGTCAGAATTTATTTAAAGATGTAAAAAATTTTTGAGATTTGTAAAAAAGTTATTAGGGTTTGTAAAAATTTGTTAGGATCTGTAAATATATATAAATTTATAGTTATTTTACAAAATACGAGAAATGCAAAATGTGTTAAAAAATTTTTAAAATTTTAAAAAACTTTCAAAAATTTTCAATAATTTTCATCGCATCAAACACTCTTAAAGTGTTACAAGTTTGTAGGAGAATGCTAAGATAATTGCAAAGATAAGGACACTGTTGTTAGCAAAATTATGACAAATTGGGATAGGACTCGATCAAAAGCCAACCATCAAAGCTTAGGCAGCATCCTATCTGCCCTTACGTAGAAACTTTCATTTTTGCTAAAGGATATTGATTACCCTTTGAAAAATAATTTTTTGATTGAATATTATTTTCTCGTAATTAAAAAGTCTCCTTACTACCAAGAAGTGATCAACACCCCATCTGCCCCAATTGATCAGCGAGTGTTCCATCACTCTATAAATGGGTAAATGGGACCCCCTTGCTTGTCCCTTAGTCATCATGAGCTGATATTCTTAATTATGACCCACACTTCATTTTTCCTTCCTACCCAAATTCTCTCCCATTAACCAATATGCTTCTCATCAATTAATAACAGTACAACTGCTAGCCATCAAAAATTAATTTGTCCAGCAAATTATATCCTCCATGTTCACAGAGAGAGCAAGGATATGACCCTTTTGGCCGCTAAAGATTTATTCCTGGTCGCTGTTGCTTTTGTCGATCAAATTATTTTTTATTGAGAGTTAGTTGCCAAACATTAGTCACAATAATTTTGCCAACCAAATTAATATTTAGTTGCTAAAAGTTCATATTCATTAATCAAACTTTAGTTGCTAAAAGATAAGATTTATCAATCAATTAGTTGTTAAAAATTTTATCTATTCACAAAAATTTGACAATTTCACCTTATCAATTGATCGTTAATGATTACATTTTCAACTACTAATTAGTTATTCAACAGTTCACATTTAGTGACTAATTAAAACTCTACTTAATTTGCTATTTTATAATCATGCGGTACTTTTTGCTAGGCTAACTAGCAATTACATTAAGGAAGTAAACAAGTTGAATTGAGTGATAAATTATTTAAGGCAATCCAAAAATTTTTATTAAGTTTGAAAATATATTTAATTTTAACTTGTTGATTTTAATTGAACTAAATTCCGATAATTTAATTATTTTACATAAATTTAAATTTTTACTTAGAGCAAAACAAGTTGTAAATCGTGTTCAAGATTGACACCATTATATAATGGATTGATCACAACAAACACAAACCGAACTCGAATTATCTAGTTAATTTAGTAACCCTACTATTAATTAGGCCAAAAGCCAGAAATCCTTCTGACGCTTTGTGGTGATCAAATACCCTCCAAGCTTCCTGCTCTTCCTCCTCACCGCAATTGCCATGCAACTGGCGTTCTGGATGCAGTGCTCCACCACGCCGCCGCCAACCCTGTGGTTCCCTGCCCACATCATCAAGAGCCGCCATGTCATCGACTGCTTCTTCTGCCCTAGAACCAGCAGCGCCACTCCTCGCTTCTTCGCTGCCTCAACTATGGTTGGACCTTTCTCTTTCCCTTCTGCCACCGCAACCTCAATTTGTACCTGTCAGAATTCGTAATTTGTAACTTTTACAAAAATGAAGATCACATAAAATTGCTCATGCATGTTGAACACCCACCTCCGGTCTCTTCAGTTGACAAATATTCTTCAAGGATTGAAGGAATTCGGGCACTCTTGGGGCTATCTTCTTGCTAGACTCCTCACCTGTTAAAAGAATTATGACCACTGTTAGAGTTTTTCTTTTCAAAAAAGTATATTATTCCCTCAACTTATTTATTTATTTTTTAAAGAGAATTTTATATTAAAATTGCCTATAATGTGATAATGGTATTTTTGTAATAAAAAATAGTAAACTAGTATTTATGTAGTTTATTGTTGGTAATATTTTAGAGTTTTTAATTTAGATCGTGTTTCCCTTTCCTTTATCCAGATGTATTTAATCCCATTTTATCTAGCATTTTTTGTCAATTAACATTCAAAAAAAGGGTCAAATACAAAGTATTCATTGTACACAATATAGACATGTAATAATTTTCATAAATTTGATAAAAATTGACGAAAACAAATGATACCAACCCTTTTATCCAGATGAAAACAAAAACCAATGCAAGTGAGAGAGTAGGAGAAAATTGAAAGGTCTAACCTTGATTGGAAGGCTTGGTTTTGGTCACGTTGAGAAGAATTACAGTGTCTTGGCTCTGAACAGCGTGAGTTAATGCCCACTGTAGAGCTCCCTTAGCTTCCATGCTCGAATCAACCACAATCATGATCTTTCTTCCCCCTGTCTTGATGGCATCTCCCGAATTCTCTTCTCGAACATCGCCAGAGTTCTCAGTTTTCTTATCATTTTTGGTGGAATTCACCTCCTCCTTGGACTGTATTTTAGGTGGAGAACGAACCCGAACATGAGGCCTGATCCTGTTTAAGCAGAAACTTGGCAATCTCACCCCTGTTCGGGCCATCCCCGCGTATGGGGTCGTGACTACTCCTGAGTCCTGAACTCCTGAGACACCAGCTTTAATCAGGAGGAATTATGAGAGAGAGAGAGAGGGGGGGACCAGCAGTTAGACTCTGTCCAATTTCTATATCATATCTACGTTGTGATTCTCACATCAGTTGTAAAAAGGTGTGCTGAGTGATTTATATAAATATGAGAAAAAACCTCACTCGTTAAACTAACTTTTGGGATTGAATTGAGATAGACTGAATGCCAACCACCAATTTACAGTTAAAGTTTCTTTACTCTTTTTGGGCCCCCTTTTCTTTTACTTGTTCTGCTGGCAGGTTAATCATTTCTGTTTCTTTCTTTGTTTTATTATTTTATATATATGTACGCATAGTTTGTGGGGGATGTCTACCCTGAACGTGGTGGTCATGAAGATGTGGGGCCATCCCCTTGCGGAGTAGCTGCGAAGCCATGGGGAACTTTTGGTTTTGGCAGGCCATCCCCTTGCGGAGTCGCTGTGAAGCCACAGGGACATTTGGCATGTCTACGTAAAGGAAACGATTTTCTATTGGAATACTTACTTTAAAAAAAAAAAAAAAGCGTGCCAAACTGATGTGTAAATTGCCCTTCTGTGATAAAAATTTAATTTTGTGAGTTTTGTATTTAAAGTAAATGGCTCAAAAAACAGTCGTATCATTGTGATTTTTTTTTTTCAATACTAGATTTTAATTATACAGCACTATTTTTTGGGGGGAATTTAATGGGTCATAAGTGCTTTATCTTGAACTGAGTTTACTATGAGATTAAAAATTAATGGAATAAATGTTAGGGATATAATTGATAATATATATATATATATATATTGGATGACTTAGGAGATTCGAATTAGTTTACACGCACCTCGACTAATTACTGAGATCTTGAAATTAACGACTGAGTCTGAGGAGACTTGAATTAATGATCATTAAGAAATAAATCTAATATCTTACCAAGTTGGACTATCTCTCAAAGTTATATAATTAATAGTATTTTACTCCTTCAAATTTTCACATTTATTATCTCTCACTTTAAAAATATTACATTTAACCCCTTAAGTGTGAAGAATATTAACCTATTTATTTTTTATAAAGTATGTCAACTATAATTAAAAATAGTAAAATTTTACAAGAATAACATTTACCTCATTTTAAGCCCATGCAACGCGCACCTTGGAGGTATTGTTTTTATATTTAATTGACATAATAAGTGAAATTAGAAAATGCTTGCGCGTTGCTGTTAATTTTTATAGGAAAAATATTTTTCTATCATAAAACTATGCCAGAATTATGCTATAATAAAACTTTTACAATTAAAGTGCATGCATCTCACTGGATGTTTTTATTTAAAGTGATAAGCTCGCAATGCTCTGCAATTTTTGGCATAATTTTCTCGCACTCTAGCATTACTTTATTTTACAATATATATTCAAAATTATGATACTTGAAAAATGAGCATACGCAACTAAGGTTGATATTTGGGGTCCGAGCTAGTGATGGAAAAGGGTCGAGTTGGACTCGACTCGCCCCTTGACCCAGGGTCGATCTGACCTTTGGTTGACCCTCCCTAGTCACCCCTCCTAATTTTCGAGTCGGGTCAGCTCGGGTCGGGTCAGTCTAGGGTTACCAATCCCCGCCCTTGACCCGCCCCAGCTGACTCAGCATTTTTTTTAATTTTTTAATATTTTAAATTTTTTTTAATTTTTAAAGTAAATAAAATAAAAAATAAAACTCAACCAAACACATTAAAATAATTATTGACAAAAATTAAATTTATTAAACAACAAGCAATTGCATAATTAACATTAAATTTAAAATAACAATTTACAAATGTAGAATTATAAGAAAAAAATGATAGAGTAATAAATATGTGCATCACTTCACGTCTTATACATTTCCAACTACGTTGGCACCTATAAGAGTGACTATCATTTACAAATATTACTCTATCAATACATCATTATTATTCATTATTAGATCCACTAGTGTGTTCTTCTCTTTTACCTAAATACATTGCATCAAAGTTAAGGGCAAGTTGTTCTTTTTCGGTATCTTCTTGTTGTCTATTTTTAGCGAGATACCAATCTCGTAAACACATCAAGGCTTCTACTATTGGAGGGGCCAGTCGACTCTTGAATTGACTGATAATGCGCTCACCTGCACTAAAAACTTGCTTGGATGCTACGATAGAAGCTGGAAATGCGAGGATATCACGAACTAAAGTAGAAAGAACTGGAAACTTAGATTGTTATCCCTTCCACCAGTTTAAAATATTAAAATCATTTTTATTTTTCTATTGAAGGTGTACCGAGATAACGTTACAAGTCGGATGAAGTCGATGAACTTGCACTTGTTGATGAAGCTGTCCACCGAGATGTTATTCTCCTCTATATAGATGTATTGCCACCAAAGTCACGGTAAGAGAAGAACATTGTGGCGGTAGTTGTTTGGGCAGTTATACAATTAGTATCATATCGACCCATTAAAACTTGAATTTGTTCTTTAATATTATTTAATTGTTCTTGGGCATTTTCAGGCTCATATATCAAATCTAATAATTGAACAAAAAGATCTTCTTTATATCTAGGGTATAAAATAGTGGCAATACCAAAATGTATGGAAAGTGGGTTAAAATATTTATCAAAATTTTCTTTCATTGTAAGAACCATAGCAGCATAATATTCTCAAGCAAAATATTTTTTAAAAATTTCATTAATAACCCCCAATTGATAAACAATAGTAGAAGAAGTAAGATAATAAATTTCACAAAATATTTTAGTAGCAACATCAAAAACATGTAAAAAATCCATATAAAAAATTGTATTTGCCCAATCAATGGGCTCAATACCATCTAAACCAATAGCTTGATTACTTAAAATAACTAAATCAATTGCTTTTTGATATTTAATAGCAACTTTTAACATAATATATGTTGAACTCTATCTTATACTAGTTTCCATTGGTAATTTTCTAGGTTTTTAATCAATTTGAGTACATATACTAGCAAATAGATTAATTTTTTCTAGAGAACTCATAGCACAAACTACAGTTTTTTTATTTTAATAATAGAATATTCATAAATATCTAATCCATTCTTTACAGTTAAATTAAGGATATGAACACAACAACGCCCACGAAATAATAGATCTGTTACAGGCAAAGCAGTAGATAAGTAATTAAAACAAACATCATTATATGAAGCATTATCTAAAGCAATAGAAAATACTTTTTTATATAAATTCCATGATGCAAGTTCACTACAAACAAATTTTCCAACATTTAATCTAGTGTAGGGTTGTTCAACTAATTTAAATGAAAGAAGGCGTTTATTTAATTTCTAATTTTCATCAATATAATGTGCAATTATACAAAGATATTCAATTTCTTGGCAAAATTTCCACATATCAGAGGTTAAGCAAATATTTCCTTCAAAATTGTCGAAATAAGTTTTTAATTCATCTTTTTTTTGTTTGAAAATCTCGTAAAACTTTATTTTTAAAGTATTTCTTGAAAAACTGCGATATTGTGGCGTAAAATTATCGCGAATAAATTCTTCAAAATGTCAATTTTCACTCATTGTGAAAGGTTGTTCGTCTTTAACAATATATCTAACTAAATTATTTTGTTTTCTCGTAGAGTCATAAGAAAAAATATTTAAATTACCCCATTCGTTACCTAATTGAGTTTGTGTAGCATGTGAAAAATATTGATCAATCAACGAATTGATGCGGGGATCGTGTCGGTATTTCTATTTGAATGTCTTTTTAGATGACTAATCCCAGAAGTAGTCCTACTATCTAATAAATCTCCACAAATATTATATTTAGCCTTGTGCATTTCATCATCTCGTGGAATTCTAGTAAAAAAATCCCATGTTTTTTAAGAGACATGCTGTTGTTGGCCGTGGCGGGAAGATGATGCACCAACACCACCACTTGTGCTAGAAGGTGTTGGTATTTGTGGTGATGCAAATTGTTCCATTTGTTATTGAGGGGGAAATGATATTGAGTCCCCATCCTCCAAGTAAAAAAAAATGGGTGTCTCTAGGATCCATTTAGAAAAAAAATAATTTGATGGAAAAAATTAAAGTATACAAATTAAAAAAAATTAAATACTAACTTGGAATAATTTGAAACTTTGAAGCACTTAATCTTTAAATCTTGACTTCAAATTTGACAAAATTTGATGCACTTGAGCACAATTGAAGAACACACTTGAGAATTAGTAGCTTGGTAGTGTAGAAATTTGAGAGAGAATTTGTTAGTTTTTTGTAAGTTTAAATGAATATGAGTGTAGGGCATTTATAGTGAAAGGTTGAGGGGATTTTGTAATTTTTTTGAGAAAAATTTTGTAATTATTTTTGGTTGAAACTGGCTCCTAACTGTTTGGTTGAGACAATAAAAATGAAACAGTAAAAAAGAAATGGTAACAAAGAAAAAAATTAAAAATTAAAAACTGAAAAAGCTGCACTAGCAACCTGCTATGCAGCCAAAAAAATAAAATAAAAAAGGCTGCCTTGCAGCCGGTTAAAAAAAGAGTGTCTCAAAAGGAGCCCCCCAAACGGTCACTGACCGGGGGGCAGGGGTTATAGGGGGCCAGCCGGCCAGTGCGTGCGCGGGCGGGTCGGCGCAGGACGGGTCGGGTAGGTTGGGCTTTGGGCTGGGTCTCGGGCCGGGGCATGATAACCCAAGCTCAAATTAGGGGTAGAGGGTCGGGCCGAGACCGGGTCGTATAGAATATTCGAGTCAGGGGCCAGCCGAGGAAAATTCGGGTCAAGGCTGGACTAGGGTCTCGGGTTGACCCGACCCATTTCCATCCCTAGTCCGAGCTAGGCCTGCCCAAGTATGTTTTTCTTGGGGGGGGCCGTGGGATAGCTCTTGTTGGTTTGAGCTCGGCATGGTCCAATCTAAAATATTAAAAAATATATTTTTAATATAATTTGTGTATTTACATATTATCTTATTTGTATAGTATGATAAAATATTAAGTTCTTATATCAAAAATTTTTAATAATATTTGTTTTTATCTAAAATATAATTTAAATAAAATTTTAAAAAATAAATAGATTTATAAGAGTGGGTTTTGGGATTAAGCTAGGTCCAATGGGTAAAAAAAATATATTGGTCTAACTGCCTATCGTCCACTTTTATACATGACATATGTAATCAATTATTTTAAATATAATATCTTGATAAATGGTGCAATAACTTGAATTTCAATATTATATTTTAATAGTATAAGTTGTTTGAACTATGTTTGAGTAACTAGATTATTAGTTTTGACCAAAATCTGGTTAAAAATTAATCGTGGTTGAGTACAACACTCGATACTCAAAAAATTTCTAAGTATAGCATTTGTGCCCAGAGAAGGGTCCAGATAGCACCTCTTAGGTTTGTAGATGATAGCTTTCTTTTCATCCATTCTCTTCATGTTCCTATCTATCCCTACACCTCTCCTTAGTTACCTCTATACCCTTAGACACCCTCTCTCTCCCTTAATTTGTATGTATATGTGTGTGGCTATATGTGTTGAGGAAAGGTTTCAAATAGAAGAAATTAAAAGAAAAGAGAAAGAAATGATATGAAACTTGGGAGAAAGAGATAGATTGATGGGTTTGAGAGAGGTGTGAGAGTGCGTGTATATGGTTTGGAAGGCTACTTAATGTGGTGGTGGTCACCAGTGGCTGCAACTGTTGTTGGAGTTCTCATTCTTCCCTCATCATCTTCTTCAAATAGTTAGATGTGAAGCAGAGGTTGTATTTTGGCTTTGGTTGTTTTGTTTGTGATAGTTTAAGAATATTTTGTGTGTGTATTTATGAAATAGTTAGGGGAAAATAAAAAGATGTAAACCTATATACATATATCCATGTGATTCATGGGTGGGTATCCAGGATCAAATCTAAGGCATTATTGCTAGAAAATCATGAAAATGTTGTCTATAACTTGTTATTTATACCCTTAGTTGAGTTGTATTTATTGATTTGGCGAGTTAAAACCTAAGATCTTAGGGTTTGGGGGTTTAATGTTCAGCTTGAACATGAACGAGATATTCCGCCTCGGTTACTGTCATTCAGATGGGGTTCGGACACTGAGAGTATGACTTCTATTTAGACACTTGTTCAGATGATAGCCTTAGTTGTCTATGTTTGGACCTTTATCTAGACAACAGACTCTTATTTTGATTATTTCGTTTACTTTATGTTAATAAGACTTTGTTATTTGCAAAAAAATTAATTGATGATCTAAAATAGTATACAAATTGAAAAATGTAATATGAGATTGAAATGCAAATGGTTTTTATTTATTTTTAATAAATGGAGAATACTATATGAAGATGTAAACTTCTAAAATTAATATAGTGTTGTTTGTTGGATTATTATGTTTAGCAATGACAAAATGAGTCAAGCGTATGAATATATATATGCTACATGAAATTGAAGCATGTTAGAGAATTATTTTACTAAATAATAAGTATGTTAAATATAATAAGAATTATATTATGTCACCAAAATATTAATAGAAATTAAAACACTAATTGAATGATATTCAATTAGGAGGAGCTATGTTAACCGATGATAAGATTCAGTGATGAATAAAATATTGTTAAGTTATAAAATTTGTTTACAAGGTGATTAATAACTTGGGATGATGTTATAAACAGAGGTATTTAATTAGTGGATGACTTATTATCAAACAAGGAGATAAGATATGGAGTTTAAGGGTGATTCTGATACTTATATTATGTATAAAATTTAAATATTTTTATAAGTATGCCTTGCTAGCAGGCGAGATAAGTTTTAATAAAAATAAATAAGATGAATAATGATAGTAATGTGATAGTTGACTTTTAGCAAAAATATATTATTTCATGTTTAGTAGATAGAACTTAGGTTCCAGAATAAATTAATGAGAATAAACATTGAGTTATAGAGAATGTGATATGGCAAAGTTATATTTACTATCATCAGTTGATAGGTTGAAAGGTAAATAAGGGATTAATAACATAAAAGTGTTGGGAATAGTAATGAGAAAATAAGATGTTAAAAATGCTGCATTATTCACTATCACTGGTTCATAGGTTGAGAAATTGACAATTGAATTATTTATGATTTGTAATTGATTTTTATATTAAATGTCTTAGTATTTGATTTTGGACAAGATATTAGAAATATTAGGTATATGATATACCTGATGATTAAAAGTCTCGAAACTTGTATAAGTTAGGTGCATACATCTGATAAGTTAGTAATCTATAGATTGTTGTGGACATTAGTAGTTTGGTTGTGCTTGAGCTGTATCCTAGGTAACTGATGTGAAAGTCGTGATATTCACACGTATTAGGCATGGTGGATATGTGGTAAGCCTAAGGAGAGCATGTGTTAATAATTTATAACCATAAACCTACTTGGTAGAGTACTTATTGCATTTTTTGTTTTGATGATATATTTTGTTTATGACTGATAATGAGATAATATTGGTGTTAGTAAGAATTAGAATTTTGAAATGAGTTAATGAGTAAAGTGATATAATGAAATGGTAAATTTAAGGAAAAGGTTCCGACTATTGTAGTTAATATGTGTGTGCGCGTGCACGTATCATTTGTGGATGAGGTGTTTAATGGACGATAAGGATAAAGTAATTTAAGAATGATAATAACAATTTAATATATCATTTACTTTAATATGCTCATTATTGTATTAACACCTAATATGCTCATTATTGTATTAACACCTTTATACACAAATCCTCATCATTATTAACATCCACCTAATTTTATTCTCTAACCTTTACCCGTCTTCTTATATTTTAATCAATTTAATCCACTATCACTCGTAACATATTACTACAGTAACCTAAACATTGCAACATACTTCCCACACAACCCAACTCAACACCTTTCAATTTAATGAACATAATTCCCTTTTTATTTTCATTATTAACACTATCATTAATTTCAATTGGATTATCATCCATGAACAATCTTATTCTTTTAACATTTCTGTTTTTTTTTCTAGTTTATCACTTCATTATCCATTAACATGTTATCAATATATAGTAAATGATGAGATAAACTATATAGTTTTGGTATATGGTTTAAGTGTTGATAACATCCAAGGAGATATAAACTATTTAGTTTTGGTAAATGGTTTAAGTGTTGATAACATCCAAGGAGTTTTGACTAAAAACGTACTTCAAAGTCTAATTTTTTAATTATTATAATGTTATTATTCTTTAAAAAATATTCTGTTAAATTGATATGTAATCCATTAATCGATGATGATGTAATGCATTTATTAGAAAATTAGTTGTTAATAGAAGTTCATGAAAAGGGCAGCAATTTAGAATCTTAGGCTCTTACGTTAGGCCATTAAGTAAAATTAATTTGTTCAAAATTTCATAGGTAAAATTTGAAATTTACCGTTTAATTTATATATATTATTTATAAAATTACTTTAGACAATTACATTATATTTACTCTCAATTCTCGTTATTTTCTACTATATGCTTATATAAGTTGAATAAAAAAAGAAAAAGTAATCCGATTAGATTTTAAGAGGAGCATCACTTTATGCATATTTACTATGTTTGGAGAAACCAAATATTTTTTAATCAAAATTACAGTTCACAAAATTCTATTAAATTATACAAGGAACTCAATACATTTTAGGTGCATAATTATATATACTATTTATTATACTTTTTATATTATAAAAGCTCATTTAGTTCTATTCATCTTAAAAATTTCTTACTCATTTTATATGAATACTTAAATTTAAATATATTTATTTTTTATAACTTAAATAACATTTAACATTTTATAGTTATTAATAACATTTGGTAAATAAAAAAAAAATAGTCAATTGGTGTATTAATTCTATGACATCTATTAGAGTCGAATACGAAATACCCAAAAATGAAGTTAAAGTATATCAATTACATATGTAACTTGATTGTTGATTACTAAGATTTGAACAGATGCAGATATTTAATTTTACCTTTTGATTTACTAGAAGCAAAAGAAGAATTAATAGTAGGTTATCAAACTGAATATTCAAGTATCAAATTTGGTTTATTTTACGTTGCTTCGTATTTAAATTTACTTGTTTCTTCATTATTTGCAACAGTTCTTGACCTGGGGGGAAGGTTCTCCTGTACTTCCAGGCATACTAAGTTTCACAGATTCTTGTACAGTAAAAAAGGGATATTAAAAAATGATTAAAATATAAATAATTAACCTTATCATTTAAACGTAATGTCGGTTAATAGTACATATGGCTTTGAATATTTGAGAGAGAGATTATTAAGAACTTTTATTGATTTTTGGAGCATCTATTTTATACATAAATAGCAAAATATTGTGGGCCGATTGTGCTTGAAAACTGCAATCTATTTTTCTAAATTTTTTTGGATATTTAAAATGATGAAAATACACGTGGCATGAGAATTTATACATAATATCTTAAAACACTTCTTAATAAATTTCTTTAAAATATTTCCGTTCAATATTTTAATTCAAATAATTTGTTTCCTGATTTTGGATGACTGTACGTATGAATTAAATACTTTGAATTATTTTCCAAATGGACAAAATTCTTTAATTTAATTTTATTTTATTTTTAAATAAATTATACTTAATGTCATTATACTTTATCATAATCTAATTATAAGATCTGAACTTTAGTTGGCCCAACTTTGATTTTCGTTAAAAAGGGTTGACAATATTCTACAATATCCCGTTAAAACTTTGGTCTGAGAATGGGTTGAGTTATGTGACTACTGTAATTGGCACACCTCTATACCTTAATGAATATGCTCAAATCAAAAGTAGACTTACTTTTGCCAAAATATGTGTTGAGACTCAAGTGGATAAAGATATTCTTAAATGGTTCAAATTAAACTTGGGATATAGAAATCCTTATGAAATCAAAGTTAAGGTCCCATGAAAACTAAAAAAATGTAAAGATTGTAAAGTTTTTGGTCACTCAACAGTTTCTTGCCCACACAAGCCCAAAGTAATAACAAAGTTGCCCGTTAAGCAAGAATGGAGGATAAAGGAAAATAAAGATAAAAATGCATGGCAAGAAGTGGAAAAAAGAAAAAGGCAATACTTCCATACCTAGTGTAACTGAAGAACAAGGTAAGGAAATTATTGTATCGTCATCCTCAAACATATTCGAAGTTTTATCGTCATGTTAGGATGAAGAGTATTCTAGTGAGAAAAAGAAACTCCTAAATAAACACCCTACGGTGCAAACAAAAGATGGAAATGTGATGACTCTCTCAAGATTGTGAGATTTAAAGCCAATAACCTTTAGCCGTGGAGGAGAGATAGTTCTACAAAAACAATAAGAATGTGTGACTCCACGTTATTGAGCTCGAAATAAAAAACTACTGTTGGAGGGAATTCAAAAGCTCAACTCAACCAAAGGGCAAGCACTAGTCAAGGAAGCTAATCGTAAGTCCAGTAAATAGTGTATTTAATATCTTTATTTAATTCTTGGATGGATTTAGGTATAATTAAATGTTTACTAGCCTATCCACTTAGATTGTAAATAGGATTTGTTAGTGTATGAGATTGAGTGTCTTTGTTTTGTTCCCCTTATAGGGGTGCTCTCCCTTTAGGGAGTTGTATTCAGTATATTGTAATATTCAATTTTTTTGGTAATAAAACTAAACTTACCTACCAAAAAAAAAAAAAAAAAAAAACGATTGGTAATAAAATTATCTCAAATGACAAGTAATATTTGAGATAATTTAAAATATAGTTATCAAAATGAGATTAGAGAAAAATAGAGGGGAGTTTAATGAAATTTGCTCTTAATTTTTTTGCATTGATAAACTTTTTTTTTATGGTAATAAGAGTATTGATGTCATTATTTTACCTCATTAGGTGCCATAATACTATTTGCCGTCTAATTTTAGTTAATTGGTATTATTTCATTAAATCTCTAATCATATCATATTTTATATTACTATCTAACTATTTAGACTTAATTCAAATTATTTTGTTAAATACCAATCATGTAAAAGCGTTAAAAGATACAAATTGAATTTCTCATTCGGAGTCAAATTTATTTTCTTAAAACTCTAATATTATTTCTTGTTGTGTTTTCTCTTACATTTATGTTATATATTTAAAGATTTGATTTTCTCAATTGAGTAAAGATTTTATTTTTCACAAATATTTTATAGATATCATCATGCATTTATATATTGTAATAATATTACACTATAAGTATTTTAGGCCCACTATCTATGTTATTAAACCTTAATATTGACGTTAGATCTCTCCTAATACTAATATATAACTTTTTCTTCATTTTTCCCTCAATGCTCTTTCTATTTTTAATAGAGATAATACTGTAATTTCTTTTTGTCTAAATATAAGTGTTATATATTACATTATTTACTGACCTCTTTATATATATATATATATATATAGATATTATTACATAAATTTGTAATCAATTTGGTATCTTTGAATTTTGTATATTGATCTCTTAAATCCTCATATTATTAGTATTTTTTTTTTGACAATTGTAAAATCGATATTCGTACATTTAAATGGGTTAGAATAGGGCAGGAATGAGCATTATCATTCCAAACTCTTAATTGGCAGAACTTTTAAAGAGTAAAATATTATGCTAATTCCACAGTTTATTATTCATGAGAAGAATGAAATAATATAAGCGGAGATTGTTATTCTCCAATAGGAAAAATAAGTTTTGATAGAAGATTTAAAAAAAAAAAGTGTAATATCCACCATTATATTAAATAATTTTAAGTATTAAATGAGACACATTGTTTGATTTTTATTGCATTTAATTGAATAGTTTATTTTATTTAAATATTTATTTAAAATTAAATTAGTTTTTGGTAAATAATATATTTTTATAATTAACTTTGAGCATAAGTTAACCTCTGTAGGTAACCTCTGTTCCCAATTGTTTCTTTATGGGGTTTGCCTTTTCTGTCATATGCATAGAAGCATATACATACATATATATAGATATGCGAATTTATATTTATTATTATTGTTTGCATATATCTATACAAATATTTCTATATATGTCTGTGTATATGGATATCTACACAAAATATTTTATATATGTCTGTGTATATACATAACTTTGAGCATAAGTTGTCTCCTTCAAAGGTGCTTCACAAAGTCCTACTGTCCATTAACTATCCTGTTATCTCAAATTTTTGTTTCAAAATTATATACATATACATATATATATATGTATATGTATATTTAATTGGTTTTGTAACTGATGTCTGGTTTTCAATATTTTGAGTTATCTTGATCACGGTTATGATGACTAGGCTTAGTATTTCAGATTCTGATGGCTTTCTTTTTTCTTTTTTCTTTTTTTAATCAAAATTGACCATTCTCTAGCGTTGTTAATAGTCCGTGTTCTTGCTTAATTTGTGTTTCAAATTCTGGGCATTATCCTGTTGTTAGGTGATCACAAGATTGATTATTGACCTCTCATTTAATCCTTTGGATGATCACTCTCCTTGTGGATAACACTTGCTGGAACAGAGGGTGTCTGCTCTCTTATAAAAACAATTAAATTTTATTCATTTATATTTCTTTATTATTACTTTTGTTCTGTTAGCATTACTGATAATCTTGGGTTTTTGCAATTACAGCGTGATCATTGCAATATGGGTTCTGTTTGTTGTTGCTTTCATGTTCCTGACATTGAAGAAAACGTAGAATCTAACCATGGAAATTACATGTGCCCCAGTTGCTTCATTCAGAACTCAAAAAACATGGTATGTTCAGAGAATCCATCCCTTAGATTTAATTGGGGGCTTCACTTTATAATCGTCTGTACTTTGATATGCTATGTTGGTTAAAACCAAAACATAATGTTACATTCAAAGCTCTTGTGGAGTGGTCTCATGCAGACTAGGGAAATTGGAGCTTTGGGTTCATGTTTGTTTGTTTTTTATGACTCAGTGGGTCCGAGTAAGCTTGTCCACTCTGACTAATCCTTAGGCTTGTTAGCAACTTGTCTAATCCTAATGGCCTTTAGGTTGATGATCCTCAGTGGCCCATAAACTGGTGACCTTTGAGGAGCACACTTAAGATTTTACCAGCCGATCTAGCCCGCTGGGTTGGAGCTTCGGGTTCATGTTCTTGTTGGTTCATTTGTCGTGGAGGTTGCCTTTGGGCTTTTTGCACATACTCTTGCCTTAAAGGGCCGGTCTTTGCTGATTTTACCGCAGTATGAGTCTCTCTTATAGATGAGTCTTTCCTGTTATTGCCAAATTGTGAAACAAGCTCTACGCATCACAACCAATTTCACCTAATCTTAACTTCTCGTGTATATCAATTTGTTTCTCATATATTAACTCACGTGACAGCTACATTATAAACTTTATAAAATTTAAATGATCTTCCTTTGAGCTCCCTTTCTATTGTTAATGTGCAGTGCTCTTGTAGTCCGTACCATCTCCTTTGATTAATATTTCTTCTGGAATTGACAAGAGTTGATTGCTGTTAGTTTGACACACACCACACAAGTTATTAACTTCCGGCACAATTATTTGGTGGAATTTAATTTATAAATCTCTTAGTTACATCTCTTTTATTGTTAATGACAATTTGAACATCAGACAACTGATCATTACATGAATTTATCTCTCATAAATTTTTATCGCACCTTTGGGGAGGGCGGGTTTATATTACTTTTTATAATGAGTAATTTTATTTTGGATTGGAATAACTTATGTTTTCAAAAAGACCATTACTTTTGAACTTGCATTGTCGTCTTCTATAGAATCCTCGTGCTGTTGTATATAGCAGCTGTGCTTTGAAAATTCTGTTTACAGTAGCAATTGTCTACTTGGCTGTTTGCTTCTAGAATGAGCTGGTATAACTTCAGTTTTACTGTAAATCTGTTTGTTATTTTGTTGAGTAAGGATTTGTTTTTAAAAATGTTTTTTGAGGTTTTGTGAAATTGACCCGAGATTTTGTACTAGAGTTATATTTTGAGTGTTAGAAGCATATAAGACTCTGCCCGTGCACTTCCCTTTATGGGTTTGTCTGTAGAGAAAATTCTATGGGGGGTGACAAGGCTATCCAAACTGACTGTCCATATATATGAGTCCCATTGTGGACCTACATGCATAGGCGGTCGAGATTGGACAGTTGTGACTTTGCGACCGTCCATAGCACTCCTCTTGTCTGTAGTATGGAGCGTTATTTGCATGTGGCAGAGTGGGATTAATTACATGATATTCCATCTTTTCAGAGGGCAGCCACTTCAAGGCCTATGGTGGCACCTGAGAGTAGACGATTTGATGCTCGCAGACCTTTGCCAAATAATGTGAATTCCCAAAATTCTCACCTGGAGTTAGAGCCGCCTGGAAGAACCAACCCCCAAATTTGTCCAGAATTTCACAGTGCGGTGGACGAGCCAAATGGTTCTTATTGTAGACAAAAATCAAAAGAATGGCATTCCGAATCTTCTGAGATGATGGAAAAAATGGAAAGTGGAGTTGGACATGTCTATTCTACATCAGAAGACAAGGATGTCTGTCCCACTTGTCTTGAAGGTAAAATCTACTCGAAGGTAGTTTTTTTTTTTTTGGCTGAAGTTATGGGTGATTAAAATCAGCATTTTCCCCAATTACCCAGACTTCAAATAAAGTTGCTTTGGTAATACAACTATAGGATAAATGCTGTTAAGTAGGTAGCAGCATTTGGGTAATTTAGCTATTTGTTCCATGTTTTTTCATTAATTGTAAATATTTTTTTTTTCTGACAGAATATACCCTGGAAAATCCCAAGATAATTATACAATGTCGTCACCATTATCATCTGAGTTGCATCTACGAGTGGATGGAGAGAAGTGAGAAATGTCCAGTTTGTGGGAAGGTAATGTACTTCTTCATATATATCTTTGATTCTTTTCTGCATATTTTCCTCTATCTTCAACTTGAGATGCTTATTTCTTTGCTTAAAATACATCCACAGATTATTGTAGCATCCACCATTTTAAGTTGTCCATATCATGTCTCCTAGTTGGCCATGTTCGATAAAAACAAGTGATGCTATTCCCCCCCCCCCCCCTCTCTGAATGAAAGTAATTTATATGAAACACAGATAGTTTATAAGGCTGCTTAAGTTCTTTCCAAGTCAAAACATTGTAAGTCCAAAGCAATTTTGAAATTGTCTAAAATCAATGCGTTGAAAGTGCTTTTCTTGTTTTTTCTCGGTTAATTTTGTGTCATATTGACTCTTGGATTGCTTTGCCAGTTGATGGTGTTTGATGAAACGACATGACCTTGATTGTCTTGAATAAGAGACCGATGGTGGAACGGGGACATACACCAAAACTGTGAATAGCCCACATTGAGAAGGCGTTCATAGCAAAGTTTTGGATTTACAGTCCGTGAGAAGTACATGCTTTGATAGGTTTTTCTCTTATTTATAAAGTTCATGCAAGAAATAGTTTTCATTCTGGTTATTTATTTTGCGTATTGGGTGTCAAGATTTTGAATCCTGTAATCAGTCTCTCCAAGTATAGATGGAAAGTTGTTTACATTTGACTCTTCGTAGTATGAGAGTTTTGTGTACCAAGTTATTATTTTTCCATTAAAGGATATGCGTGGGATGAAAAAATTGAAAACTTGTTAGTGATACAGATGAACTGTGGATGCTTGTGCTCCGTGCTATATCGTTGTTGTTGGTCTAATTTTCAGCCGTTGTTTTCATTGCAAGCTCACTATATATGATAGGTTTTTTTTTCCTTTTTTTTTTTTTCTGGTAATTAAGTTATATAGGATAGGGGTTGGTCTAATGGTAGGGGTTTGGATTAAGAATTTGCTAAGGGAAAAAAAGGGGAATTGTATTTGGATTAAGAATTTGGTAAAAAAAAAAGTGGGTATAGGGATTCAAAACAACTCTTCATATTTGGCCCGTGATGAAAAATGGAATGAATTTTAAGAAATTAAAAATAATTAAATTAAAAAAACTAATTAATTAATAATTTCTCTTTCATTTGAATAATTACGCTTACATCTCTTATCATTTAAAAATTATATTCATTTTCTTATTTTAAAATATTGTTAATATTGATTTTTTTTTGTTAAATTAACAGTTAGAAGTAACTGAAAATGTTAAAGTAATCAAAAAACTTTTGGGTGTTATTTTTTCTTTTTTAATCTTATCCTTATTTTCTGATATTTTCGTCAGTTTTCTTTATAAAAGTTTTCAAAATTAAGAAAAGGAATCAATGTTAATAATATTTTCAAATAAAAGATATAAGTGTAATTTTTAAATATTGAGAGATGTAATTGTAATTATTTAAATATTAAGAGAAAATAAGGTTGCGTTTGGAAAATTAGCTGGTAGCTCTAACTATTAGCTACTAACTTTCTGAATTTTTTTTAAAATGACTAAGTTTATTCATTTACATTTTATAATTATTTTAAACATTAAAGGAAAAAAATGTCAAATTAACAAAAAATTAAAAACGTAACTACTAAAAAGTTAAATTTTTTTTCCTTCTTAAATAAAAAAAAAAAACTAACTTTAAGTTAATAGACAGTTTCAAAAAAGTTAACTTCTTTTTTTTTTTTCCTTCACACACTTAACCTAAGTGTAATTAACCAATTTTCATACAACTTTAGGGAATTTGGTAAATATATTGGCAGCAATGTGGAGGCGACTACTCAGCAAATGGGAGATCAACGATGACGTGGTTTCTTCCGTGTGCTAATCGTCTTAGCTACTGAGATATATTTTTATTACAAAGTAATAGTAGTGCGTAATCAGAATTTTTTTTATCAAAAAGATGAAGTTTAGAATAATATGACTTTCTTACACGTCCGATCATTTTAGGCTTGGTTTGAAATGTAAAAAAAATTAATTTTTTTTAGTTAGTTAGTAGCTAGTTACTAAAAAATTATTATTATTATTATTATTATTTTTGTGTTTAGAAAGAAAAAAAAAACTAATTTCTTAGTAGCTAGCTTGTTTATTATAAAAAAAAAACTAATTATTTTAGTAACAAGCTAATTTTTTACTTTTTTGTTAATTTGACATTTTTCTCCTTAAAAATTAAAAAATAAGATTAAAATGTAAGAGAATAAATTTAATTATTTTTAAAAAGTCAAAAAATTAATAACTGATAACTCAACTACTAACTACTTCTTACTAAACGGAATTTGTTACGTCCTGTTTCAGAGAAACCACGCATGACTCAGAGCTTAAAACACTATAAGCAACCACACTGTGCGCAAGATCTAGAACAAGATGTAAACTAGGAGGTCAATTACATACAATCTTGATATATATATATATATATATATGTACACAAATTAATAGACATGAACACATCAATTATTTTCCTTTATTCTCTTCTCCGGAGGTAGCAAGCGTACTTAATTTATAAGTAGAAAGACCCGTTAAAATATATATATATATATATATATTTATTATAAAAGTAATAGTACTACATGATTATAGCATTCACTTGTGAAAAATTATAATGAAAAAACATTTTTTTAATCATATAAAAAAATACCAAAAATGAAACAATAATGAACACAAAGGAATAGAATTGTAGTTAAAATAGAATTTTATAGGTTTGTTATTATCAAGTTATAGTTCTACAAATGTTATTTTTTTTTATTTTTTTTGCTTATTAAAAAGTTATTTGTTACACAAAATTCTGTCAATTTTGCACGCAAAGTTAACACGTATTACATAGAGGTAGGTTTTGTGTGTGTAGTAAAAATTTACAAAAATTGATAAAAAAAGTTAGTAAAAATTGAGAAAATTAAAGAAAGTTGATAAAAATTAATTGTGTTTAGTAAAAAAAAAGTTAACACATATTACATAGAGGTAGGTTTTGTGTGTAGTAAAAATTTACAAAAATTGACAAAAAAAATTAGTAGAAGTTGAGAAAATTAAAGAAAGTTGATAAAAATTAATTGTGTTTAGTTAAAAAAAATTAAAAAAAGTTTGACAAAAATTGATTTTTTTTCTTCTTTTCTGATGAAATTTGATGAACGAACACCAACTAATTGTAAATCATGAGTCCTCCCTTACCCAAAGGATGTTAGGGGGCCGTTTGGTACCATAAAAGAAGTGCAATGTTGTGTTTATTAGTGACATGTAGCATTTCGATAGTTAGTTAGGTATTTAGTAAAAGCTTATAAAAATTTTAAAAATTAGAGAAAAATGATAAAAGTTAATTTTGTATTTGGTAAGAAAAATTAGAAAAAATTAATAAAAATTATTTTATTTATTTATTTTTTTGAACACCACTAAAAATGAAATTTATAGCAAATAAGTCACCGCTGTGGATAATGTTAAATTTTAGGACAAATTACTCCTACCTTCATTTAACATTTAAATAATTATACTTATTACTCGCAACATTTGAAAATTACTCTTACTTTCTTTATTTTAAAATATTATTAATATTGACTCTTTTCCATTAAGTCAATCGTTAGAATTTAACTAAAAGATATTAAAGTAACCAAAATTTTAGGTATTTTTTTCTATTTTCGCCCTCCCTCTCTCACATATTCGTCAATTCTCTTTACAAAAATTTTCAAAAATATTTTGTTTTTACTTAGTTTTGAAAATTTTTATTAAAAAAATGATAAATAGGATGCAAGAGATTTAGGTGTTTTTTTTCTATTTTCGCCCCTCCCTCTCTCACATATTCGTCAAATCTCTTTACAAGAATTTTCAAAAATGTTTTGTTTTTACTTAGTTCTGAAAATTTTTATTAAAAAAATGATAAAGAGACGTAAGAGAGGAAGAGTAAAGTATCTAAAATTTTGATTACTTTAACATTTTATGTTAAATTTTGACTATTAATTTAATGGAAGACGATTAATGTTAACAGTATTTTAAAATAAAAAAAATATAATTTTTAAAAATTGAGCACTCAATGAGTATAATTACTTAAATATTAAAGAGAGAGATGTGTAATTAATTTTAATTTTTATGTTGAACAAGGCAGCTACTAGCATTTGAACCGGTGAAGTTTGACCCATGGACCACATATATATATATATATATATATATATAAATATATGTAATCAGTAGACAGACCCAGACGCGAGTTTGCTAAACCGGTGAGGCTGACACTATATATATCAGATGAACCGGTGAATTTTTTTGACACATTGTTCAATGTTGAAAAGTGAGAGTTAAGCCGAAGTAGAAAACTAGTCATCGCTCCAGATTCATTCCTTCTACTCTTTCAAATTTGGAGATTTAGCTACATAAATTCAGCAAATGGTCACGTCTTATGCTTCTGTAATTAAAATAGTATAGTAATAACACAAAACGCATTATATCGCACCATTCAATTGCAAAACAAAATCAACTTGTTAGGCAAACTCAGGATGCAACCATGTATAAATTACAAGAATCACGACTTTCATGTGCTTCTAAAATGTTCATTAGATCCCTTATATTTTTAATATTAAAAAAAAATTATACATAAGAAGTTGATTAATTAACTAATTAAAAGAAAGAAGTAGTATGATGATTGTAGCTCTTCTTGCTGTGTAATTTAAACGATGTTAAACGTATACAAAGAAATACAGTTGAAGATGCTTTGTCATGTGTTTGATCGTGAACGCATGTATACCTTTTGTTGAAGAACTGAGAGTTTATCAAGCACAGATTGAGCCTGTAAAAGAAGAATATGTGAACATCAGAGTTGGAACAACTATTCGAAAATTGACTAAAATGTAAACAAGCTGTTATGTATTATTATGAGACTCGGGCGTAGATAAATAAGGGGGCGCCGGTGGGTGCAAGTCTAGTGCAAAAAAGAAAAAAAAATTTACAAAGTAAATTTTGGATTAACAAAAAGATAACTTAACTCACTCTTTGAACAGTCTAACATATTTCCTGAACAGTCTAACCTCAGTTAACTCTCTATGAATCCCTAATTTATTCGGAGACTAGATTCAGTTTATTGAGTTTCGACTTATACTTCAGAACATTTTTTAATTTGAGCTCTGCTCCTGTTACGAGAAAACTAATTAAAGGGTCCCATTGAACTTGCACTTTTTTGGCCCTCCCATCAATCTCTTGTGGTCTTTCTAAAGTGGAGAATTCTTACGTTGGTTAACCTGACTCGCTTCAAGGATAGGTCCAGTTGACGCTCAAGCTGATCAAGCCCATTGGTTCCTAAGTGTCTCGAGGCCTCCCCTAGAAGATGCCTAATGAATTCACAAACATATTAAAACAAATAACATCTAGGTTTTGTATTAACAATGATAATATTATTCGCTTCCGAGTTAAACAGGCAATGGATTTATTTTAAGTAACGAATGCCAAACACTTTTTAGGTTATGTAGTATGTGAATTGCCTTTGAGATTGTTGTAAGATCTCGGCTTTTGCTTTAAGCTTCAAATATTCCTCGTACCTCTGCTTAAGGACATAGCAGCCGTTAGGATTATTGATGTTGAGAAAGTTTCATTCCAACTAACCCAATAACATGATATTTATTATGGGACGAACTCGGCATTTTAATTTTGGGGCCAAATTTATGTCTTAAAAAAATTATGGTTGAATCAAAACAAATAACATGCAAATCAACTCAACTTGGCTTGAGAAGATTTTAGTTCCAAACTGTTTAGGGTGTGCTAGGCGAATTCTCTTTCTTCATTTGTTTTTATCATATGCATGTTATAATTTTTATGAGATTATATGAAATTGTGTACTTTCTTATAATTTCAGTTGATGCAATTTTATATTTACTTTTTATTCTCTTCATCTTTTTTACTTAAATCGACTTAATTTTTTGCATTGGAGTTTCCTTAAGTCTACATTGGACATGATACAACCAACTTTAATAATCTTTTCTGAATCTTCTTTTTATAGATGTCATCTCAACTTTTTCCTGGATATATTCATTTTTTATATTATCTTTTTTTATATTACCAAACATCTATTTTAACATTCTTATTTTCACCGCACCTATCATATGAGAGTTTCTTCTTAATATCCGAACAGTTTGTTTTATAAAGCATAGTTAGTATGCGTTTGGGAAATGCTCAAATTTATTCTATTATATTTTAAATTCTTTTTAATCATAAAGAGCAAAAATGTCAAACTAATAAAAAGTTAAAAAAGTTTTGTTACTAAAAAGTTAACTTTTTTTCCCTTTTTAGAATACAATGAAAGCTAACTTTTTTTGTAGTTAGTTAAAACAAATTAATTTTTTTGCTTCCCAAGCTCTACCTAATTAGTCTTATAATCACCTAATCAAATTTTCTTTTCAATTTAATAGGTACTCTCTAGTCACATAAGATACTTGATGCTTCTACATTTTAGCCACCTAACTCAAATTCTATGGATAACATTCTTTTCAATTCTTCTATTTGCAAAATTAATTAATTAAAATTATAAAAAATAGTCAATTTTTTTGTATTTTTTGGTTCTCAGTATTCACTATATTCTCATTTTTAGTTTTATTTTTATTGAATTTATAATACATATACTCTATTTTACTCACATTTACTCTGGAACTTCTCAATTCTTAAGTGTATTTCTAAAATTTTAACTTATAATTAATCTCATAACTAATTTCATCTATTAATATAATATTATCTACAAATAACATACGTCAAGAAATATTATCTTAAATATATTTAATGAGCTCATCGGCTTCAAAACTGATCCTTGATGGAGACTCAAAGGTTGTGAGTAGATGAGAGAGTTATGTTTCTATGTAATTTGAACTTTAAAAAAAAAAAATAAATAAAAAAGTACACAAACATAAATAATATACGAATTCTTTTATAAATTTAGGGATAAAATTTAAAATTTTTAAGGAAACCTTTTTGAGAGATGAGAGAATCTCAGAATTTGGGAGGGACAAAGATAGAAAAATTCATGAATACTTGCAAGCATTTTTTAAATCTTAAGCCGCGGTCGCCCCCTCCCCCCTCTTTGCATCGATCCTTGGGTATAGTGCCGTGGGTAGAATAAAAGTTAGTTCACAGAGAGAGAGAGAGAGAGAGAGAGAGAGAAAGAAGAGAGAGACCTACCTGCGTATCATTAGCATTAGCGGGCTGACTGGCTTCTTGTTCAGCATAATTGCATCTGTGATGCTTCTCTATAATACTGGCCAAGCTAAAATTGAAGGCAGAAAGTAGTCATTAATTACAGGGAGCTAGGTGCAAATATCTACATAGCATAGAGTCTGCCATGGAGCTTATTAAAATATATATATATATACGCCAGCAGTATAGCACATAATGTATATATATTTTTTTGAACGGTATAGCACCCAATATTGAATCATTAAGTTTAGGAGTACAAACATATAAAAATATTATATATATCGCAGTTACTTAACATAAACTAGGACAAAGGTACATATACAAGATAGCATTTCACAATATTATTCTCACAACCGTACTTGGAGTTTAGGACAAAGCATGCCGACAAATAGCCCCAAATCAATTGAAGAACTACGTCAATCACTAGATTAACCATCATTGTTGGGATTTGGTCCCTCCACTGTAGGACCAAAGGCTTGTTTTTAGTTACGCTTGTTTTCAACGTTCGCACGAATTGCTCTAAATCAATTTTCATTTTCACAGTGAAAAGAAAAGTGAGTGAAAAAGAAATTACATCAACGTCTCTTTATTTTATTTTAGAGAATTTCCCGTCGTGGCAGTAAAATTAGTTTAATTTATTTATGTTCAATCCTTTGTTTCTTTTTAAATTTATTCATATTAGCACAAATTCTCTCACAACCCACTTGAAATGGTAGATTTAATAGAATTTGATTTTATTTGATAAGAATTGTCATCAATTCTTATATTTAGAATTAAACAAAATTTTATAAGTTGGATTTTATTTCATTTCATAACTTAAATTTTAGAATTTCTAAATTATTTGAAATGTAATCTAAAATAATAAAATTTGATGAAAATTCATTATTTTCTTAAGTCATCTAAGTTAGTGAGTAAATTTATCCTCATATATTATATTTATCATATTTTGTACTTCCAATTTGTATGGTCAAAATTAGTATTTTTCTTAAACCAAATCAATTTAATTCTTAAATTTAAAATGTGTTTTAAATATAAAATTTTATTCACCAAATGAAATAAAATTAATTTTTTATTTTAAAATCAAATCAATTATAAGAGAGTTATGTTGCCTAACGAAAGTGTTAAATCCCAAGAACTATTGAAACAAGGCAACTAGCTAGCTAGTGACTGTATCACACCAAGCAATTGCTTGGTCTTATTATACTAAATGCCTGAGTCATGAATTCCCTGGGGAGTTGGGGAAATCTTCGGTCTGGTAAAGCAAGGTGATACACCAATTCTTGAATGTGAAGTTTAACCATTAGAACAGATGATTAATTAATTCTATCCTTCACAAATTTCATCACTTTATGGAGTGAAGTATTGCAATTGAATTACTGTCAGCAGCAAAAATCATATACCAGCACGGAAAATGCAGAAAATAAATTAATAAAATCACTTCAAAACGCCACTACATACAACCCTATTGAAATTTTAAACCTGGCAAATTTGCAGTGGTTTCAGTTCTATTATCAGATCTCAAGCAGATGTGAAAAACACCCTAAAATTGCATGTTCAACATAAAACCAAAAATATTCAAAATATATGTAACAAATCAAACTGAATCCATAGATAGCAACTAGCCCTGACCTTTTTGCTGCATTCAATATATATATATATATATAGGTGAAAAACGACCCACAAATTATTTTCTAGCTAACATCTACATACACTCATATGTATGGCTGTGTTTATGTTTGGGTGGAGAGAGAGATGAATACCTAGAGCCGCTGCAAAACTCATAGAGCTTGCCACGGTTGGAGAAGATGATGAGACCAAGCTCAGTATCACCGAGAATGGAGAGCTCATAAGCCTTCTTGAGCAGTCCACTCCTTCTCTTCGTGAATGTCACCTGCTGATTGATCTTGTTCTCAGTTCTCTTCAACTCAACCTTTCCTCTCACCATGACTATGTCCTTATTATATTACTATCCTACATATATTTTAATATTATATATATGCTCCTATCCCCCAACTATTTCCGGTTAGAGAGGTAATCACAGCAGATATATATAGGCATGTACGTACATAGAATGGTACTATATAAATTTTGTGTTTCCTTTTCTTCTCCTTCTTACCAATTCAGCCGTGGTTTCACTTTGGTGGGTTGATCTAATGTTAGCTGATTTGAAAAACAGTCCATACATAGAATTATTTTACAAGCAATCCTATATATCGGCCATAAAATTCTGTTTCGGCAGAGGCTTGTCTTCTAGGTTTGATGAGTGGTATCCCCCTACGTTTTACCTATGCTTCTTGAGTTTAATTTTAATTCATTTTTTTTTTTACCAAGCAAAATTTAAAACATGAAATGTGTTCAACCATAATTATTTTTTTTATATTTTATTAAATTATAAAAATCATAACGTATCGTACTGTGATATATTACTTGATTACCTTGATGTGGTATAAGAACTAAAATTATATTTTGTTGTTATTTTTAATGTGGATAAATTACATTCATCTCCCTAAGACTTATTCAATAGTTAATCAACACCCATCACATTTTAAAAATTATACTTGTTATCCATGTTTCATAAAAATTTTCTTAACAAACATGAATGATGCTGTCTAATTTTTAAAGAAACCTAGAGACAGGTTAGTGTAATTTATTTTTTTTAATTTCTAATTAAGTTTGTTTTTATTTTTTATATAAGAATTGTTCAAACTTGAATAAAAGTGTAAAAATAATAATTCTATCCTCTTATAACACCTCAATATAATAGTAACTCAAGCAATCTATCATGATATGATTTTTTTGTTAATTATAATTTAAAAAATATAAGAAATAATAATTACGGATACAAATTATATTGTAAAACTTGATTTTATAAAAAAAAATTATTGTATTGATGAGATTGTATATCAAAATTAACCACTTATTCAAATTTGACAACATACTACAAGAGTGTTTGGATAATAAAAAAATTTGAAAAAATTAGCATAAAAATGACACTTGACAATCAAAAAACTTAGGTCACCTGTCCATAACTTGAAATTTTCTAAGAGGGGTCCCAAGTTCGATTCTAAGGAGAATTATTTTCTTGAAATTGCACTCACGAGCTATTCAACTAATAAAAGGATACTCGTGATTGACCTAAGAGTTGATATATGAGGGCATATGGCGTAACTCAGGAGGAGTTTACTATTCTTAAAAATATCGAGGGATTTACCAGAAAATTTATTTCCGTTATAAAAAATAAAATAAAACAACACGTAACGAAATTTAATTAAAAAAAGTTAATAAATTTTTTTGTAACTTTTTGTGGAATTTAATAAATCAAACAGCCGCAATAAGCCTACCGGAGCTCTGCTGAAAATATTTATTTATTTTTAAAAAGATAGGTTACGGAAGATATGTTACTGGAAGAAGAACTCTGAAATCTTTAACCAAACAAACCAAGAGACACGAGGGGAAGGAGATCACAAGAGTGCCAATGCCGCATAAATTAATGTTCAAAAGTTTGAGTTGTTGACGTGTCGTGTATGCCGTGGGGAACTACTTATCATGATCAATGTGCCCCTAACAGAATAGGCATATTACGGAGTGAACTGATGGGTTGGCTGATGTCCCTTTTGCTCCGTTTCGGTTCTGCAGTAAAATCTAAAAAGGTTTTGTAATAAACTTAAAAAATTCACGCATGAATATTAGAATACTAAATTTAAAAAATAAAAATTCATACCTGTATTAATCGCAGCCATCTGTATTGTTTAGTGTGATTGGTGTGCATAAAATTTACGGCGGATAACTAGTGCTTCCACTCATTCTCTTATTCACAATGACGGCTCTCAATGCGACAGTCAAAACATTAGGGTTTTAAAAATTAAGAGCGAAGTGGGGACCTATCCAATAAGTTATATTTATAGATCCTAATAGGGCCATCTCATTATGAGCTACTATTAGATTCAAGAGTTTACACTAAACCGTCCAATTATATTTTATTAATTAGGTGTGCATGGGATTAACACTAAATTAGATCATAACAAATAAAATCCAAATAATTGTTTCATTATAACTGTATTATATTCAGCTTTCACCAAATTATTAATAGAAACCCAATAATATTCTGACATTCTCCCTTTTGGGCAACATTAATTAGAGCTCAATAGACTAGATAGTAAAACTCAAAGGTGGTCACAAATAACATTAATACAGTTGAGACCACACCTTTCAACATAATTCAGTCTAATAAGATTACTAATATCGAACCATAACAGTATCTATGTCCTTTATTGGCATAGGACTTTATATGATTACAAATATTAATAATAATGTTGACATAAATTAAGATATAGTAATATAGCAAATAATAACTTTCTCATATGATTCAAATTTATACTATTACTTGTCAGTCCTCTCACATATGATTTCTCCATTACACATATACTTCAATTATAAGCTATAGGGAGAAATCCAAAAATTAAAGTATAAACTTTACTATCTCTATATCAAATATGAGACATATTATAATATATATATGTCTAATAATCTCAATAAGATATACTAAGCTATAAACACTTAAATTTGAGATAAATAAAACTCAAACTGTGAAAATTATCATATCTTATATGCACATTAAATAATGATAATAATCAAGAATAATAATGTCATTAAAAGTGTTGAAATCAAAATATTCATTTACAAAAGTAATGTTAAGACAATATAGTAATGCAAATTAAAACTCTCTCACTAACCAAGTATATCAAAAGATTCTAGAACATTCATATCATGAACATGCTTATTAAAAGTGATAGGTCTCAATCATAACATCTCCATACTTTATGTGATCTCTAATGGTAAGATACTTTACCTCAACATGTTTCAATCCACCAGAACTTTTGTTATTCTTAGAAAAGAATACAACAGCACTATTATCACAATATATTTTTAAAGGTCTCGGAATATATTTATCATCATAAGTCCTGAAATGAAATTAGTCAACCAAACAGCATGTGTTACTGCCACATAGCATACTATAAACTCTGCATGCATAGTGGCTGAAGCTGTAATAGTCTACTTAACACTTTTCCATGAGATTACTCCTCCAACCATCATGAAAATATAACCAGATGTAGACTTCAGGTCATTTGAGCAACCCACTAAATCTGAATCTGAGTAGCCAACTATGTCAAGTTGCTCAGCTCTTCTATATGTCAGCATGTAATTTTTGGTTCATTGTAAGTATCTCAAAACTTTTTTAGCTGCCATCCAATAATCATGTCCTGAATTAGAAAGGAATCTACCCAGAACACTCACAGCATATGAAATATTTAGTCTTAAACAAACCTGAGCATACATTAGACTACCGACAATACTAGAATTAGGCACATTCATCATATTCTCTTTCTTAACATCATTCTTAAGGCACTGTTTTTTACTGAGTTTATCGCATTTCATATTGAGTACTTCTCTAGGTCTACAATTTTGCATATTGAACCTCTTTAACACTTGATCAATATAAGCTATTTGATAAAGTTCCAACAAACCACGAGACCTATTTTGTTGAATTTTAATGCTTAAAATAAATGAAACTTCTCCAAGGTCCTTCATATCAAAATTTTTAGACAATAACACCTTAGTCTCATACAATAAACCCAAATCACTCCTAACTAATAAAATATCATCAACATATGAAACAAGAAAGATAATCTACTCCTACTGCTAGATGTTTCAAAAACTTCAATTTCAATTTCAAAAAAAGAAGGCAATTTTAATTTTAATTTCAATTTCAAACAACATTGATAGAATTCTCGCAATTTCAAAACTTTATCAGAGTTATCTGCAACACCAACACTTCAGAAAGCTTTCGCCCCATGATAGATGCTTCTCTACCAGAGATCAAAATCCCATTTGGAAAAGGGGGTCCTCCTCATTCGCACCATCTCGATGATCATCAACCCTCGAACAACCACGGTCTAACCTTTGTCGCTCTCACCTTCTTCGCCGACGGTGAGCATGGGTCAAGCCAATTTTTACCTCTGCTCGAGCAGGTATGAGGTAGCGAGTCCTAGAATTATTGAATATATACGTGCTAGTTATGCTTCGATGATTGTCTTTGACGGTTACGTGCTACCGTTCAGTGATGTCTCGATTAGAGCCAATTTTCCAATCACGTTTCAATTTCAAGGATTCTAGAGATTAAGAAAATATTGGAAAAATCTCTGTGGCAGAGTATGGGGAAAAACAAAAGAGGGAATGTAGTTCAATGACACCATTTTTTTCACCATTAGCGGAAGTGGCAACGGCACCGCCCTAGGTCATGGCGCTTGAGTAAAACGAGCAGGGAGCCTCTGACGACAACAGCTATGGTAGCAGTGCAAAGGGGTGGAGCATCAGCAGGAGGTTGAGCGGAATGGGATTTTGGGTTTGTTTTGGGTTTCATTAGTGGTATATTCGTCTTTATGATAAAATATTTTGTTGATTTTGTCGACTTTTCTATTTCTATTAAACTTTAACGGGTTGAAACTAACAGAAGGGGATAAGTGTTACAAACATTAGGGTCTGAAGGTGGTAATTATCAAATTCAAATGGTTGAGGAGGTTTCTGAATTATGCTTAATGTTCAATGAAGGTAAGTGTAATTTACCCTTAGAAAAGTACAAAATTTTACAAATTTCTATAAACACGAATTATGAGAATTATGAAATTTAAATTTTTTACTCACTACGCAAAGTACAAGACATTAACTTTTATAAATTTATATAACTCCAGTCATCCCTAATGTTATAAAGAGTGAAAATGATTGTTTTTTCATTTTTAAGATAGAATAATAAAGAGAATAGTGTTTTGGCTTCCTACTTTAGTCTATCAAAAGAAAAAGAACAACTACCACGTAAGTTTCTATAAAGCTTGGCGGTTGTGAATAGTGGAATCATCTAATGACCTTCTCTAGTCTAAAAACACTTTTTCTAGTTGCCACTTGCCACGCCTGCATTATTTTTACTAAATATTTTATATCTAATACGTGTTTTGAGTAGCAATAATGCCATAGCTGCAATTATTAATGCTAGAATTTATTTAATTTTTTTTATGTATTGATAAAATTATCCTCATCTTCGATTTTAGATTCTCTCTCTGTTATTAATTCCTCTCATTCTTATATATTCATCTCCATTTCTTTCTCTCTCTTTAATAAAACTCCTCTCTTTCTATAAAAAAAACTCATCTAACTCCTGTCTAATTCTTAAACCTAAAATTCGTTCAGTTACACCTACTTAATTTATAAATAATTATTTTTACTATTTATCTCATATTTTTGACAATTTACATAATTAAAAACTAAATAAAACTAAAATATCCAATTGATAAACTAACAAATAAAAAAATTATTATTTAACATTTTTGTGTTGTATATTTAATTTTAATTTTATATTCTTAAGATTGTATAATATAAAAATAATAAAATTACATTTTAATATTTTCATGACATCGAGTCTAAAAAATTTATTAGACCAAATCTAAATGCGATAAAATTAAGCTTAAACTATAAAATATATTGGTGAGATTGAATAGATCATCAAAAGTAATTATCAATAATTTTTAATAGATCATCAAAAAATTATTTTAAAATAATTTTTAAAAATACTTTATTATAAACTATTAAAACTTAGTTTTACTAGTTTATAATAAAAGTATTTCTAATAATTTTTAATAAATGATTCTTGTTATAATGACTATAACAAGAAGTATTTAAATATTAAAAATTGAATTATTTTTTCGATTATTACATTGCTAATATATTAAAAAATATTTTAATGATCTATTTAAGCTCACTTATATATTATATAGTTTAAGCTTAATTTTATAGTATTTAAATGGGTCTACTAAATTTTTTGGACTTGATGTCATAAAAACATTATAATGTAGTTTTATTATTTTTATATTATAAAATCTTAAGAATATAAAATTAAAATTAAGAAATGTTAAATAATAAATATTTTCTTATCTGTTAAGTTATTAATTGTATATTTTAATTTTGTTTATTTTTAATTATGAAAGTTGTAAAAAAAATGAGATAAATAGTAAAAAAAAAATATTTATAAATTAAGTGGACGTAATTGTACGAATTTTAGATTTAAGAATTAGACAGGTTTAGACGAGTCTTTTTCTAGAAAAAGAGAGAGAAGTTGTTATTTAAGAGAGAAAAAGAGATGAGATGAATATATAAGGATGAGATGAATTAATAACCGAGAGAGAATCAAGAATAGGAGATGAGGGTAATTTTATTAATAGCAGTAAAAAAATATTAAATGAGCTCTCGTATTAATAATTGTAACACTAGAATTAGCATTTTTGATAAACTTCAAAATTGAAAACACTTATGTCCGAAAATAATACACACACATAATTTGAGTTAGCCAAATTATAAACTCCAATTTAAGTTAGTCAAATTATTAGCATCCTTATATACTCCAATTTGAGTTAGTCACGTCTAGAATTTTGGTAAAGACCGCCCCCTGTTAACAAGGGCACCTAATGCTCTCTTTGTCATTTCTATGCGCCTTTTTGCTTTAGGTAACTCTTAATTCACCGTGCACCTGTTTGGTGGAGTTGTGTGGATCGGAAGAGGCTAAATCATCAACGGGACTGTCAAATCCCTCCCTTTTCTATCTGCTCACAAATGGGGAACAAAACCTTATCCATGCTCTGGATGGCAAGAAACTACCGATGGCGAACAGCTCATCAGCCATGTCTCATTGGGGGAGGGGTTTTTGCAGTACTTTACTTTGATTCTCTCTATCTTTGAATTATAACGTATTGTACACTAGTTCATTCTAACCGCGAAAAGAGTTAAATATTACAGAGTATTAATTTGATTAGTAAAAAAATACAGTAAAAATATAAAAATTTAATATAAAAGTAATGTATAGCGATATTTAATTGAAAGAAAGTAAAAAAAAAAAATTGATAAATTTTAATTAATTTTGATTAATTAAACACTCCTTATATGGTAAAATGTACAACAGTATCAATATTATCTTGTTAGTGATCTCTAATTAATTACTTTTATTTATTTCTTTTTTTTGGTTTTAGCTAGCCCTAAAATTAAGTTAGAAGGTGAAAGCTAGTAACTATCCAACTTGATATCATTCAACCAACTTCTTTCAATGGAAATGACTAAAATTTAAGCCTTTCACAAACCTATCTCACTTCACAATTTTAAGCTACCAAGTCAACCTCTCTCTCCCCAACCAAGGAAAGGCAAGACCATTTCTACTCCCTCTCTCTCTCTCTTTCTCTCTCTCCCTCCCTTCCTCGCCCCCCAAATATATTAAATAATAATTTAACAAGATGATCAATTCTGTTCAATCCCATGCTTTGCTCCTTAGAGGTGGTTAGTTTGTATTTATAAATTTAAAATCAAGTAATTTGATTCAAATTATTTTAAAAATAATTATTCAAATATAAGTTTAAATAAAAATTTAATTCATCTTGCGTTTAAATAATTTAACATGAAAATTTTATAAAAGATTTGAAATCATTACCAAAAAAAAAAAAAATAGTTATTTAAAATTTTTCATAATAGTGGTTCTATAAGAAGTATTGGTACCATTATTTTGATAATAATCAAAGGTAATTATTAAAAAATTATATATTATTACATAAAACAACACTATCATTTTTATTTTAATACAATTTGATGAAAAATTCATTAAATTAAATTTCCAATTATCCAAACAGACACTCATCTTTTCTTAATTTGTCGATATATATATATATATATATGTACACGTGGAATTCTTACATTACAATTGAGCCGTGTTCCTAAAATTGAAGAAAAAGGTGAATGCAATTTAAAAATTGAGTTTTCTTCTATTTGTATATGATATATATTTGAAAAATCAATTGGCCCATTAGCTCAGCTGGTTAGAGCGTCGTGCTAATAACGCGAAGGTCGCAGGTTCGAAACCTGCATGGGCCATTTTTGCATCATTTTTTTTTTTTTTTTTGGGTCTCTATCTGATGTGTACTGTCTCTGAAGCTTGGTTATGCTTTCCTTTTGTTTTATTCCTGTATTTTTATTTTCTGGCTGGCGTAGTTAGTAAATTATTCCCTAATTCTGATGGAAAAGACAAAGCTCATAATAGTATGGTATTTGATTTGAGCTCATCCTTCTTCTTTTGTTGGGGGGGGGGGGGTGGGGGAGTTGCATGTACGTACTCCATCCATGCATGTAGATCTGCAAGTACGCATAACTCGCACATATTCTTGTCCTGATTCAATCTTCTTAATTGGTTCCCAAGCCATCAAGTTTCAGGAGGCAGAAATGGAGGGCAGCAGTGCTCCACTAATTAGCTAGAGATGACATCTCAATTATCTGATGAGGACATATAATATGGGACCTCTAAAAGCTAGCTAGCTCATTTCCTCACGTCTTCCTGGATAACCTAAAAGAGACATGGTGAATGATGATAAGATTTATATACATTTAATTATGAAACAGCACATGTTTGGAGGCCACATATATATATATATATGCTTTTATGATCTGTCTAAATCTTTTCGAACTCATTAAATCACAAAACACACAAAAAGTTTGCTTAGAGCACCTTGTGTGTACCTTGTATAGCCACGTTTCCACGAGCATACCATTAAGCAGTTTTGTTTTAACCATGGGCCATGCTATTCTGCTTGATCTACTACAAATAGAAGCATCTCTCTCTCTCTTCCCATATATATATATATACCAGTTCACATGCATCCGTGTGAATTTTTTTAATAATTAATAGAAAATATTTTTTAATTTTATAAATTATAAATATTTATTTAATTTTTCTACTAATTTTTTATCAACTTATTAAAATTGTGTGTGAATTTTTATCTTTATTTTATTTTACTTAATTTTAGGCCGAAACACATGCGATGTAAATGATTTTTTACTAAAATTTTATTTTAATACTATGTGTATATCGTTAATTAATTTGTATTTTATTTAGAAAATTATTCTGAAACAATAAATAATGAGTGATTATTAAATAAGATATTTAAATAGATAATAAATAATTAAAGGGCATTTAGATAAAATAAAAGAATATTATTAGGATAATTGGTAGTTAAAAGGTATTTAAAGAAAATAAAAAAATAAAAGAATAAAATTACTTAAATAACTTACCTAAATTAAAAAATTACTTATACACCACTTTCAAATTATAAGTAGTTATTGGTGGTTAAGGATTATTAATAAAAAAAATAAAATATAAGAGTTTCAAAAAAAAATGATACGCCGGACAAAAAAAATTATCACCAAATCTATGAGTTTGCCTTATAATAGTGCAAGTGCAGATATATATAATCCATCCACGTACCTGCCTCTTCCAATTTTGATTTTATTTCTCTAAGAAAAGAGAGAATTCAGTTCATGAACCCAACATATGGATGCACCCAACAGATAGAGTTGTCAAGTCAGTCACTCAATCTACTTCACATCCTCAATGGGACAATGGGTGGACAATTGAAGGGTATTGTCAATTTCTGTCTGAACAAGGAGCACAAGGTTGGCCACTTGCACCCTAAATCAAGACCCTTACGCCGATGAATTTGGCCATTGTTGTAACATGCAGGGGCTTGATAAACCCATTTGGGACAACAAAATATTGGATAAAAATATCATACCGTCATACATTATAATATATTAATTTCAATATGATATGTGATACATAGGTTATATTTATAAAATTCATATTTTGAAAAAAAATTACAATATGTGTGAGTGATATTTAGATTGATATTTTAATTGGGTTGATACATATGCTCTCTGGTCAAATAATTTTTCCATTCCAGGCTCTCTCTTCCTTTGGTTCACAAATTTAATTCAATCCATGCATAGTCAATAGCCCCCCACTTTCTTTATTTCCTGTCCCACAAGTCATTGTGAAAAGGGTACGAGCCTAATTGGAGGGGGAGCTACACTACGAGTTGTGATGAGTTCTAGTCTAGTGTTAAAAAAAAAAATTATTAAATAAATTTTAGACTAAAAAGAAATTTATCCAACTCATTTCTTAAACAGTTTAATCCATCTCTTGAACAGTTCAAACCAATCAACCTTCTATAAAATTTTTAATTTTATTAATTTATTAAATTTTAACTTATAATTCAAGACATTTTATAATCTTTGACTCTGCTCCTGAATCTGATACTTTAGGGCAACAGATGGGACGCATGAGAGAACCAAGACCTTGCAGTGGTACTTTTTAAAGTGCATGGTCCATAATCAAAGACAGCAACCAAACAATGTTTCTCTTGCATACAAGATCGTCGTTGAAGACGCCTGGCTAGATTATTGCCATGTTTAGAAGACCATTGAGACACGTGTTACATGACCATTGGTCCGGGGGCAACGTCATCTTAGCAATTAGCGCACCTAATGGCCCAAGTGCATGTGTGGCCATCGCCTCAAAATCATCAAGTTTGAGTTGATCCCTCCTAATGTGGGCCGATGATGGACATCTGATAAGGGGCACATGAGATTTCTTGTTAAGCCAATCCGTTTCATGTGGCCGATGTATATCCATTGCAATTACAAAATCTCAACATTTTATTAAAAAGTACAGCTAGAATAATATTGTAATAAAATTATTATTATTATTATTATTATTATTTTAAATCTCTTCATTGTACAATATTTTAATAATTATATATTTATGCTAATTAAACTTGGGAGGCAGTTTGTTGAAATTATTCAAGTTAGGGTAATTAGGCTTCTTTGGAGTAACTGCATGACTTGGTTCACCCAAATTTATGAGAAATTTGGGTTCAAACTGTTTGGGAATCATGGCGCAAGGTCAAGTCAAAAGCTGATAGTATTTGTCAATATAAAAAAAATAATAATAATTAGTTAACCCTTTTGATGTAAAAACGATCAATTTAACCAATTTTTTTTTACACAAAGCGCAATAATATCAGTAAATAAAGTTGTAAACAAAAACTTAACTAGAAGAAGTTAAATCTCTTAACATACTAAATAAAAAAAAAAAAATTAGCTGTGAACTTATAAAAAAAAAAAAAAGTCATTTTTTTTTGTCAAACTAAGGTACATTTATATATGGCTGCACAAAAAATTGAATAAACTGAAAATCATATTAATTTGGCCACTTTGGTTTAGGTTTATATCAACATTGAGTCGGTTTTATATTAAAAAACTAACAATTCGATATTTTAAATTTAGTTTTCGGAATAGTAGGTAAAATAACCGAACTGAGCTTCAACAAAAAAATAACTCAATCTGTATCAATCCAAAAAATATAATGCATAACGGAACCTGAACTAACTCAAAACAATATAATATATAATTGTATAATTATTTGTAATGTGATATAAAATATTATAGAGACAAAGTAGTGTACTTAGATTCAAACTTATTTGAATTTTTGACATTGCTTGGATGTGTAGGAACCAAAAATAAAAAAACAACTTAACCTGAAAATCGAATCGATCTAACCTGTTTTGGGTCAAACTGAAAACTAAATCAACCCAACCTAATCTAATATTTTCAGTTGGATTCCAAATTAAAATTCGTTTGATTTTGGATCTAAATTTTAAAAATAAAAAAATTAATTTAATTCTAAATTAACCCGATCTAATTTGACCAATGTACACTGCTACATATTAATTTTCATATCAAAAGCTGACAATTACAAGGCCAAAAGAGCATCGATTGTGACACCGAGTGCCCATTGCTGCGATAATACTGTAGGATCGATCCCGTGTGGTTGGTGATGGCTAAGTACTGAAAGCCATATAACATCCATGGAAACACATGACATCTGAAACAATTGACAACACCTAAAATGATATTAATACGTTTCTTTAAATTTAAAATTCAAAAAAAAAAAAAAAAAAAAAAAACTTCGTTAAAGTTTAATTTGATTGTATTATAAAATGATATTACATATTTATAAATATGAATTTGGACATAATTTCACTTGATATTGCTTAGCACCACGTGAGAACGCGCCTATATATTGAATATCAATAAGGTGGACACATCAAATTAACGAGGGCAACTAATTAATGGATACTACCGCATATGTCCATCTAAGTTTATCTAGCTTTGATAATGCACGTGTGACCATATATACTTCCTCCATCAAAGGCAAGCATTTAGCTACCCCCAAAAGCAAGGAGGGATGGGTTTTGGGTTTAAATGGGCCAAAGCCATTGAGAAACCCAACATCTCTAAAGAAAGAAAGTTTGTACACTTGATATATACATATATGTATATACAGCTCTTCTTTTCTTTATACTTTGTAAAGGTCACTCCACTATTGTTCTTCCTTATTTTGTTTCTTGGGTGGGTCACTGTATGATTATTCCCACGTTAACGTTTTTTATGACGAATTTTAAAAAGTGATAACGATCAATATATATAACAATAATTAAAAATAACAGATGTAATGAAAGTGTAACGAAAAAAAAAAAAAAAAGAGAGTAAAAGATAACAAAGAATGGAATGATTCAAAAATATTATATAATGACATTACGTAATGATTAAATTCAATTATTTAAATTATTTTTAACATGCCCAGAACTATGGATTAGTGCAGTTTGTTTCATGGATTAGAGAGAACAAAATTTGTCTTGTCATTCTACATATCATCAATGTCATCCACACTAATTTGTCAGTTTATAATGAAACCTAACCCTTCTAACTTTTCACTTTGCTTTAGTTTCTTTCCTTTGTCTCCTTCTCATTTTTCACTTGGAAAATAATATCTCTGCAAATTTAAGAAAGAGAGAGATACATGGAAATGGTGTGTGATATTTTCAGCTTTGCCAAGTGGTGGTGCTAAAGAAAAGGAAGAATAAGAAAAAAAAAAAAAAAACAAACAAACGAAAAGCTTGAGTTCAATTATATATTAATCTTACTTTTCTCCCAATTCAATTGAGTAACTTCGTAGGAACCATACATACACTTCAAACTCTATCTGTCTTAGCAATTAACCTAGCCACTATTTGAGCTATTTAATTCATTAATCAAGCACGAATTTAAGGAAAAGAAAAGTAGAGTAAAACAAAATTTTATATATATATATATATAATCGTTTATATGATTAATCTTTACCATTTTTCATACCTAAGCAGCAAGTTCTGCTGACGGGAATACAATCCTAATTTAGCCAGTGTGGATTGTGTACAAATAATGATTTTAATGTAAAATATTTTTTCAAAAACACATTTACTCATATTTTAGAAAAATATTTTTCAAAGGTACGAGTAAATGTATTTTTCAAAAAATATTTTATATTAAAACAAATAGATCTTAGTCTTCAAATTTTAATCTCACCCAGGGTTGATTAGACCTAAACTAAAACTAACTAGATTAGCTTAGTCTAAGCTTAGACCTTCTTTACTTGTTCAAACATAACAAGGTATTGCGTGTGAGTTCATATCCCCTGTCATTTCACAAGTTCATATTTTCTGCAATACTTATTGAAAAAATAATAACTTTGATGACAAGTCGAATTATCTGATTTGATAATTTAACCTTTTAAACGAAAATCAAATAAATTAATCAACCCACCAAAAATAGGGTTACCTATACCTGCACAAAACAATATAGGATTTGAGTAAGGGAATGTGGTTTAAAATTTCGTGAAAAAGTACATAAGTGATTATCGGCATATGCAATCAATGCAAACAAAACCGAGCAACTTGTTGAGCCATGTTGACACATGAACCTTTGTTTAAATTCTTCTACTTTAATGATGACAGGAGCCCTTGCGCTCAAATCTCTCATTTTAGTGGGTTTTAGAGCAATAGATAAACAGTAGTCAATCTTGTTAAATTTCCGATTTAAATTAATTTTTTTTTATTTTATAGTATTAATATGGAAAATTTTGTTCAATTTTATATAAAATTTTAATAGGAGTAAAATAGAAAAAATCTCAATTTTGGGATGTAAAATCTATAAAATCTCAAATTTATAGGTAATTTTACTAAATTTAAAATTTAAGTGATTTTTGTACAATTTTGTCAAATAAAATAAATTTTTATGATTTTTTTCAAGTAATATGCCACAACTATTTCATTAGTTACTTTTTTTTTTAATTTTTTTATTCTATAACACTATCATTTACTATACTACATTAGTTGAGGGCCATGCATATTGTTACACCAAATTGATTACCATAAATTAAATATAGTAGGTAGGATAGAAACTAAGAGACCTATAATAAAATATTACAAATACATTTCAACTTAAGCAAAGAATTAAGATAAAATGAAATTAATATTTTAATGTCAATTATACAGATTACTCTAAACATTTTAACAGTCCCAATCATGTAGTAGGGTAAAAGAAGTATAAAATCAGATATACAATCTTTTATAAACTTTATTAAGGATTCATTTTATTAATACAAGGAAATTTTTGTGTATGATATTTTTCTTGATACATATTTTTTCTCTCTTGACTTATTAATAAAGTTATTAACTTATCAAAAAAAAAAATGAAAACTCTAAATAAAAAATTGTAACATGGTAGACTATTATATTTTTATTTTATAAGCATTTGGTAAAATCTTACGATTTTACAATTTGATTTTTAGACTCTCCTTCAATTTTAAGTAAAATTTTGATTTTAATAAGCTTCACAGTAGTAAATATAAATAGCCTTGTATATTTCTAACTTTTTTTTAATTAAAGAAAAGCCATATAGGGTGCGGTTGGAGTCCCAAAAAAATAAAAAAAAAAACTAATGGATGGGATTGATGTGATGTAAAAATGATAGATAGCAAAATGTGATTGAAGGAATTTGAAAACTTTTGAAATTTCTCGAAATTTTTTAATTTTTTTTTGTGGCTCCAAACGAGCCCATAATATATATTTTTCACTAGCAAATAAACCAAAGTGATAATTCTTCTAAGCCATCGAGGGGGGTAGTTATACCTCTGCTTGTATCTATAATTACACAAAGTTAAAGTACGTTTAGAGTGATAAAAATTAAGATAAATTAAGATACAATGAGATAATTTGTGAATTCGTAATTCGTACATTGAGATAAGAAAATAAATAATTTTTAAAAATTTTTAAAAATTTTCAAGATTTGTTAACAAACTAAACACACTTGATGATAAAGCCATATGGTACACCTCCATAGCCAACATCACTCGAAAGCTACTCCCCCACTCTAGACAGACTAGAAATCGAGAATCCAAGGAAGCACAGGTCTTTGCCCCCCACAACGTACAACACAAACCTCTGGATTTCACAGCACCAGAGTATAGGATGAAAACAATAATGATAAAAAATAAATAAATAAGAAAAGCTTTGCTTTCCTTCTACCCCACAATCCTCTCTTTTACATTTATCTCTCCATAATAAGCCTCCAAATATGCACCTTCGCCATATATCATTTATCCACAGTGCGAAGTGCTATTATAAAGAGTGACCCCTCCCCCTCTCTTGCACTGCTCTCAATCATTTCAAATAATCCCTTCTCTCTACAACCTCACAAATCTCTCCTTTTCTGCTTTCCCTCTCCATGTAGTTATCTTCCTATATTCTTTAATTAACACCACTGTCTTTAACTTTCGTCTGCAAAACTTTGAGCTATATATATATAGAGCTTGCCATCATGTCCATCACAGGAATTTCAGAACAAACTAAAATCCACAAGAAGCCATTCCACCGGAGGAACGACTCCGGCGAGCTCGACGTGTTCGAGGCGGCGAGGTATTTCTCCGGTGCCACCGAAGTCTCCGGCTACAATAACTGCGTGACTTATACACAGAAGGTCGTTAGAGACGAAAAGCAGGGTTGGAGAGGAGGGAGGATTAGCTTAGACGTGCTGCCAATCATGAGAAGCTCAATCCCATCGCAGATGGAGAATCATCAAATTACCACAAAAGAGAAGAAACACAAACAACCGAGCTCTCCGGGGGGTAGACTTGCCAGCTTCTTGAACTCCCTTTTCAACCACCAAACATCTTCCAAGAAGAAGAAATCAAAGTCCACCACCACACAGTCTGTGAAGGACGAAGACGAGAGTCCCGGCGGGAGGAGGAAAAGGAGGAGCAGCATCAGCCACTTCAGGACTGCCTCTGCCGCTGATTCTTCTAATAAGTCCATTTATTCATCGTCGAGTTCAGGGTTTAGAACACCTCCTCCACTTTTACATACTCCCACGAAGACCACCTACAAGGATTTGAGAAGCTATTCGGATCACAAGCCCATGTACAATATTGGCAAGAACACCGCATTGCCAAATGACATCTGTGATGAAAAATTCAAGCTCACCAATGGGTTTTCAGAGAAATCCAAGAATTCCGTGAATGGGTTTCCGGAGAAATTCAAGAATTCGGGAAATGGGTTTTCAGAGAAGATGGATGGATTTAGCAAGTTCAACGCAGTGGGTGGTGGTGATGATGATGGCGCAGAGAGTGACTCGAGCTCTGATTTGTTTGAGCTGGAAAACTATGACTTGGGTTACTATTCAAGTGGGCTACCAGTTTATGAGACTACTCATATGGACAGCATCAAGAGGGGTGCACCAATTTCCAATGGGGTTGCAATGTAATAATAATAGTATTGTAATTTATTTTTCCTTTGTTTGCCATTTATATTTTTATTTCCATTTTCTTATTGGTGTTTGGAGCTGTGAAAAGAGAGAGAATGTTAGAATTTCCAGCATCTAGAGATATGGCCTTAGATTTTGCTGTTTTCTTTGTTGAAAGTCCTTCACAACTTTCTCTGTATGTACAGTTTGGAATGTTGGTCTGTCTCCCCTCTTTCTTTTTCTCTGCTTTGCTTTTGGAATTATATGATGCATGCAGCAGTGCTGTAGCACACCTGAAGTCCACAACTGAGGATCAGCTTGATTAGATTGTGCATGATTGATTGGAGATCCTCCGCTAGATTATCGGGAAACATTCAATCATCACTCCCGTACGTGTGTGTGCTGTTTCCTTTAAGACCTTATTTGACAGCAATAATGGATCCTAATTACCTTAACTAACAAACGCTCTGCAGGCTACAGCTTCGGACTACAAGTATGTGATTCCGTAATTTTTTGAGTATGCAGTGTGAAAGGAGTTTGTTTGGTTGGAACACTTTTTACTTATGGATTATTCATATGTATTTATATATAAATATATATAATTTGAGACAATCTCAATAATAATATAAAAATAAATAAAATAATATATAATTCTCATAATATATACTCAATAAATTAAATAGTCTATAGTTTAAAATTCAAAATATTAAATAAGACAAGATAAAACAAATGACCAAATTATTTCAATTAATATTTTTTATTTTTTCTATTTCGCTCTTTTATAGATTTTATTTTTTGGTGGGGTCATTATACTTTAGATGCAATCACAAATAAATTGTAATTGGAATCATACGATTCAAATTGTGATTCCATAACAAGGTGAAAGATTTCGATAATTATGTTTCAGACCCAATTTAATTCTAGTAAATGCATCCAAATCTCTAATGAAAAAAAATCACAAAAACCCAATTTAGCTCGAACAAAATTCATCATGCCTTTGCACAGGAAGAATGCATTAATCGGATATCATGTGTACATATGCACAAGCAATGAAATGCAGGGGTATAGGTTTGAGATTAGGAATTACTTGGAGGGAGCAAATAGAAAAGTATCTGTTTGGTGTGTGTGTATATATATACATATATCCTCTTATATTGTACTTTTTAAGGTAATTAGGGTTTTGATGTAATCAGACACACCTTTAATTGGTCTAATCATAGGATCAACTTAGAAAAGCATGCATGCAACTCTTATTCTAATATCCTAGTTAGTGTAACATGCATGTACAGATATATACAAAGCCAAACTTGATAGGGTGGTCCTGGCAAGTTTTATTTTAATAAAACCTGAGAATGAGCTTTCTCGCCAGTTTAATTAAAGTTGTGGGAAAAAGAAGTCCTGGGTGATCATGATTATCTCCTTTGGATTAATTTAAGATTCAATTATCCCATGCTAGTAGGGTAGCCAGGGAGCGAGTGCTCGCGAGCTACTCAAATTCAGCTCGTGCTCAATATATCATGAATTTAACTGATGGAATGAAAATTTGATCTCTACCTCGTTTATAGTTTGAACTTTGAGCTACAATTAGGTGCTCAGTTCAAAAATATAATGTATAAGGATGTTAAATATATCTATACTCGACGAATACTCGTTTCTTCCGTCTTATTTGGAGAGGGTATGGAGATATGAATAATGGAGACAGAGATGCATATACGGATTTAACGTGTTACCTAAATAGGTACTGAAATGGGGACAGATATGATAGTCCGCACCTCATCCCATACTCGTTTAAATATTTATTTATTGATTTATGTATTTTTTTAATTTTTATTTAATATATATAATATTTATAATAATTTTTAATATTTATTTTATTCATATAATATATAATTTATAATAATTAGTATGTTTGGTGGGTAAATAGGGATGAGGACGGAGAATCCATTATCTAGTAGAGACGGTTACAAAAATTTTTTTTCCCTGAAACGGGAATAGGGATAAGGGCAAGTAAAGATATTGTTAAACGGAGACAAGGACAGGAACATGAAAGACTATACCCGCCCCATATCTGCTCTATCGACATTTTTAATAATATATAAATGTTATAATATTTTAAACTAAAAAAGTCATTTTAATTTAATAAAATTATGTTAATTTAATTTAATTAATTGATCATATTAATTAATTTATAATATTTCAGACCATAATGATATCATGTTAATTAGTCAAGTAATTTATAAATTGGGTTTAAGCCGATATAATTTTTTTTTTTATTGAGCCAATCTTAAATCTCATCCTATTTGTACGCGCTGAATATGAGTTAGTTAATTCAATTCCATATCCCCATTAGCTAGCTCTCTAGGTTGGGAAAATGCTGCTAATTGGTATATTCTAATTTCTTGGTTAATTTTGTTCCTAATATGCGGGAAAATTGGTGAGATAAGCGAAGTTATTTAATTAGATGGTCGAGTTAGTTAATTAGATACATAACTTAAAATATTTACGTGGCATTTGGTTTAATTTTCTATTTTCTGTTTTATGCTTAAAACAAGAAAATAAAAGATATTTTGTTTTCTTTATTTTGTGATTTTCTTTGTTTTAAGTTGAAAACGCTCAAAATGACTTTTAGTCATTTTTCATTTTATGTGTAAACTCATTTTCTGTTTTTTAAAACAAAATTTGAAAATACAAGTGACCAAATGCGTTGTACTTATTTTCCTTATTTTCAGAAAAATAAAATGACAAATACGCTTAAAACAAAAAAAAAGGAAACAAAAAATAAAAAAACAAACCAAATGGGGCCTTAGAGAAAGTAAATCTATATAAATTTATTCAAGTATTTGATACCATTAAGAAGCTAGATGTTAAATACATATTAAGAGTATGGGAAAAATAATATAAGTAATAAAATTTATAAAGTATATTACTCTATCTGTAAACTAAATGCTGATAAATACAACAAACATTACTACTCTGGCAAGGTTAAAAAGGGAAAGAAATAGCAAGGTTAATGACTCAAAAAACTAAAAATAAAAAAGAAATCGTCTAAGATTAAAGTTACCCACCACAATTTAAGCATGTAAAAGTATTTTTAGTCTAAATATTTTAAAATTTTAAAACTAATATAAATACCCCAATATTGAATAATACTTACGATATAGGGAAAAAAGTAAAATATAATAAAAAGATAAAAATTAAAAGATACAAGGGTAGTAATTATAAAATAAAAAAATGTAAAAAAAAAATACTGCGATTACAGTGTGTAAATTTTTAGTTCTATATTTTGTTAAATAATGTTTTAGAATAAAATAAAAAAATCGAAAAGAGTTTTACCCTGTATATATTTAGTTGTTAATATATTTCGTAACTTGAAAATTTGTCAAATAGTACTTCAATTGACAAAAATAATAAATTATGTATGTCAATCTGAATTTTGTCTGTGAATATTTGTATATAAAATTTATTTTCAGTGTTTCATTATTATATATTAATTAAGTTTTATATATTAATTTATTTTTATCTATTAAATATAATTAATTATATTTATTATATCTTTTCAAATACATATATATGTTTATATTTTAAAATGCATTTAAATTTAATTTTACGTAAAAAAAATTTGATTTATATATATATATATATATATGTGCGCATGTAAATGTAGATTAGGTGGGTTTCTAATTTATATAACAAATCAGGTAATTGATTTGACATTTATATATGTAGTTAGTAGCTAAAATTATCTTATTATTTAATTAATGATTGAAATTTTTTAATTTTTTTTTATTTTTTGTGTCATTATACAAAAAAAAAAATGCTAAAACATATACATGGATAAGGAATTAGTGGGTGTGGTCTCGGAGGCACCCTAGGAGTAGCCCTTAAGAAGGAATGATGACACAACATAAGCAAATGATGGATTAGTCACAAAATGGGTCCGCCAAAGCATGGAATCGGTCAAGTGCGTGGAGGGCCCAAGCGTGTGCGCGATTATTCAAAAAGGGTTCGATGCCCCCTCAATTCACAAAAGAGATTAGAGAGAGAGAGAGAGAGAGAGAGAGAGAGAAACCATATGTAGGGTTGTTGTTTCTTTATTAAAAAAAGTAAAATAAAATAAAAAATTAAAAACTATGTGGAGTCATTTTTTGTCAATTTCTTCTTTTTGTGAACAGTCAAAAGCTAACCCAATATTAATTTTTATATTAATTATTTTTTTAATTTTAAACTTATTTTAATTTTCTTTACTAAAATTTACCAAAAACAATTTTAACTTTCACTAATTTTTTTTAATCCCCCATCAACTTTCTCTAATTTTTATAAGTTTTTATCAAATACTAATTTTTTTTAAATGGTACGTGATAATATAGCCGAATAAAAACTATAAAACGTTATATATATAGATATATATTGATACTTCAAACACACTCTTAATAATAAAAGGGATGGACTATTTGTGAAAGAGACACATATATATATGCATATATATTAAGAAATATTGTATAGTTTTTTCAGTGTTTTTATAATTTTAGGTTGAACCAATCCCAGGATGGCTCCGTCCTAGCAAGGTGGAAATGCAGCAAGCTACCAACAAAACATAAATATGTATATATATGTATATACAAAGTCACCAACTGATCTCACATGATGCTATCATTTTTCTTCTCCAATCACCCGGTGCCTCCTCGTCAACCCTTCACCCCCAGCAATTAAGCTGATCAGTGTTTCTTTTTTCCTTTTCGTTTCTTCAAGAGAGTTCGAACTCATCCATTGATGTGATGAAAGAGAGACTCAAGCAAAGCAACCACCATAGTGGGTACTCGCCTATAATGATAGGACTTCCTGACAGTAACATCCAAGGACAATGACCAAAAACCATTATTCATTTCATCCATACTAATTAAAGAGCAAAGCAAATTTGAATTGGCACCAAGCAGAATCCTCCTGCATTTGACAAACAAATCAAAATTTACTATAAATAATGTCAAATCTGCTGATGTTTTTTACATCAGTTGTGAAAGGGTTCATAGTCACTTTTTATAAGGAGAAAGTTTTACCTATGAAGTACGGATACGGGAAGAGATGCAAATACAGATCTGGAATACGATAATTTTTTAAAAATAAGAATTCGGATATGGAGAAGATATGAAAAAAATAAAATAAAATAAAATGTATATTTTATTTAAAATATTTTTTAAGATGGTATTTATATACTATCAAATATTGTATAAATAATAATTATATAGCATGAAAAATATCATTCAATTCATAAATTAATATCATTCATACTCAAAACTACCAAACACCATTCATACACAAAATACAAATATAAAAAAGCATTAAATACAATTTCATACATCCCAAAATGAAAAAAACTTTTTCATTTTCTAAATTTTAATTGGATCCAACTTCAATTAACTCATCAATCCCTCCTTCATTGACTCTTCCGTCTCTGTCTCCATCTCCATCTCCATCTCCATCATCCATAAATAAGATAGATTCCAATTTAGACTCACCAGGTGAGTGGTTGGCAACCTCAAGAATTCCAAGTTCATATAGTGATTCAATTTTGTCTAGGTCTTTTTTTTTTTTTTCTTTTCCCTTGTCGATCGCGTCTCAAGTGTAACAAAATTTGTATTAAGTTAAATTTTAATTATTTACAGTTTGACTCCTAATTAAATTTTATCACATTAATTTTATCCCTGAATAAAATTTGAAATATTACATTTAGACGTCGCCATATCTTAAAAATATCTTTCTTGTAACTTAGTCATATCTTTCTTATATCTCAGCCGTATTTTAACAGTATCCTTTGCAAAATAAAAAATAAAAAAATCAGGACATGCAACGTAGCGTGTCTGATACGTATATAGTCGTATTCTATCCGTTTTTGTATCCCTCGAGTATTTGATATGAGTGCGACACCTGATTTAAAGTATTTGTGTTTCATAAAATCTCATCATTTAAACTACTTTTTAAGTTGAGATAGATTCAAGATCACTCATTATTAATATTAGAGTTTAAGTTTACCATCAATTTTAGTTTAATCTATTAGGAGGAATGGATTGCATTAAGCAGCCAGGATAGACCATCGCACACCCCTCAGGGACTATAATTGAATGGCTGATGAATAGTTAGGCCTTCAAATATATGACAAGTAATCAAAATTCTTAGGTACGTAGAATGATCACACCTGTGCTTGTGGCTGCGAAGAGGCCGGAACAGGCGTATGGTAATTGATTTCGGAGCATGGTAATTGATTTCGGAGCAGCAGTACATACCCATCATCCCTCATAACGTTGAACATTATGACCACCAGTGCCGGTGTAATTAATGAGTCTCATCAGTAGGCGGTTTCACCTGATTATTTGATTGTGGGATCTCATAATCACTTCAATTATAAGATTAAACCTGTTTAATTGCTTGGCATCACAACTAATTTACAATCAATTGATGTTAGGATCACCTAAAGAAGTCATTTCATTTTTCTTTAGGGTAAATTATAATTTACACACATCATTTTCTTTTTTTTTTTTTTTTAAAGTGTGATCCTTTTATTGTAATAATTATGAGTATAGGATTTTGATTTGTTTTTTTTTTTTTTTTTTTTTCATCAGAAGCTCTATGATTAAATGACCAAGTGACCCGTTGAAAGATATTCATGTGGCCCATTAAATAGGAAATTAATTCGTTAACAAAAATTCATATAAGTTAACATTTCAACAAATTTAAAAAATCAAACACTTGATTATTATAATTAAAAAATCATGACTTAAAAGTAAGATTTGGTGAAAAGCTAATTGGTGCAAAGCACAATTTAACTTTTTTTTTTTTTTTAATAGTTGTAACATTTTTTTGTTTATTTGGATATTATGTTATTTCAATGGTAGAATTGTGAATGGTAATTATTTATTTTAGAGTTTAGTTATTTTAGGAGTTATTTGGTAATTACTCTAATGAGAGTCTTTGTGTAATATAGATAACTAATATATATATATATATATATCGAATTATATCTTATACTCTATGTATATAAACAAATATCGAGTATCAGGTATTAAGTACTTATAAGTAAATTTCAAACTCTTCCTAAATTTACAGGAGTATTAAAATTTAATCCCAGATTGTCTAAATCATATTAGAGTATTTCTCATTAAATTTTTAATAGATTTGATCAGGTTATCAGGTCAAATTTTCTCTTACACCCATCCAATTAGCATGCCTAAAAATGAAAAGGTTTCACCAAAACAAATGGCTTGACAAAAAAATTAAGGGTGACCGACTATACCTTCCATTTCAATAGAGATAATTATATTATTTACCACACACATTTATTATTATGCTATATTGGCCTTGTTTGGAGGATCAACATTACTAAAAAAAAGCATTAATTTTTGGCGTTTTAGGTGTTTAATAAATCATTAAAAATTATTACTTTGCCTACATAGTAGATTGTCAATACATCAATTTTCGTCTGCATGGCAAGAGGTGTAATAATCATTTCACTTTAATTAAATTTAAAAGTTATCAAAATTTTTATCAAACACACAAAAAGTTACTAAAAGTTATCAAAAATTTTTACATAACACTTGAAAGTCTAACAGTTACCAAAAGTCATTAAAAATTTCTATTTGTATTGCTAAACACATCAAAAATGTCAATTACCAAAAATTACCAAAAAGTTAGGGACTTGAGTGTAAGAAAACGTTTGTTAAAAGTTCTATAAAAGACCCATGGGTGCAACGGTCTAGTTTAATTGGAATTTTTAATTTCTTATTGGGCTAGTACAGAATTTAAGGTCCAATACTGAACCGGGCCGAACATAGCCTGGTACAACTTCTATCACTTAATTTCCAAAAGTGGAACAAACCACAAACGGGCAATGGAGTCGAAATGCGACCGAAGTAATGGTGCCTTTCGGATAGAGAAAGAAATTTATCACAGTGGAATCAAAAATCAAATGGGCAAAGGTATTTTTCACAATTTATATCCAACTAACATCTTTTAACAATATCTGGGAGTTTATTCGAGACGTTCTTTATCACAAAAAATATAATTATTATATTTTATTATTTATAAAATTATTATGTTATATATTGTATTTAATATTATTTACAAAAGCATTTATTGGTGGATTGAAAAAATATACTTTGTTTAACAAAAAAAATGTCTTGGTTTGATTTTTATTGGCCTCTTTATGTTTAAAAATTTTGAGTTAATGTTTAATATTACGATAATATATTTTTGTAATTCCACCTTCGAGCCAAGAATTTTAAATTAATAGTAATTTTGTAGTAAAATTAAAATATCAAAATTTTTTGAATAATTAATTTATGTTCAAAATCAATAGGGTCACTTAACCCTTTGCCTAACATTGTCCCTCACTAACATAATGATTAGTATTAAATTGCTTATATATTAGTAAGATTTTTGTATTTTTATTTAATTTACATGTAAAATAAAAAAATAATTGTATAACAATAGAAAATAATATTTATTAATTATTATATAAACAACCCTTGTATTTGTCCCTTGCAAAGGTGAAAGTTTGAAATTGGGCTAGACTTTCCCCAACTTTGCCCACCTCCAATTCACGAGTTTACACGTCTCAGCTCAGGTTCCAATAACTAATATATATATATATATATATTTTTTTTATTCCTACCACATTGATAATCGTAATAACAAAGTCAATTGGGCATATTAAAATCTGTATAAATATATATATATATATATATATATTAATTTAATGAATTATGCAAGTTACAAAAAAAAATATTAATACTTAAAAGTACATAATACTTCTTGTAAAACATTAAAAAAATAAAGTAAAAATATGGAACTACCTTGAGAGAATATTAATTAATTGTAAATTAAAAAATATAAATCCTAAAATGAAAATTAATTTTTTTCTTAGTGTATTAATGAGAGAGAGAGAGAAAGAGAGAGAGAGAGAGAGTGAAGGATTGCACGTACGTATGGCGTGAAATCATCATATTAGAAATTAGTAATTAGGAAGGGTTAGATAAGTAATTATCTTTTAAAATGATTGTCAATTTTGGTCAAAACCATCTCAGATCAATAATGAAATTTACATTTAAATTAACACAATGATACATGAGTAATTTGATTTAATAATAGATAACACCAACTATAGATATCTAGATATTAAATCTATAAATATATAAACTCAATAAGCTATATATTTGACAAAAGTTTAAGATGCAACCCACTTATTTATATATATATAAATATATATATCAGTTTTACTTTAATTTTGTATTTGATTTGTGATATTATAGAGCTGTATGGAGCTTTAACTTAAAAAACACTAAAAAATTTTTAAAATCGTAACTTTTTCAAACTTCAAAAAATTCTAATATTCTTAAAAAATTTATCAAAATCCCTTCGAACAAACTATTATTATATAGTGCATTCCAATGGATTTTGACAAAATTTTAAAAAAGTTTGACTGACATTTATAGTAAAAAATTCCACAAAACTCTTAAAGTTTTCAAGACTCTCCATTAAAATTTTGGCACGTGTTACTTTATATAATTTTTAACAACTTTATATCAAATTAAATACTAATATTTAATCATTATTTCAAAACAAGTTTTTATACTCTAAATTTCAAAAAATTTCACTTCTATAAAATTTTAGCCTTTTTTCACACTCTAAATGGCCTCTAAATACTTGAATTGGACTTTATATCACTATCACATGTGGATGAAATGGCATATACCGCACTCCCAAATTTGTTAAATCATATCTTTTATGCCATTTTATATCTTAGTAATTAAGTATTAAAAAAATTTATTCCATAAAAAAAAATTAATCAGATAGTATGTACAATTTCATATATTAATCTATAATAATAGTTGTACCTTATCATCCTATCCCTGAACACCCTAAAAGTAAAAGGTACATTGCCTTACTGCCTTCTAGTTGTCATGCAATACTTTTTACAGGATAAAAAAGGGCCACATGGTGAAAAGTTGGTGAAGCGGGGTCACTCAAAAACCACCCACTCCCTAGCCGCACATTTCCTCCCATCATCCTCTGAAAAAGCCAGGTGGATGCGCGCCAAAGCCTCCAAATGTCATTCAAGGGTCTACTCAATCTCCAATAACTCCATGGTGGTGCCCTCCTCTGGGGACCTTATCTACAAATGCATCCCATTCTCACTTGCAAGAGTGTCGATGGTGGTGTCCCCCTCTTGGGACCTTATCTACATACATCCCATTCTCACCTATAAGAGTGTCATGGTGGTGCCCTCCTCTAGGGACCTTGTCTACATACAACGCATTCTCACTTCTAAGAGTATCGAATTATCGATTGTTTGGAGTTTTGGCTTCTTTTCCATGGCTCAATATCTTTTGAAAGGATATTGAGGGTGGGAGGATGGGCTCGAACTAGGACTGGCCATGACGATGGTGGGGAGCATTTATCATTTTTTTGTTTTTTTTTTTTTGAGTTCAAGAGCGTCATTTGATATCCAAGATCACCTTTGAATCTTGTGGCTCAGTTCAGTTGCCATTATTGAAAAAAGGGAGTTCACAGCCCCCGTGGTTGGTAGAAGTGGAAGAACTATTTTATTACGCAAAGAAATGGGCAAATTTGGGTGCCCACATACATGCCCTACCTTTTGATTTAAAAGCAGAAGGCAGCCCAGAAAGCGATAGTCAAAAGAGATTAGACACGCACCTAATCACCCGCATTAACTAATTGTTTAAAGATTAATTATAATATATACCCATGTAACCCATCCAATCTCTCTGCAGTAAAATGCGCAGTGTTGTACTATGATGGAATCTCTCTCTCTCTCTCTCTCTCTCTCTCTCTCTCTAAGCTACAAAAGACCTTGACTTGTGTCGTTCCTTTTTTTTTTTTTTAATCATTAGGGGTGGTGGAAATCATATTGACTCTCAAGTGTATCTGCTTCGGCCTCACCACCACAACACTACTGAAAAGAAAAAGGAAGCCAAAACCCAGCTTACTCTCCCTATCTATCTATTGTTCATTCTGGTAAGCAAAGCCATTCTGGCTCATCATTAAGGTTGTTTTATGTTAATTTTATCGTGCTAAGAATGTCCCCACGGTCAATTTATCATATGGGTCTTGCTCTATTTGATAGTTCTATCATGCTTATGCAGTTACATGGAGGTTTCAAGCATTTTAGGGTGTTTTTCTTGAGTTCTAAATTCTGAGAGTGGTAGAATTATTAGGTTCTAATCCTGGCTGAGTAACGTCTTACTTTGAATTTTTTTTTTTTATTGGTTTTGTTTCCGTATTAGGTTTCTGTTCTTTGAATTTCTCCTTAATATTTTTGTTAAGTTTTCTGTGGACGTTTGGGGTACCCTGTAGTTGTCCTTTTCACTTGTCCCTTTCAATTGAAAATCTATAGTGGTTTTGGGTTGGTTTTGTGGGATATAATGACTCATGCTAATGTTAATGAGCTGATTCTCTAATGATTGTAGATTTTTTTATTCTTCTTAAATAGTTTTTCAACCTTTGTGGGTTTTCAGAAATTGGAGTTGGATTTGGCTTCTGATCCGAACTGCACGGTAAAGATTAGTCTCGTTTTCTGACTTGCAGTTGATTTTGGGACAATATTTTCAACTCTATTGCTTCTCTCCAGGGAATGGAACTTTGGAGGCATGCTTCAGAAGGGAAGGGTCCTGTGTTATGTAATGAAACAGACCCAACAACTAGTGGTCTTGCTAGAACTAGAAAAGTCTCTATGGGATGGGACACCAGAAAATCTTATGATTTTGATAGCACGTTGGTCTCTGGTAGAGAAACAATTGACAGCATGGAGTTTATGGAATTGGGTCGCCCTGATGTGAGGGGACAGTCATATACGGGTAACCAGAGTTTGGATGCTTTTGGGGGTGAGATTGGTAGTAATTTTAGCAGAAAATTACCTTCACCTGCTTCTATGCTTCTTTCAAATCCATCCTTTGGGAAATACGAATCGGGTTCAAGCCTCTCCAGTCCTGTTACCGAATCAGATAGTCAAAATTCGTCACTAAATGATATGGCTAATCTGAGACAAGCTAAGAATTGTGAATCAGGATTTGTTTTATCATCAGTGGGATCTTCATCGACGTCGAAGAAAGCACGAGCAGCGAATTTGTACTCCCCGAACCCCATATGCCAAGTTCATGGTTGCAACCAGGATTTAAGCTCTTCAAAGGACTACCATAAGAGGCATAAAGTTTGTGATGTTCACTCTAAGACTGCTAAAGTTATCGTCAATGGAATCGAGCAAAGGTTTTGTCAGCAGTGTAGCAGGTACAATCTATCCCTATTAACAATTTTATATTGAATATTAGGGTCCAGTTTGGGTAAAAAATTGTGTTAATCAATGATGTAGGAGAACTTAGAACTCCCATGTATGCTTCAGCTCATAAAAAAAAAAACCCCAATAAAATATGACTACACATTTGTGAAAGTCGCAAGATCACTGCGGAGTGGGCTGCCATTGCCCTGCATTAGCAAGACTCAACACTGAGTAAAGATTCTCTTGTAAATCTCCCTTTATAATTTATAACAATCTTGAACAGGAAAAATATAATATACGTATATATAAGTATTGAATTGAGGGGTGGAGATACGTTTCTTCAATTCTCTCCTGCCCCTTCTAGAAGACATCTGCTGCTCCATACGGACCTACACTTTGGCATAGGTGCAATGTCATCTTTTTAACTTTGACTGCATTTAAGCAGTTTTATGTGAAATTGGAACCATCTTTAAAGCTGTTTGTCAGATTAATCAGACATTAAATTTTAACTTATATTCTACACTGGCATCCATATAGATCCTAGTGACTGTTGTGGGATCTCCTTTCAAACTTGTCATTTTCATGGAGCAAGTTGAGTTGTGAATAAGGTCTTAATTACTTTTTCCAGTATGAATTGATGGTAACGGTTTGCCACCAGGTTTCATTTGCTGGCTGAATTTGATGATGGTAAACGCAGTTGTCGCAAACGCCTTGCTGGTCATAATGAGCGTCGAAGAAAGCCTCAACTTGATGTTCTCTCTGGTAAACCACAGAAGTTGCTGCCGGTTTATGAAGGTATCTGCTTTTTATCGGTCTCCATGAAGCTTTGCAATCGAAAATTCATTCTTTTTGTTGTTTGACATTTCCCTTCTGGCATTTACTGTATTTCTTAGTTGATGGCCCAAGTTTTGTCTAAAATGACTGTTTTGGGGAATTTGAATCAACCCTAGCAACAACGACAATTATATGCAAAGAAACGAGTTGAAAATCAAATACACAAGAGCACAAGATTTGAGTTGTTCGGCAAATTACTTATGTTAACAGGTATGGTATACCTGATTTTCTATTAGTGACCTACAACAATGGAGCAAGGTTAACGATTACAAGAATGAAGAAAGAACCTTTGAAGAAGTCCTTATAGAAACCCTTCTCACCTTACTCTTTGTTTTTATTTCTCACAAACTTTAGAAAACCCTAATTTGAACTTACATACACAATATTTGATACTTCTATCAAATAGTAGGGAACATGCCCTTCATTACATTGTAGAAACCTTGTGAATTTGAGAGTTCATGAATTGGACACAGCACTATCCTAAGCTTTCTCAAAAATTAAAGAGACATTTAGAGGAAAAAAGAGGTTGCATTTTGCAGGACAGCAAGATTTGCAAAGATCGAGTGCATATCTTCTCATCGCTTTCTGTGTATTGTGTGGACTAAAATTAAATTTAATGATTTTTTATTTTCTTTTTATTTCACGTTTTGTAATTTTCTTCAACACCACTTTATTTTGTTGGTTATGGTAAGGTTATAGAGCACCTTTCACTTTCACAATCTTATAAGAATATCCTTCCTGGAGCATTAATCCACTTCCAAATTAGAACAAAGTGGGAGCCACCACAACACCCAGATTCCTCTTTGTGCCTGCTGCTTTTTTGAAAATGGAAACCCTATGTCTGCATAAAGAATCCATTGTTAGCCTTTTTATTCCATCTTGTGATAGCCTAGTTTCCCCCTCCTATGTGGTCCACTGGTAAAATGGGAGCCACCGCAGGGTAGGCATCCAGATCCAAATATCAACCATGAAACTATAAAATAAAATAATTAATAGAAAATGAAATTCTATAACTCTTACCAAGAATTTTTTTTTTTCCTCTAACATTATATATATAATTATATATGTCCACATGGACTCTTATCTGATCTGCTCTAATAATTTTATTGTGATAGAAGATGGTTAGAAGTGGATGTAACGAAAAACAAAATAGCTACATTGGTTCTTGGGCATCTAGTCTTTATGATTTAATCTGAAACTAGAATGGAATGAGAGAGACACTCAAGTTATTAAGGAGGAGATAGCGTATTCTGGCAGTTTGGGGAAGCATGGCCCATGATTAATTCCAGTGTTAATGTTCAATGTTTATAAGGTTTTTCCAATGGACTTATAACATCATTTCTGAGCTGTAAAATAACTCCAATTAACAGATGTTTATTTTATTTTAGTAATACAAATTTTATGGTTGGCAGGTGCCAGATTTCTGCAGGCTAATTCCCTTGCAAAAAGATCATCCTTTGCTTCCCCGGACACCCTTGGCAGTGGTTCACGAGGAAATGAGCTAGCTAATAAGGGCCGCGTCAAAGTAGAAGAGGTGCCAATTTGCAGCCCTCATATTATGATGCTAACTGCAAACAGGCAATTACTTTCGAGACCTGTTTTTCACCAGAATGGCAGGGGAAACGAATATTCATCGGAGAAAATTTCGTCACAGACTGGCTGTGCCTTCCTTGGAACGGCATCAACAATTCAAGCAGTATCCGGAGTGTCAAACTCCAAGGGTGCTCTCTCTCTTCTGTCACCTCAGCCGAAAGAATTGTTGAGCCATTTGACAGGGATTCCCATGGTTAGCCCTTTGCTCGTACCTGGTACCAGTGCACCTAGCTATGAAGATCAAAATTCCGAAATTTTTGAAGGAGTAAGTATAGAAGAAAAGCTTTCACCAAATGGGTTTTGGCCCGGGATGAATTCAATGGCATTTGACCAGCTACAGCCCCCATTGGTTTTTGATGCCAGCCGTGGTGCTAATAGTTTCGAAGTACAAGTTGGTGGGGTTTTTCAAAGATCAGATTCTATTATGAAGTCTCAAAGTCCTCAACAAGGGCCCACTGTTGATTTGGTTCAACTGTCGTTGCATCTTCAACGAGTGGAGCAGCAGAGGAATTCTGTGCAAATGAAGCAGGAAAATGATGTCTTCTGTTCTTTCCCATCCGTTTAAGGGCTGTGTAAGCAACTGGGTATGTATATGCATGGTCAGAACTAGGGGAGTGCTGGACTGGTCAAGTTTAGCTACATAATGTTCTATTAAACCAACTTGGACTCCAAGGATGCTGTGTCAATTTGAAGAAATCCTTTACGCGCAAATGTTTTTGGAGATTAAATGGGATGTGATTGATTTATCATGAGCCTGTGTTTGATGTGAAGAAATCCCATCGTCGCATTGTAGTGTTGCTTGCAATGAGCACGAGTGAAGGGGGGACGGGTGGAGAGTGGTCAGAACTAGGGGAAAATGTTTTGCAATAAACCCAGCTCGTGGTAGGACTCAGGTTGACTGTATATTATATATATATATATATATCATGAACTTATAATGTTTAGACTTGGTGAAGTTTTTTCAAGATTTAGTTGGTAACTTCTCTGATAGATAGTGGATGTAAATTATGTGTTATGTACCAAGAAATTAGAGAGTGCGAGGATCTGAACTTTGGAGAAACTTGGGCTTCATGATCATATGGATTTAATAAAGGTAATCTTTAGTTTTCATTGTTTTTTATATATATTTTAGATTGAAGTTTACATATAAGCATACTTGTATTGTATGCGTGGAATCAAGATTTTATATGTATGCTATGTATATAGAATACTTGAAGAATATACGTACATTACATCTTTTAAAATTATTAGATACAGGAACTTGATTTTTATATATTGAATGCCATGAATCCATTGATTTCACAGTATTGAACCTAATTTCTAGCTATAAAATTAACCAATTGGTGGGCTTTATTTTTATGCTTTTGAAATTAATTATGCAAAATTAATATTAGAAGTTCATAATTGATATTTTTTTACCCCATGACTTTTGTTGAAATAATGTTCTTTTTTATTTCAAAATCAATTTACAGAAAAATTTAAGATTAGAAATTATTATTAGGACTGAATAGTCTAATCGATTATTCAATTACAAATATATATATATATATATTATTTTTTTTCTTAAATTCATATTCATAAATTGGGTTTCAAAACTAAATCTTCTTAATGTATTGCATCATGTTAATTTGTACACGAGTTATAAAATCTATATTTAGGAGTGGAAACGAGTTGAATTGAGCCAAATTTTAATTTGTTTAAACTCAGCTCAAGTTTTTTATATCGAGCTCGAGCTCCATTCAAATTTTTATATAAATTCTAGTTCACCTAGATAAAAAAGAATTTAAACTCAAGTTTGACTCGCGAATAACTCGATTAAATCAAAATAACATCGTTTTAATTTAAAATATAATAAATAAAATATTATAAAAATATAATAAATATATTATTAAATATATATATATATATATATATATATATTATTTTATCAAGTCTGTTCGCGAGTTTTCGAGTCAAACTTTTCTAAACTCGATTTTGAATTTGAACGAGTCACAAATCAAATTCGATTCGAACTCGTTTTAATCACAAATCGAATTTTTTTGAATCTAAGCTCGAATAGCTGTCAACATAAGTTTAATGTCAACCCATATTTTGTTATCTAATTTTATCTTATTTTATTTTAAGTTTTTAATTTAATTTTTTGTACACTCAATCCGTGATGAATTAAGTACCGAAGTGCCCTATTATTAAAAACTAAAATCTTTTCGTTAGTTTAAATTTAGTGACACCCACTAGTTTGAGAGAAGTAAATTGTGAGTCATTTGGTCAGTTTCTTTTTGTGAAATTCATTTCGATATTTTTGAATTTTATTATTTGACAACACCTATGCACTTGCGAGCACAGAACACAGATTCGTCTGTGGACCATATCCTAAGAAGAGAAGAGAAGGAAGGAAAACAAAAAAAAAAAAAAACTCATCCACGATCAAAGTTCCATTTATGATGAGTTCTCTGTATCTTTCTCTTTAAAAAAAAAAAAATGGAAAAGAAAATTCATAAACTTTGGGGGCATTGAGAGCAAAATTTTTAGCAACTTTTGGTATTGTTTACTAAAAGTCATTAGTTATAATTTTTTGTATATTTGATAAAATAAATAATAATTTTTTATAATTTTTGAGTGTTTAGTAAAATTTTTGACAAATTTTAATAATTTTTAATAATTTTTTATAATTTTTGATAATTTTTAGTAACCTTTTGAGATCTAAGCAAAAAAAAAATGATCAAAATTAATAGTTTATCAAACGCTCAAGAATCAAAAATTAGTATTTTCTTCGCTAAAAATTATTCCGGAAATGCCCTCCAAAATGTGCCCAGCCAATATGTACTCTATTGGGTCGACAGTCATCTCATAATACTATGCGCATGTTCCAGTCACATGGCCATTCTAAAGCTTATTTTAACTTGAATAATATTTTAAACATAATTATTAATTAATCAACAAATTGGTATATGGTAGCTATTACAATATTAAAAACTTATCTTGGCATGATGTTTAATGGACTTTTTTCTATTAAGTGTGAAGTCTGATTTAGATAAAAGTTAAAAGTATATTTTTGTGTTTTAGGTTTTTTTTTTTTTTTTTTTTTTTTTGTATATGTTAGGATTCTTTACAACTATAAAAGAAACGTCTAGAATTACTTCCATTATAACCTTTTACTTTTATTTTTTTATCATAGTAAAACACTCTAACACCCCATGATTATACGATTAAGCAATTAGTTTAAATTAAAATTATATAAATTTCAATGTCTTATTTTTTTTTTTATTTCTTTTAGTTTGTGATTTTTTTCTATTCTTAGTTTACCTTCTATTACATTACATGTATTTACTTATGGGTTTAAGTAAGCGGATCCACAACATTCTCGCCTTAACATCTCTTTATCTATATCTATATCTCTATCTCTCTCTCTCTTAGATTACAATGAAAAGATGACTTAGTGAAAGGTTAGTTTCAATGTGAATTAGAATCAAAAGACAATAGGAATAATACTATGTACGTAAAGTTTCCCAAAAGAATGTCAAGTACGTTACCAGTGGGCATAAAGGCTTTCTCTTTTATATATATACAATAGTAATTGGAAAGAACATTGAATTCATCCAAGAACTTCAACATGTATGTAACGTGTACCTACTTGCAACTGTAGCATAATCTGTAACATCTCCGTACGACCAATCTAGCCAGATCTCACGCAAAAATTTTTTTAATTAAAAATGCATAGAGTTCAAATTAAGCTTAATTCTCACACGTTAATGTTTAAGCCCCATTGCTGGTGATTAAAAATCATACATAACAACTTAATTAATCATAAGAATCCCAGAACCATCAAAATAATGAAAATGAAAAAGAGAACATAACTCCTCAGCGCACAGTTAGGCCTAAGTTAAGTATGACCAAACAATTGTGATAAATAAGAAAAACGTAATTTTAATTTTTCCATGGTATTATGGAGTTTAGTTAGTTTACCTTGTATCGAGAATATAGTAAGTAACATAAGTAATTCTTGTTGTGCGTTCTTCGTACACAAGACGCACATCCTCAGTTCAGGGTGCGCTAGACGCGAGCTGGCGTTATTTAACCTTAATTTTATGTTGTTTTAAGGCTTCTCTACTAATATTTGGTGTTATCCTATGAAAAAAAAGAGGGGCCACTAGGATTTGAGAGAAAAAAAACACCTATATCAACTGTTCTTATTAATTAAAGATCATTTGGTGATGCGTGACGCTGAGTCAAGATTCTGTTTGAATTTACTTTGTTTATTTTAGATTAGTTTATTTTCTTTTATTTTATTTAGGATTAGTACATGAGATTTATTTAATTTATCTTTTAAAAGCTATATGTTTGCATTTCCAATGGAGTTTATATTATATATATATATTAGAGAAGAAAACTCTTAAAAAATCTAACTTAATTAAGATTAAGTTTAGGATTAATTTTTTTAATAAATAAAACTTAAGCTTCTTGTAAACACTTTTCGTTCATTCAAATTGTTAATCAAATACAAATTTTTTTACGCAGCCGTGGCCTATGGGCATTTGATAAAATATATTATAGAGTATGATAAGTTGCTCCTAGTTCTACAAAAATACTATTTTGAATTCACAAGAATTTAATAAGAACACAAAATTATAGAAAATCTAACATAATGATAGGATATTTGAAAAGATATCACTCTCAAGTATGACAAATAGGTTACTCTTAAATCCATAAGAACGTGACATTTAATTTGCAAGAATCAAACAAAAATATAAAGTTCTAAGAAATCCTCTAATTGATTAATAACTTGAATGAATTGAAGAATAGATGAAATATATTCACAAGAAATCTTATTTATGGAGAGATTTAACCTTAAATCTAATCCAAATTAAAATTAATTTTCTAAAAATTTTTCTATCCAATCTATTAAATTATATTCTTTTAATGGATTGGATAGAAAAATTCTTTAAATAAATCAATTTTAATTGAGTTTGAATTTAGATTAGTTTTTCTGTAAATAAGACTTCTTCTAAATATTTTTCATTCATTGGAATTATTATTCAGATAAGGACTTTTTTAAAATTTTATGTTCTTATTTAATATTTGTGAACTTAAGATTGTGTTTTTGTACATTCAAAAGTAACATATTGTATTCGAGAACAAGATACCTCGCCCCTCTGCTGTATCGTTTGGTGGAATCTGAAAATATCCATTACAAGTTTAGCGAATCGTGTAATCGATCAAGAAGTTGGGGGAACAATTATTATAGATTTAGTCTCTGTCTCTAACGTTAACTTGCGGTAATTGAACTATTGATTTATTGAGTCATAGTGGATTACTTTGAATTGGTCGCCAGATGGAGACTCAAAATTTTATTTAGAGGAAGTCGAAAAGTTTTCATTGAAATCGTTAAGCTAAAGAAAGGTTATATAAAAACTAATCACTTGGTAAGAGTCCAAAGCTGGTCATTGTGAGAATAAAAACATCGATTGAAAGCTAATAAAGTTGTTTCTACAAGCACTAGATCGCACACAAGGATTGGAACAGAAGTAGCTAGGTCTTAGCTGTCTAATGTAACATTGCAGATAGTTTCAACTGCCGCAGCACCGATGCACTAATTAATAACACAAAGATCACTACTCAAATGAGAAGGTGAATATAAATTAAAGCCAACGGCAAAGAACCTAATTGAAGATCCCACGTTGTCTTTTCAGGTGTCCAGCAGCGCTCTTCATTTTACTTCACCCCTGGGAAACACCAAATAAGCATTAGCGTTGCAAACAACAACAATTTAGTTACCTAAATTACACTTAGTATTTCTATATTTTACTATCAATTTCACCTGGTAGTATATATTTTAAATGATCCCACTATGTCAACTTCCTTCAAATTAAGTGATGCAAATTTTTTTCCAGCCTCAATTTTTTTTTTTCCCCGTTAAGTAATGGAATGGATAAAGTACTTAAACTAGATTAAATGTACAAGGTGAGACAATTTCAAATATAAATTCTAAAGGGAGATTGGTGGTAAGCTAGAATGGTGTCAAGTTTAATCCAGGGGGAAATGTTTTCTTACATTGTTACTGCTCTCGGAAATTGACCCAGCTGTTGAACTTGGGATGTACCTAGCCCACTGTTAATATTTTGAAAAAATTATATGGGAATGATGCATATAAAAAGAGCTTTGTTCAATGAATATATATCATGCATACATGCATAGAATTGTTTGTAAAAAAAAAAAAAAAAAAAAGTCGCTTACATTCTTTGCAGCTGCGCTGAAAGCTTCTCGGTGCGGTATCTCAGGATTGGCTGCTTTGATGCGCTGTATCTCCTCCCTTTCATTTCAAAACAAACACAAATTTAACTCTATTTCAGATTTTTGACACTACCATGCAACGACTACTAGGTTTGCTAATTGTATAGAATATTATCGATTGTGTTAAAATCATTGAATATTTGGAAGATTTATCCTCACTTCATGAATCGATTGTAAGCTGATGGAAGCCTATGCTTCTTCTCAGGTGCTGCAAAATAATCCAATATGCACACCAATACTTGTGAGAACGATTTGCATGGGGTTTACTATATATATATATATATAAAAGCAAAAAATAAAAAATAAATGATAAGGGATATTGATTGATCTACGTTTCACAACAAAGGGTACTTTGGGGGACTCTGGCTCTGACGTTGATGAAGAAGATGAAGAAGGGTGGCCTTTCTTGATTTCACAGCCAAAACCCTGTCTCAAATGGAATAGAGACAACATTCAACATTCGTTAGACATCAAACTCTCAACTTCATTTTTTTTTTTTTTTTTTTTTTTTTGGTGGTGCTCATTTAGGAGCAACATGCAAATTTTCCTTTAACAATCATAGAGGAGGGAGGAAAAAAATGAAAATGAAATAGAAAAACACAGACATTATTGTTGTTGCCAGAGCAGCAACTGCTATTAACTATATATATCTATACTTTGGTTACTAAAATAATTAAGTAGTGTTGTATTACGAGATTGGAGCAGTACCCTTGATGGCAAGTAAGCTAAAATAGGAGTAGTATGGAGATTAACCTGCAGACTTGTTTGATGATCGAAACATTGTCCTTGCAGCGGAGGTCTTGTGCTAAGAAAAGAGAGGTTACTGCAATGGCCGCATTTGACTGTCACAGTGTCAAGCAACCTCTTGCATGGAATTTCAACCTAGAGAGAGAGAGGGAGGGGAGAGAGAGAGAGAGAGAGAATCAAGTCTGTGTATGCATGATCTAAATTTTGTTTGAATTTTATCTGTTATACATACAAAAGCATTGAACAAGAGAACAAATTAAGTGACAAGAGGATAGCTATTATATCTCGAAGAAACATCGTACGAAAGTTAACAAAGAAGAGACGTACTGCAGTATAACGGAACCAGATACAAGATTGTCTTGGGCTATAGTCTGGTCTAAAAAAAAAAATTAGTTTCAAAAATATATTTTTTTAAATTTAGCCAATGTTAAATTTTTGTAATTCTATCTATTCTACTTTTGAGCCTTTATTTAGTCTAAATTTTTATAACACAATCTACTTTTTTTTTAATCATACGCTGAATTCAAATGAAATTCAAATCGTGGGTCTACTCTTAGCAATATTGAAAAGAAAAAAGAAAATATTAATTCAAAAAAAATATAAAAATTTAGCATCCGCAACGTTGATTTAAAAATCTCTCCCTACATTATCATTGTTGCAGTAGAATTTAACCACCAAATTCGAGATAAATTGTGTGATTCCTTTGAGTCTAGGATAGCAAAATATGAGATGAATTGTGTGATTCTTTGATACTAAAATATTGAAATATGAACACAGAAAGGCACGAGGGAAAAAAAGCATAGTAGCCAGTGATTCCTTTGCCTTGCCCTTTGTAGCAAGGGATGGTATAACGAATTGATAGTTATTGACAGAGATTGATGAGATATAGATTGGTTTTGTTGACTTTGCTGCTTTCTATGGGAAACAAGGTCATGTATATATTATAGGGTTTCAAAAGAGTGCATATGTGTGTGTATCCATATACACATGTATACATACACTTGTATATTCGAAGAATTATAAAAAGTTAGGGCTTTCTGAAGCAACGTTACCGCAAGAACAGTGTTGCAAAAGTTGCACCGGACGTAACACAGATGGTCACCTGGTGGAAGCAAATCCATGGTGGGTTTCTCTCCTGAGCTCATATTAGAAGAAAACAAGAAGAAGAAGAGGAGGAGGAGGAGGAGGAGGAGGAGAGGTTTGAAGTTTGTGATCTGAAGGTGACAAAAAAGATATAAAGATATGTTGCAGCTGGCTACTTTAGTTACATGTCAAAAAAGAAAATCAATGGTTACTAACCGACCCTAATATACCATTAATTTCTGAGTTTTACAAAAAAAACTGAGGCCACTTGAGACTGTTTACATGCAGAGAAAGACGTTTACCCTATAGGGCAGGGTTCCACATGGACAGATAAAAGGTGTGCTAATTAATTAGGGTTTGGAACTTTGTACCATGTATCTTGCCTAAACCATATGTGCCTGCTAGTATTTGCTGAGTTGAGCAAAACTATGTGCACCACTGATCAGTTGGGATTGTGAAATTTTAGCCGTAGATGTGAGTAGGACTTACAGACAATCATCCACATCAACGAATAAAATTGCACAGGGGAGAAAGTCATGATTATATATAGCGTAATGATATAGATCAAACCAAATCAAACTTTTTTTCACTAAGTGAGATCGGTTATATAAATTTGTCGACGCCAATTAGATGATTTGTCGACGTAAATTAAATATATAGCGTAATGATATATAATCAGAAAAATGAACCACAGTAACGTGGCAAGATAGTCCAATTAATCTAAAAATATTAATTTATTAAAATATGTTTTTGTTATATAATTGTCATTATCATATTATTCTAATCTTATTTTTTAGTAAAAGTTTTTGATAAGATATATTTACAAATTTTACGTTTAGCATATTATGCTATGCAATTATAAAATTCTATCAAAAATTTTTAACAAAAATGATATGACTTAGTTGTAAGTCTATTACTTTAAATAAAAGGTGCATTAAAATATATTTTTATTACAAAATATCATTACCATTATTCTGAGAAGATTTTCTTGTAAAAGAATTTAGCAGTGAAGGGTTTTTCTTAACATATCTCAAACTTTGATATAGGTGCTATATATAGTCTTTCTGTGCCCTTTGATTTTGCGTGAAGTGGGAAAGGGACAGAATGTTACAATTGAAGTCGGTAGAAAGGTTGTCCTTAGGACGATGGTACTTAACAAACAAATGAAGATGAATATAAATAAACGTAGACAACAAAACTATAGAGTTTAACTAAATGATTTTATGTTTTTCTACAATTATTCTCACAAATTTAATTACATTATCATAATTATTCTTAATAAAATTAAGCTTATTATAAAAATATCATCTCTTTATTCCCTTAAAAAAATTTTAAACTTATTATAAGAATATCATCTATTTATCTTTATCAATAAATTGCAGGTAATTTTTGCTCTCACTTACTATTTTGGATATGCCCCTGGTCCAAGGAGAGAACCCTACAATTTGTAAGCTTGGGCAAACATGGTGAACATCCCATCTATCATCTTAGTCTTAGACAGGCCAACAACATAAAAGTAAAATTATTTGCTTCGGATACTTATTTTTGTTCAGTGACTAGATAGATGTAACATGTCACACATGGTGTAATTATCCCCAAAAATTATTATTAGTTGCTCTTGGAGTACAGCTTTGAGGCTCTTAAGATTGTTTTACATGAGTGTAAATACATATTCATCCACCACGATCCCAAGATGCTTTATTAGCACCAAATAGCTTCTTCACTTTTCCATTCATTCAATCAAAACTGGAGAATTCGACAACTTCATCTTAAGATAATCATGCATATACCTTCATCTAGACGAGTCTATGCCTATCTAAGTTGCACTTGGTCCCAAACTGGTAAAGAAAAAAGAGAAAAAAGAGTCAGATTTTCACATACTTCACAAAGATGAACAAATTAACCCAAGACATGTCAAAATGGTATATTTCTGTTTCATTCGTTATTCACACCATTGTTTGTAATTTCAATTGAACATCGAAACTAAACTAGCTAGTTTGAACTGAAATGCAGGTCCAAATCACCAAGAGAAGTTGAATGAATGGACCAGAGGAAAGGGATACACATTGTGAATGGGGTGGACGAGAGAGAGAGAGAGGGGGGGGGAGCAGTGCTGTCATCTCTTGATCCTTTTTCTGTGGGTACAATGTTAAAGAAAGAAAGCCGAAAACGACAGGAGCAGAGAAAGCTGAAATGGGGGCTAAGATCACTAGTCACTGTCACAGTGATTTTAGGGAGGAGGGTATTCTGTCGTTTGTTGATGGGACAATTCCTAGATTCCCAAACATGGAAACTAAGCTATTTATAAACATGATGTCCTAAACTTTCTGTGCTGGTATAAAAACGACTTTCCCAATACCCCCCTCTCTCTCCCTCTCTCCCCCTCTCTCTCTCTGAGATCTGACCTCCTCTTCTTTCTTTTTTACCATTGATGAGATTTCAATCAATGCATGAGGCTGCCTTTGTCAAGGCCACGAGAGATTCGCATGTCTTACTTGGACCTTGATTTGCCACTGCCGATCCACACACCCATACACATATACATGCATACATACATAATGTACAACCCACTCTTCTCTATGTATTTGACTATTAACGGATTTGGACACAATCATTAGATCTACATTGCCTCTTTTCATGTCTATATAAGGAAATCTTGATTAGACATATCCTTACTGAATTTCTTTCTCTTGGATTCTCTCTCTCTCTCTCTCTCTGTGCATGTGATATCTAATACCTTTGGAAATGTGTATTGTAACTAGGTTTGCTTTGATTCAATTCATTTAGCCTGTGGCTCCAGACGAAATTGAAAGAAAAATCTTTTGAATATATTTTCACATTTAATTACTATAAAAAACCCCACTATATATGTAACGTGAGAAGTCTAGATAATTTTCCCCCAGAATAATCTGTGGGATTATTTAAGAAAAGGCTGGTGTGATTTATATATGTTCATGTTGTGCTGAAAGTTCAATTTGCATTTAACCCAAATAAACAAAAACAATCCACAAAATAATTTGGATTTATCACAATTTCTAAGTTGCTTAAATGATGATAAGGACAAACATGTCACTTGGTAGTGGCCAAAAGACCAAGCAAAGATGAAAGTTTATACTGTTGCTATCTTAAGAATGCAAATTTTGTATGGTAACATTTTGATGGGGCAGTACAACCCACCTATAGTTAAAAAGTGGGATCTCCGAAAAAAAAAAGTAAAATGTATGAATGAATGAATATTCGATTCAAGGTATTATAAATTTTTCACCATTTATAGAGAAAATCCATTGCGTAAATGAGATCTTTGAATAATATTAACAGAAAAAAATAAGGGTTTTAGCGATTAACCTCAATGATTAAATTTTATCAACAAAATATTTTTAGTGATGAAATATTTTGATCACATATTTATCACAATAGGCCAATTTATAAAAGTACAATGTATCACTAAATTATAGTTTGACTAATAAAGCATACTTCATCACAAATAATTTTACCACTAATTTTAATTATTTTAGTGTTGATCAATTAGTACGGTCACTAAATATATAAGAATTTGCAATAAAACTCAAATATTATCACTTTATACACAGGCATTTTCAATGATAATTATGTGATAATCAGAAGGTGTCACTAATTAGAATTTTCTTTTAGTGATAAAAACTTGTGACATATAGTGATTAATCATCCCGTTAAATCGAAGTTAAATTGGAGAAAGGTGCATTACAAAACCCTCGAAGCTGTTTTCCCCTCAATCGGGTAGAGAATCACGTACCATGGTTTACACATGCATGGGAATAAGGGCCCTTGATTTTGAATGTAAAATCATCAAAATATTTTTAGTATTTTAGTTTTTTTATTAAAAAATTTAAATTAATTCTAAATTAAAGTATTTTGACCTTATTACAAATTAAGGTTAATTCAAAATTTTTCAACATAAAAGGAATTTACAAGAATCAAATCCAAATATTTTTTATGAAATAAATTACATTTTCACACCATACTATTGAATACTTTTGTACATAATATCAAAAAATACAACATATAATATAATAAACACTATAAATAATAAAACTTAATAATTATTTTTTTTTAGTTAGGAGGGACGTCCCTATTAAAGATCAGGTACTATTAAAAATGCCAGTTGAACCATTATACTATGAAAATTATATTCATCGGTTTGGTATTCAAAAATAATTTTCTCTCTTCAAAAATAACATTATTTCTCTCATACTCTTAATTGTAATATAACTTGTTATTCTCTCCTTAAGTGCTTAGTGCCTAATGTTCCCTTACTAAAATTTTTGAATCCACTCCTGCTGGGGAAGAACTATCATTATTTTAGAAATACATACGCATGAACTCATAGGAAAATACTGTCATTTCAGTATAGATTTTGTAGGAAAATTATAATCTTTCGCTTCCAAAATTTCACCTCGCACCAATTGTGTGCCCTTAATGTATTTCAACATTTCAAGCTCCCATTGTTCAATTTATTCCCAAAAAATTTCAAGTCAATATAATTTTAATTTATTTTTTATCTATAACTTTAATTTATTCTTTATCTAATTTGAAACTCCTCATATTAAGGCTTTACAGGATGTGTAAGCCTTATTCCGGTAAAGAAAAAAATTACAGCGATCGCTTAATATATAACCTATATTCATAATTAATCTATACCATAAAAGGCCCATGACAATCTGCTGAATCAAAAGAATATGGGCCTATACTAAGTTAGCGAGACTTGCAGAATAAATATGGAACAGGGAAATAAAGAAATGCAGGACGTTTACCAGATTTGGTATTAGTGATGCAACTCAGCTGTGGATGGTTCAACCCGTATCCGTAGTCTTATCTTGACACCGATGTGATTTCTGTCAAAGAGTCTCCGATACTTAAATTAACAAAATCAGTAGATCGAGAAAATGTTTTAACAGATTTGGTATCATGAAATAGAAGTATTCTATCAAATCTTAAGTGATAACACAACTGATAAAATACTAAATTTATTTTTTATTAATCATTAATTCAACTTCCTTAAGTAATACTGGAGGGTTTATCCGGTTTCTAAGTCATAACTCTGGGGCCCCAAGCCTACGTCAATGCTAACCGAAATTTTTCGACTCAAGCTGAAACTTTTTGGATGCAACCGAAATTTTTCGAATGGTACAGAGTCTTAAATTTGGGGTATTTGCTTTGTTCTTTTTTTTTTTCAAATAATTTTCTTTTTTTACTAAAACTTTGGAAAACTATGTCAAACTGAATTCTTTGTTTCTTCCTATTTCTTATCCAACTCCACATAAATAATATTTTTTTATTTGTTATTTATTTTTATAAAATGTAAAATATGATACAGTAGCCGTTATAATCAATATTCGAATATTTCTGAGAGTGATCTCCGGGGTGAATATAATAAATTAATTTTTTTAATATCCGTGTATATTTTTAATAAATATATAATTTAATAACAATAAATTTGAAATGATACATAGGAAGGTGCTGGTGACATGCCAAGGCAAGAAAATCTATTTTTACATTTAATAATTATAACTTGTTGAAATGGTGTTATTATGGATGGAAGCAATTTATCTTTTATACCTAGTTAAGTTATACCACGTAATAGCCGATCAAAAAGGAGGGAAAATGGGTATTAGGAAGCATGGTTGGGCGAACTGTCAAACATTATTCATAAAACAAAAATATTAAATTTGGAGTTCGAAACCACCAAGTCGTTGTAGTATAGTGGTGAGTATTCCCGCCTGTCACGCGGGCGACCCGGGTTCGATCCCCGGCAACGGCGTTCATTTTAAATATTATAATTTTTTGGGGAATCACTGCATGCTAAACCAATTTTTATTTTTGGGAATTTATTCAACCTCTACATTGCCTGAAGTGTGATATAATATTTGATAATTTGTTTCTTTATTTTTTTTATTATTGCAATAAGTTTCAATTGTAATCATATCATCATTTTATTTTTTTGTAGTACGAGATGCTGTTTCGTGGTTATTCCAATCACGATTCAAGGTTGGATCCTTCGTTATTTTCAGGTTTGTTTTTCTGCACTCTCAATGAGGCCTTTCCTGAAAAATTAACCTTATGGTCTTGGGTTTGTTTATTTGCACTGCCTTTTTTTTATGAAAAATTCGGTAAACTTGCATCTTAAAATTGTTTAACCTGTCAACACACTCGGGAGGAGAGAATAGCATTTGATACATATCATAATCATATCAGAATTTGAGTTTGACTGCTAAGCATATGATTTCACGTTGATCAAATAGCACAACTCGAATACTATCAACGTGAATACAAATTTACATAGCAAAAACATAAACACAAATAGATTAAGTCAAAGTCGACACAATTTTTTTTTTTTTTTTTTTTTTTGAAAGGTAAATTCGACACAATTTGATCAGATTTTAAAATAAAGTAATTATTAAGCATGTTCATTAAATTTTTTAAGATGTTTTTGTATATTATATGGATGATCTGATTCGAAAGAACCATGACTGGGAATTATTTAATCATGAGTATAAACATAAATAGACATGAATATTGACGCAAATAGATACCAAATGTGAATCGAACGGGACACAACTGCCACCCCTGAGAAAGACTTGCCTTCTGTTATGCCGCAGCAACGGATGATGAGGCAACCTTGGGACCTCAGCTCCGTTAAAATGCTAGAATTTTGCCACTCATCTTTGCTTTGATGAATAGACTGGAAACACCTGCTCAGATTATAACCAAATCAAGCGTGGCAAATAAGGAAATGAAGAGCAGAGAATGACTGAATCAATAATTTAACTGATGCCTTTTCCTCCAGCGCACACAGCCATGTCTCAAATTTTCGGTTCATCATATGAGCTGCTACAATATTCAGAAGATTACAACACATACAAGCTACAGAAAAATGAAAGATAGATTCATCCAAATGCATAAAGAAAATCCCCTCTCTACCTTCAATTTCCGCTCCCTACATGAAAAAATCTGAAAACAGCATCAAATGAATAAATAAAAAATGAAATTAACTGCTCATTCTGTCTACTTTGCAGCCCCATTGGATGGCTTAGTCGAATCATTCCCAGTAGGGTTGAGCTCATCCCAAGCTTCGATCCACGCGACCATGGCATCTGCTAGCTTCACAAAGTAGGGATCCAAACTCCCGAGCTTATCCTTGACTTGTTTGGAGAGTTCGATGTAGCATTTTTGAACAGTTGTGCATTCCTTGGGAATGGTTGCAGATTGGAAGAATGGGATGAGCTCTTCTTGCCAGAAGATACCCTTGTACTCCTTTTTGAGGTTAACAAAAGGGTTGCTGGCTTTGCTGTGGTATATGTAGGGCAGACCAGTCTTGACTCCTAATCCCAAATGGTCACATATAACCTACAAATTCAACAACCGATCTCTAGTGAGATTTTGCATCCGCAGAGAAGAAATACATTAGAAGTCGGTGGGCCATCAGATTATCAGTATCCTTTGTCCCATCCAAATTTACAAGTTAAAATGCAAAAACACGGTGATCTAGTGACCCAGTAAAACATAAATTTTGTAAGTCATAAAGAGCAAGTATCAACACACTTCATGGAAGTTTCATTGAGATATCCAATTGCAATGCCAGAAAATTTTATTTGGGTTTTCATAAGGGCAGCTCAAAGGACATGACTTCGGCAGCATTCTGCATATGTGGGGTTTGGGTCCGGGGATGAGCCATGTACACAGTCCTACCTATAGTAACTAAAAAGAGTGTTTTCTGAATATTGAACTTAGGACCCCTCTAGATCGCAAAAAAACAATCTTACCGTTGTGCCAAGACTTGCCCTCATATAGAAATTCTAATCCATCCAATAACCATCAAAGCAAAAGCATGCAAAATGAAGTTTCTACCATCAATTAGAACCAAAATGAACTGGTTTCAATTGCTATGTGAACCAAAAGTTTTATTTTTTTCACAATGTATTAGGATGCCAAAGATGCATGTCCGGAGCTTTGAACCTTCTGCTGATCAAAACCCATGAGTTTATTCTGAATTAATTGTTTCTAACTAGAAATCAAAATTGAAAACAAAATCCACCAATCAGAAAGCTGCTGCTACGAACTAAACAATTTGACAACACTATTATTAATCGAAATTCATCAAAAAATTAAAAATTAAAGAAGGTACCTTGGTGCACCAGCCAGCCCACATATCATCATAGCGTCCGATTGGCTGACCATCACCCATGAGTCCAAAGTACATTGCCGGTCCAATCAGCTCACGATTAAAAGCCAAATTCATACCACACATGGGGAAAAGAGTGCCCTTGGGAATTGTCAGAACTGCATCAACGTATCTAAAGAACAAATGAAGAATTATTAGAAATTGTCATTTAATGTCAGCTTTTATGCTTAATCTGTCTCATAGGTTACATACCTAGTGTTTCTTTCTAGAGGTTTGACAAGCTGGGTGGGAGCATCATAATCAGGAATGTTTAGCCAGAGGCCATGAGAAACAGCAGTTGGAACACCCTCACGGAGACTGAACGGATAACCTCGCACAAAGTCTGCACCCTCTCTGTAGGGATCATAAAGAGTGTTGAAGAAAAATGGAGTTGATGGACTTAAGAGGTTCTTAATGTGCTGCTCAAGTGCATTGATGTCTTTGCCAGATGGGTCTTTGGCAACCTGCACGGAAATGCAGAAGAAACACAACATATAAAATTTTGCTGATACAAATTATTAGGAAAACAAAAAAGCCACAGAAAAAATAAAGAACATATATATATATTTTTTTACTAGGGGTGTCCCCTCCTTTGGTGGGTCTAATCCCCTAAAACTCCTCACCCACCTCACCAGAATCAGAAGCAAAATAATCCCGTGACATTTGTGTCAATTGTTAGAGGTCTTACCGTTAAACTGCCCCCAACTAAGATGTTTAGGCTATTTTGATAAAAAAGAAACAATATTTTATTTCAAGCATTTGCTATTAAAGTATTTAATGTTTCCATTTCAATGTCCTAAGGGACTGAAACAAATACCAGTTGAATAATAGTTCCAATGTTTTCATTAAGATACTAAATTGTACCAAATCCAACATAATAAGCAAAAATAATAATTTGTTTAATAAAATTTAGATTTTCATAAAATGAGATTGTTTTGGTTATCCCAAAATCTGTAACATTTCAGAAAGGTTTTAGAAATATTTAGAGACCAACAATAAACAACACTGGACATGAAGTATTTATGCTCAACAGAGACACAACCATCTAACAAAAATACAAATAAATGAAACTGATCAGATAGCTGGGATTTGAAATAGGTCTATGTCCTATCAGAAACAGCTGAATATATCTGACAGCATGTGCGGAGGAGATGGTGACAAGATCAGGTATAAATCTTCACTAGTACTAGTCAAAAAACACCAGAGCATATTTTCTTTTAACATAGATTAAAAAGGCATGACTTTTCCCTTTCATGACCATAACAGTCAATATGGTACACTATTTGATTTTGTTAGAGTTGACACACTGCAAATATGGCAATTATCATATTATGACTTACTATCATTTTCGCACTGCACTTGCTAATTCAAGGGATCCATGTTACCAAATCTAATATTTATGAAGTGGTAAAGATGGTTACGAAGGAAGAAGAACATGATCATGTAGTAGGTCTTCATGAGACCGAACAACGAACAAAATTAGCCACAAAACTGATGGATCTCATGGTTCTACCTCTTTTAGGTCATGATCATAAATCAACTCCAAGTGCGGAAAAGTCAATTATGATAACCAAATCAAGGTTAATCTTTTCAGATATCCAGACTATGTTGATAGATATAACATGAAAAGCTTTTAACAGAAGTAAAACAAAAGGTATTGCTAAGTCTTTATATGGGAAAAAAGAGACTACATGCATGACTTGTAAGATTTCAACAACATGAGAAATAATCATCATGGACATGATTCATTACAGTAAAAATCATTGAGGATCCAACAATTCCATTGAAAAGATTAAAAAAATAAATAAATAAATACATAGTTTGTGTTCATTGAAGAGTCATAAGACCATTACCATACACACATGCAGACATATAGTTCAACAAATATTGTGAATAAGAGAATGGAATTTCCTTGAACAATAGCATAATTTTCTTTTAGCTGGCAGAAGGCCAATAATAAAACAAAATACCTCTCGAATAATTGACTTCAGATCAAGGCTTTCCCCACTTATGTCCAATTACATCAACTCTAATAGACTTTTTCAAAGATAATTTTAATAGACTCATTACCAGACAGAAATCAAAATACAGATTTCCCCATGTCCATATTGGGACCCAAAAGATTTGCTAACCTATCAAAAAATTTACCCCAAAGAAGTGAACATTCCAGTATCTCTTCCACTGAAAATTGTCAAAAATTAGGAATACCCATCAACAAATTCATATCAAAATCCAAACTTCACACTCAGCTGTCAACATACACAAACTGTTGAAGTTACCAGTACTCATCAGGAACTTCAGATTTAAATTCTAAGCTTCCACCAAACAGGATCCCCTCAGGAGACAAACACACCTTCCCAAATCAAAAAGAAATCAAAAAACCCAAAAATCCAAACCCCCCAGTACACGAAGCAAAAGATGTTATTCAACAAATCAATTGAGAAAAAAAAAATTCGAAGAGGTTACTCACAAAGCAATCGTCATCAATGGTGTAGATGTACTTCTTCTTGGAGACCATGTAGCCAAAGCAACGGCAAGCAGAGTCCTTGAAGGAAATGCAGGAGGCCTTGGGACCCAGAATGCGGTTGATATCGTTCCTGTTGTAGAGCTCGTAGTCGAACCCTTCTGGGACCTTGATGGTCTTCGAGGGGTCACCATCCTGAACAATGATGAGATGGTATTGTTGGAAGAAAGGCCTCCACATCTCCAAGAAATCGAGGTTTCGAATAGTGGGTATTACGATGTCTAGCTCATCCTTCAACATAGGGGTTGGAATCACTGAATCTCCAGCCATTTTTTAGAGAGAGATGGAGAGAGGGCGAAACAGAGACTTCTAAGACTAGGGAATTGAAGTATTCAACGCGGGGGTGGAAAGGAGAGAGGTGTTTGGTATGTATATATATACGCGCTATATATAGCAGAGATATCCCAGCGGTTTCGCTGCTGATGCTCGGGGGATTCGGTAGGGGGGAATGTCAGCAGCTGTACGCCGACAGGCGACCGTGAAAGCAAATTCTCAAACGGTCAAAATTTACTGATTTTCCTTTTCCTTTTTTTCCCCCCTTATTTTAAGAAAGAAAAACACTCTCTATTCGATAAATTAATATAAAAGGCATCGAAATTTGAATAAATTACCTTAATGGTAGTTAATGTAATTTTAACCTTGAAATTTTGATATCAAAACTTAAAAGTAAGTGATTGTAGTGTCATTTTTAAAGATAAAAGGTATTGTCTCATTTTTTAATAAATCACAAGAAATAGTCAACGAAATTTATCTTTGAAATTTTGATATCAATTTTCTAATGGTATCAAATAGAAGAAAAACAATTACATATAGAGAGGATGTTTGATTAATCAAAAAGTATAATAAAAGTATAAAAATTTAATAAAAAAGTAATATATAATGAAATTTGATTAAAAAAATAAAACTTTAATAAAAGTTGGTGATTTTGGTTGGTTATGACCAACTAAACACCCTAAGAAAATTTTGAGAAGTTTTATTATAAATTAATTATTTTATTTAAATTTTATTATTTTTAAATAAATAAAAAATTTTTGGAAAGTATTATTATTAATTAATTATTTTATTTTAATTTTATTATTTTTAAATAAATATAAATGAGAAAATTTTCACACTTATGCTAAAAATGTTAAAAAATATTAAAAAGAAAAAAAGGACAAATGGATTTCCAAAAAGTTATTGATCACCCAAATCAATCAGCTCTTTTTAAGCGGCCGTTTGACAACAACCAAACAAAAAAAAACTTTGCATCATATCTTCACACGTGTTATTTTAAAAATTAGTTGTATGTTGGATAAAAATTTTAGAAGTTATAAAAAAATTAAAAAATAGAAGGAAGTTGGTAAAAAATGAATTAAAAGAATTAATTAAAAGAGTAGTTTTCAAGGGTTTTTCTTAAAACAAAGCAATTAGGGGGTGTTTGTTTATCAAAAGTAAAAAATTAAAAATATTAACTTTTTTATATTTTTTGACAAACTCAACAAATATCTAATAATTCAAAATTTATTTTTTTTTATTTTTTTCCTTTTTTTTTTAACATTCCAAACAATTTGATGACTCATACCCTTTTTTTTCTTTTTTCATATTATTATTTTTTTTAACTAGAACAGGAAACCAATCTTTTTTTTTTTTTTAATTACGGGTACTACAGCACAAATGACCTAGCGGTATGGAACAACATTCATTTTTAATTCATTTCTGTTTGGTATGAATGCCGTAGTTTAATATACATATATATATATATATATATATATATATATATAAAAGGATAAGATTGAAATAGCATTATGACAAACTATATATAGTAATCTACAATACTGGTTGACAAATGAAGATGGAAGTAGGAAGCCACGCACGTTGCCCCTTCGGGGGTAGTTAGGTTGATTCGGTCAGCTGTCAGCTGTCGTAAGGATCTGAGACTAATAAGAGGTTTTGAGTTCGACTCTCTCTTCGGAAGAGGCGGTAATCGTCTATTGTTAAGGGTTGTCTAACAGTCTTCTCGACTGAGCTGGTCAGTCAGAACTTGCCTAGACTAGTTTATCTTTTATGGTACTTTACCGGTTAGAGTCACGAGATGTGCTTCACTTAAAGTGTACTCCTTACGGAGAAACGGCTGCAGGCTTTCACGTAAAAGAAGGAAGCCACGCACGTTCATAAATTCTCATACAGCTTGAAAACCGAATTATTAATCTTCGTTGAATCGTGGTTTGACAGCCAATTGTCTCCCATGATTCCGCATTTGCACGCTGGTTTTCATGTTCCGGGACTAGTTGCTAATCCGCCGTCTACTTTACAGCTCCTTGACGCTTCCCCTCACATGGCCACTACTGATTTAATTTTTTTTTTTAATGGTCTTAGTAAGGAATAACAGCTGCATATTTAATTACGCGTAATGCTGTATCAATTATCATTAATTAATTCCCATGACAACAAACAACTTGTACAAAATAGTGATTCTGCAATTGAGGGGTTGGAATGACATTTTCAATATTTGAATTATTACGATGAAAATTCATCCGACAGTTAATGTTAAAACATTTTTATTCATCGTATGAATTTTATAAATTCTTTATATAGTTAAAATTTTGGATAAAAAGTTCAAATCAAAAAAAATATAATAATTTGTAATTTTTAATTTTTTTTCCAAAATTTTATGTCCTAATAGCTACTACATGTATTTTGTTCTCTCTCTCTAATTAATTTTTGATAAGCACGATAAAAAAATACAAATATGGCGCTTTAATTTGAAATGTTCAATTTTTTAGAAACTATAATTGGGCAGAATTTAAGTTAGTAATTTTGATTGACATATGATTTTCACCCTTAAAATATAGTGAAATTTAAAATATTCAAATTGTTTTGTAAGATAAATAGTAATAGAATCCACTAAAATAAAAATTGAACGGAAAGTCAAAAATATAAAAATGATTTCAAATCATTGAATAAAAAAATAATTTTTAAACAATTAGATCTTTTGTAAGAAAAATATTTTCAAAAACTATCCTATTTTATTATATATATATATATATATATATATATATATATATATATATATATATTATGGTCGTGTTTGGATTGTAAAAATTGAAAAAATTGGTATAAAATTGATACATGAGGAAATTTGATTAGAAAAAATAAAAAAAAAAATTTGTAACTTTTTCTAAGTTTTAGAGGATTTTAGTGAGCCAAGCTGGCCCAATGTTTTGTCTAATTCATGTAATAATGGTTTGGTCCTGCGTTTAGCTAATCTTGGTTATTTTTTTCTTGGGGTTTTTCGGTAATTCACCCAAATTAGGCTTAGTTTCATAAGAAATACATTTGCACCTTTAAAATTTTCATTAAGGGCCGTCTGGGCGCGCCCAAAAAAAAAAAAAAAAAAAACAACTTTTCATGAGGCTGACACATGTATTTTGGTGGTTATTTGAGTGTCTATTAAAATTTTGTAAAAGTTAGAAAAAATTAGAAAAAAAAAAGTTAATAACATTTAAAGAAAATTGATAAAGTTAGTTTTGTATTTGGTGAAAAAATGGGTAAAAGTTAATTTTTTTTTTTTTAACAAAAGCAACCTAAATCTTATTTTAAATTCTAATATTTTAATTATAATAATTAAAGATTTAAAATTTTAATTTGTTACAATTACTCTCACTCTTCATTATAATTTCATTCACAGGTAATTACCAAAAAAAAAAAAAAAATTCACTTGCTGGTACATTTATTGTTTTGCATTTTATTTAAAGGCCACAAATGCATTAACCTGAATTTGTAAATGGAAATTGACAAGGTGATTGTAACAAATTAAATTATCAATTCTTTAATTATTATAATTAAAATGTGAGGCCTTAAAATGAGATTTGATAAAATCCTCAAAGATGCAAAAGTATAATTTATCTTAAAAAATCTTCTTCTTTTTTTTTTAATTTTTGTTTTGTCTTTTATAATTTTTTTACATAATTTGTTCATTAAAATTAGATTTTTTTATTCTTTTACCTTTGATAGTTTTTAACTATGTTATTCATGCTTATTAAAAAAAATTGCAAAAAGAAACTTAAATATAGGAAAATAATATAAAAAATTAACTAATGCGAAATTTTTTTATTTTTAAACATTTTAATTTATTTTATAATTTTTTTAAGTATACTTTACTGTCAGAAACTAACAAACAAAAAAATAAAAATTAAATTTTGATTAAAAAAAAAAAACCATACCAAGGTATAAGCAAATAAATAAGTAGAAAGAAAAAAAAATCAATCATTATTTGATTTACCAAACTATGCCTTAATCATTAGGATTGGCATGGATTCTTAGGCTGAATTTGAGAAGAAAAAAAAAACTAATTTTTTTTATACCTGATTACTACCTAACTACTAAAAAAATTAGTTTTTGTGTTTAGTAAAGAAAAAGGTTAAAGTTTTAGTAGTTAACTTTTTACCTGTTTGTTAATTTAATATTTTTGCCCTTTAAAATTTATTAAAAGAAGTTTAAAACGTGAGAGGATAAATTTAGTCATTTTAGAAAAAATTAAAAAAACTAGTAAATAGAAGCTGAGCTATTAATTTTTTTTTTATCAAAAGCCCTCTTAACATTCTTTTATTGGCTAAAGTAATGAAATAACTATTGTGTAAAAATTTTAAATATATATATATATATATATATTTATATATTTTCTGGTGATTCCAATCTATTATAATTCATTGTATTAAGCCACTTAAATCTATAGAGTTCGTTTGATTTAAACAAAAAAAAAATATTAACTTTTATTAATTTTTTCCACCAAACATTTTATTAACTTTCTTTAATTTTTACCAACTTCTAAAATAATTTTTCTTTAATAAATAGCACAAAATCTCTTCATCCTAATTCATAAATACAAATGTTAACTTATTATTTTTATTATTATTTTGAAGTCTCATGTAAAAGTAGCTAGAAACCTCAAATGACCTTCAGTCCATTAATATTAGTAATGCAAAACTTATTTTGACTGATAATTAATCTACAAACTAATTAATTAATATCAATAAAAATACATTATATCCTAAGAAAATTAGAGCACCTAAACTCTTGGAGATGTTTGACACATGAGAATAGCACACTCTTAAATTTGATTTAATATAGTAGGACAATATATTCTTTCATTAGCTCCATTTCCATAATTTTCTCACATCCCTATTTTAATGGTATACTCTTAGATTTGCTCATGGTATCAGTTATTTGTTTATGTATTGGATTTATCTTTTTCTTTTTTTTTTTAATTAATTCCATCTAAAGCACCTCCTTTGGATCCATGATTTTCCATACTAATATTTGAAATTTTATAATTTAAGACATGGATGTGGTGACATTGTGGTTTATCCTCAATTGACTTCCTTTTTTTATTTTTGACTTGAAGATATATATGTCTGTCATTTTGCATTAAGAAGTATATGATACAAAAATTATTTAAAATTTAATAATTTCTGAAGAGACTGTATTTGATACATTAAAATAAGATGAAAAGTGAAAATAAAATACAGGTAGGTGTGTAATAAAATGTTCATTTCATTCAATTGTTTGATTGTCAACAAGAAAATTATGAAAAGAGAATGGAGATTTAAATTTTCACAATTTGATTACATATTTCAAATATGATGAAATAAAATAAAATGTAATAAAAATTATTATTACTAATTTTTATAAAAATAAATTTTATTTTCAAAACTCGAATATTACTACTAGAGATTCGGGGAAAGACAACTGGGAGCCGATCGACCATTGTCAAGGCCGTCGACAAAACAAGAGTCACCGACCGCTTGTTGGACGCGGGCGACCGCTACCAGGCGGTCGAGAAAAGGACCCAAAACCCATTTCTCACTCCTCTGCACCCACACTTTCCGCCGCTCTCACATTTCTCTCTCTCTTTGCATGACAGCCAAACGCCATTTCCTTCTTCAAAGCTCCGTTCTCCTCAAGTGCCGGTCGCCGTAGCCGGTTGCTCAAGTCTCTCTCTCTCTCTCAGCCCCTCCCTCCCTCCCTCTCTGCACCCACGCTTCTTGCCGTTGCCCGATTTATCTCTTTCTCTTCAATTTTAGTTGATACCATTTTTTTTTTTTTTTTGGCCGGAATTTGTAGGCTGAGAACACAATCGACCAAGTTCAGAAAATGGGTTTGAATTTTTTCGACGTGGCACAACATGACGGTCGATGATGGTGCTATCGAAAAAACCTGCATGCTAATTTCCTACACCAGCAACACGTTCCCTACGGTGAGCTCCAAGACTTCTTTATATCTATAACTACCTATTGTGTAATTGTAGTCGCTCATTTTATCTTATGATTGTTTTTTTCAAACTTTTGCCCTTTTGGTTGATATACCTCTGTGGTAGAATAGAAAGATGCCTTCTATTTTAGAATCTCATTGTTATATTTTCCAAATGCGGGAATGGAGTAAAAGTAAAATGTTTAATTTTTATTTTAGTCTTTTCGGAATGTTCTTGCTCTTTTGGTTTTGTATTTTGAATGGTTTTTAATGGAATCTGTATAGTTTAAAGTTGTTTTCAGGTTGTGGAAGTCATTGAATTAGGGAATTTAAAGTTTTTTGGTGAATGCACTTTTTCTTATAGGTATCAGAAATACAAATTGCAAACAGATTTTTTAAAATTATCCATGATTTTTGTACGACTGTGGTTATTGCACTAACACTAACAATTTTGTTTTATTTGAAACTAACGTATTCAAGGAATGCTGATGGTTTAATGCCTTGTATAAGAGTTTTAGCTAACAGTTCATAACTCTACTTAGTGCGTTTGGCAATTCAAATTTGTTTACCAAATTTTCGCTAAAATTGATATTTTAGCAAATACGCAAAAAGTTACCACACACGCTGAAGTAACAAAATTTACAAATTTTTAATAACTTTCAATAAAGATTTATAATTTTTTACCCAAAGTTATTAAAAATTATATTGCTAAATGGGCTACCATGCCTCTCAACAATTTTTAGGACAAAATAGTGATTAAATAATGATGGTTGTATACCAAACTTCACATGTAGTGAGTTTAGGTCATTTAGAGTTATGAGAATAGACATAACTTGAATCCGAGTCACAGTGGGCCCGGAATGGCCTCGGGTAGGATTGAGTCGACACTTAAGGCTTAAGTGTTAAGAACTTAGATTTCAACTTCTCAAACCGAGCAAATGGGGTCCGTTGCATACTAAACTTCATGTGTAGTGAGTCTACATCATTTAGAGATTGCAAGAACAGGCGGAGCATGAATCTAAGTCACGATGGGCCCAAAATGGCCCCAGGTAGGATTGAGTTGGCAGTTAAGACTTAAGTGTCAACTACCTAGGGTTCGACTCCTTAAAACTTGCAAATGGGATCCGTTGCGTACCAAACTTCACATGTAGTGAGTCCAGATCATTTAAAAACTATAGGAATAGATAGGTATTGAATCTGAATCACGGTAGGCCCAAAATGGGCCCGGGTAGGATCGAGTTAACACTTAAGACTTAAGTGTCAAGAACTTAAGTTTCGACTTCTCAAACCGAGCAAACGGGGTCAATTGCATACCAAACTTCATGAGTAGTGAGTCTACATCATTTAAAGATTGTGAGAATAGATGGAGTTTGAATCTGAGTCACGGTGGGCCCAGAATGGCCCCGGGTAAGATTGTGTTGGAACTTAAGGCTTAAGTGTCAACTACTTAGGTTTCGATTCCTCAAACTGAGCAAATGGGGTTTGTTGCACACCAAACCTCACGCGTAGCAAATCTAGGTCATTTAGAGATTGTGAGAATAGATGGAGCTTGAATCCAAGTCACGGTGGGCCCGGAATGGCCTCGGGTATGATTGAGTCAGCAGTTAAGGCTTAAGTGTCATCTACTTAGGTTTCGACTCCTCAAACCGAGCAAACGGGGTCCGTTGCATACCCAACCTCACATGTAGTGAGTCTAGATCATTTAGAGACTACAGGAATAGACGAGGCTTGAATTCAAGTCATGGCGGGCCTGGAATGGCCCCGGGTAGGATTGACTTGACACATAAGGCTTAAGTGTCAGCTACTTAGGTTTCGACTCCTCAAATCGAGCAAACGAGATCCGTTACAAACCAAATTTCACGTGTAGCGAGTCTAGGTCATTTAGAGACTATTGGAATAGACAGGACTTGAATCTGACTCACGACGGGCCCAGGATGTTATCGGGTAAAATCAAGTTTACACTTAAGGTTTATAGCAAACAAAACTAAGTTTTGACTCCTCAAATAAAGCGAATAGGGTCCGTTGCAAACCAAACTTCACGTATAGAGAGGCTAAGTCATTTAGACATTGTGGGAACAAACGAAACTTTAATCCTAGTCACGGCGGGCCAGAGAAGGCCCCGAATAGAATCAAGTCGACATTTAAGTTTGATTATATTTAAATATTCACACTTCAAATTTATTTTACGAATTTGATTTTAAATTCATAAAACATATGACATTTTTAATATAATTGTTTTGTGCCTTCAGGTTCGATGGGTTCTCAAATTGATTTGAGGTCGATTACGAATGATGCATGGGGACGTTTTGTTTTCAAAGTGTTTTTAATTAAACTTTTCAATATTATGTGTATTTTGTTACGTATTTTATGAAAATTTACAAATCTTGTTAGATAATTGTAATTTTATTTTAGTATATACAAGTATAATCAGTGTAGAAGGTTTTTTCTATATAAATGTACAGTTGTTCTTTTAGTTTAAATTGAAATTATTTATTTTTTTTTTAATAGCAACACTTTAGTCGACTACTACTAGGCAATCGAAAAAGGCCTTATCGACCGCTTCTTGGGCTGACGAGGAAGATTGTTTTTGTTGATCGCCTTGTGGCGGATGAAACTTTAAGGCGGTCGAAGATTGTATATCTCGACCCTAGCGTATACAACTGCTAGTAAGCGGTAATGAGACAATCAACAAAACTTTCTTGACCGCTTCTTGGGCTTTTCTTGACCGCTTTAGGCGGCTGAGAAATCTAGCGTTTTTTGTAATATATGAAATAAAAAATGCCTAAGTATAAAATGGTCATTTTATAATTTGAGCTCAAATTGGGCCAAATTTTTTTTTAATTATTAAGAAACATATCAATAAATATTTTCTTAGTCTTTTAGAAGGCCTAGATTACAAATTTGGACTAAAAATGGGACTAAAGTCAAAATAGTCGTTTTACTTTGAAATTTGTTTAAATGTCAAGAAATATATCAATGGATATTTTGTTAACCTTTTTGAACAATCTAGAATGTGAATTTAAACAAAAAAAATGAGTTCAGATATAAAATTATCATTTTATTGTTTGAGTTCGAATTAGAATAATTTTTTTTAATTATTAAGAAACACATTAATAAATATTGAGAAATCCCAAAATATAAATTTGGGCAAATAACAGACTTAAAAGTAAAATGGTTAATTTATAACCTAAGTTCAGATCGGACTAAAATTTGCCTAGTTATTAGCCTTTTGGCAAGCCCAAATATGAATTTAGGCAAAAACTGGACCCAGGTAAAATAATTATTTTATGGCCCGAAGTCGAATCTAGATCGAAAACAAGATCGGAAAATTGTATTCAAGTCATACTTTGTAATTTTTTAAGTCCATTAGTCACACCCAAAAAAAAGTATTGCTTTTAATTCACATTAATGTGAAAAATTTTGTATTTAAGTCACACTTTTGAGTGGGTCCCACGAGTTTGTTTTAAATATAGTTTTTAATATACCGATAATATCCTTTATTTCTATAACAAAGTTACACAAGTTATTTTCGAGAATTTCAGGAATCACGTGAAGATATGATTTACCGAGAATCACGTTTCTTTCGTTTTTTTTTTTCTTTTCTTGTTTTCAGTTTCATTATTTACAGTTTTAGTCGTGAAGATATTAAGAAGATAGAGCTTATTTGGCCTATCTTCTTCATGAATTGATTTTACCGATTGGCATTTTGAGCTATCTTCAAAATAGTACTGGTATTGTTTCAAAAAATATGATGATGTTGGCTCATATGGTTGGTTTGTGTTATGTATCGATTGATGTTTTTTAGGCAGTATGAAAACACTACCGGTTCAAAACAGTACCGGTACTGTTTTCAAAACAGTACCGGTATTGTTTTCAAAACAGCACCATGAATTATAAGCAGATGACGAGTTTTAAGGGTAAGAGAAATCTATTGGGCCGATCAACGTTTTGAACTATCTTCAAAACAGTACCGGTACTGTTTCAAAAAATATGATGATATTAGCTCGTATGGTTGGTTTGTGTTATGTATCGATTGATGTTTTTAGGTAATATGAAAACAGTACCGGTACTGTTTTCAAAACAGCACCATGAATTATAGGCAGATGACGAGTTTTAAGGGCAAGAGAAATCCATGGGGCCGATGGGCTTTTTGAGCTATCTTCAAAACAGTACTGATACTATTTCAAAAAATATGATGATGTTGGCTTTTATGATTGGTTTGTGTTATGTATCAATTGATGTTTTTTAGGCAGTATGAAAACAGTACTGGTCTAAAACAGTACCGGTCCGGTACTGTTTTGAAAACAACACTATGAATTATAAGCAGATAACAAGTTTTGGGCAAGAGAAATCCATGGGGTTGATTAGTATTTTGAGTTACTTTCAAAAGAGTACCGGTACTGTTTCAAAATCAAAAAAAATAAATATACTTAGGAATGATGATCAATTTAGGTTTTTTCCAAACAGTTTTGATTTTGTTTCCAAAAATTGATTTTACTTGGTTTGTAAATAAGATGGAAAGTCGCGGAAGTTATGAGTGAAGTGTGCACTATTTTCGAATAAAATTGACAGTTTTGAAATGTGGTGAAAAACGCGTAATGTCTTTTTTTGTCTTTTTGTTGCAAGCATGACTTATTTACAAATAAATTTTTTGGGTATGATTTAAATCCTTATAAGTTCATAAATAGTGACCGGCCTCCAAAAACTCCAAACAAGATTCATGGATATTTTACAACCCAATAGAGTGATTGGGAGAAAATTAGTGATAACAAATTAGTTTTTTGTTTTTTCATTTGTCTTTTTTTTTTTGGGATCGAATCTTGATTGAAATGATAAAATAGCTATTTTAACACTTAATTATAAAATATCTTTATTTTCACTTAATGTGAGAATAGTTATTTCTAAGGAATAATATTTTAACTTAATTTTTTATAACAAACATAAGAATGAATTAAAAGTGTGGATGAATTCTATTTCATTCAATTTCATTCTCCCCTACCAAAAATAAATTACATTGGAATAATTTCGAAATCAAAACCACATAAAATTAGAAATACTTCTAGCTAGCAACGTCACGCGGGCAATTTCTTGACTTCCAAGTTGCACCTCAAATTCCAGTGAAAAGTATTTGAATTTAATCATAATCATATAAAAATATATCTAAATTTAATAATTAAGTATTTTAAGAGTTATCACTTACAAAGGAAAGTATCTTAATTTAATGGAAAATTGTGTTAAAATATTTATATTGAAACAATAATAAATCTTTAGAAATTAATATTCGATACGTATGAAAAAAAAAGGTCTAATTATAATAAATCATTTTTAAAATTCATCAAAATGAAAATTTTACTAATGTGATAATTAATTGTCTTTTAAAATTGATTTTAATAGAAATGTATCTAAGTTTTTCTCAAATAACGAACAGACTTTCTCTATTTGTAATCTATTTCACTCAGCCAAAAAAGTATATAATTTTTATAAAATGTGAGTCAGTTAACTTGAGTAAATAATTTAAATAATAACATCTCAAATTTTTATAAAAAAAATTTTAAAAAGTCGATTAATAAAGGTGATTTATGAAACGTTAACAGCATCTCTTTAGAATTTATCTAAATAGAAACTATTTAAAATTTAATAAAAATTAATGACAATTTATATGTGTAATTAGTGGAAAATAACATCTCGTTTGAATTCACTAAGATATATATATATATATATATATATTTAATAAAATAAAAAAATTATGAGTCAATATTTTCTTTTTGATAACTCAGAACCCTTATCATTTGATTATACTTTTCAATGAACCGCATAACCCATGGACAAACCGGATAGATGTACGCTGTCCTTCACGAACACTCTATTTAAATCAGGAATCAAATCCGTGTGATTTTTGTGAAATTAATAGTAACATTTGTTTGATAAATATCTCGAAATAAAATTAAATAAGATTTGTTTTGTTTTATTTTCCTAAAAGAATGTGAAAAAATAAAAATCTCCACATTATCTGGAGTTCAGTTTCTCTCCACTTCTCAGCCCAAACAGTCCCTTAGATTGAGCTCCCCGTTGGAATTAATCTGCCAACCTGGAGCTGGATTGGGCAACAATCTGAGTGCTATAAAAAGGTTTGCTTTGTACAATACATATGTATGGCTTAATTACAAAATCACCCCTAAACTTTAATTTAATATCACTTTAACTCCCAACTAATAAATGTTACATTTTTTTTATGAAACTAGCTAAAAAAATATTAATATATTATTAAAAAAATACCAATTATAATAATGAACCCATCCTTCTATGTTAATATTTGTAATTTTATCAAAATTTAGTCAACTGATGTAGACATAAGACGAGAAAAAATATTTTAAAACAAAATAAAAGGATAATTACACTTTACTAATTTAAGTTTTGGCCCAAAAACAAGTAGCCCCATTATGGTTTAACTAAGGGGTTTTTGGAGGCCAGTCACTATTTATAGACTTATAAGGATTTAAGTCATACCCAAAAAAATTTGTTTGTAAATAAGTCACACTTGTAACAAAAAGACAAAAAAAGACATCACTTGTTTTTCACCACATTTCAAAACTGTCAGTTTTATCCGAAAATAGTGCACACTTCACTCATAACTTCTACGACTTTCCATCTTCTTTACAAAGCAAGTAAAACTGATTTTTGGAAACAAAATCAAAACTGTTTGGAAAAAACTTAAATCGATCATCATTCCTAAGTATTTTCATTTTTTCTGATTTTGAAACAGTACCGATATTGTTTTGAAAATAACTCAAAATGCTAATCAACCCCATAGATTTCTCTTGCTCAAAACTTGTCATCTGCTTATAATTTATGGTGCTATTTTGAAAACAGTACCGATACTGTTTTCATATTACCTAAAAAACATCAATCGATACATAACACAAACTAACCATACGAGCCAACATCATCATATTTTTTGAAACAGTACCGATACTGTTTTCATATTACCTAAAAAACATCAATCGATACATAACACAAACCAACCATACGAGCCAACATCATCATATTTTTTGAAACAGTACCGATACTGTTTTGAAGATAGCTCAAAACGTTGATCGGCCCAATAGATTTCTCTTGCCCTTAAAACTCATCATCTGCTTATAATTCATGGTGCTGTTTTGAAAATAGTACCGGTACTATGTTGAAAACAGTACTGATAAAATAGTACCGGTACTGCGTTGAAAACAGTACTAATAAAACAGTACCGGTACTATTTTCATACTACCTAAAAAACATCAATCGATACATAACACAAACCAACCATATAAGCCAACATCATCATATTTTTTGAAACAGTACCGGTACTATTTTGAAAATAGCTTAAAACGCCAATCGGTAAAATTGTAAATAATGAAACTAAAAACAAGGAAAGAAAAAAAAAAACGGAAGAAGCGTGATTCTCGGTAAATCATATCTTCACGTGATTCCCAGAATTTTCAGAAATAACTTGTGTAACTTTGTTATAGAAATAAAAGATATTATCGGTATATTAGAAATTATATTTAAAACAAACTCGTGGGACTCACTCAAAAGTGTGACTTAAATACACAACTTTTCACATTAATGTAACTTAAAAACAATACTTTTTTTTAGGTGTGACTAATAGTTTTAAAAGATTACAAAGTGTGGCTTGGATACAATTTTTCGTAAAAGTTAATACATCTCCTATTGTAATTTAAACTAAAATGTAAAACTGATTGAATTTATTAAATTTAATTAAATTTGTGACTCATGAATTAAAATTAATTGGGATAAAAATATTTTTATAAAAATAGATAGATAAAATTTTATTTTACTCATTTTTATGTTAAAATAAGGCATTATTTTTTTTTAAAAGAGATTCTATTTGTCTATTTTTTTAAATAATATTTCATAAACAACAACAATGAGCCAATGTGGCACGTCTGACAAAAATCAAAAATTTTAATATTTCTTTGATAATTTTACATTGTAGTCCAAATTATAATAGAACTATGCGTTGATTTTTAAACTAAATCAAAGTCATATATATTTTTTAAATTATGTTTCAATTGATGAAAATACCTAAAGAGATTAGCTGAAATTATAGAACTAATAAAATAATATAAAAAATTAATTGATAAGATAAAATAATAAAAATTTTTCTTTAATACTCTTGTTAAAAATATAAATATAAACAAAAATTTATTTTAGTCTTTAAAATAAACTAAGCCTAAGGTTATTTATCTAAATTTGTGAAAGTTTAATTATGAAGGCTAGTTATGTTATTTTAAATTATACATAAAAATGAGTTGGTTTGTTGAGTCTGGGTCTATCTTCTGTAAAAAAAAATTATACATAAAAATAACTAGTTAAAAAAGATAATTTTATAATTTTGCCTAATGAAAAAAAAAATGAAGTGCAAAATACTGTGAAGTGTAAATAGTTTCGCGCTGCTATAAATTGACAATTTATGCGTTAATGTGTAATTATTTTTACTTGAAGGGATAGAAGTGATATTAGGTTATAATTTAGGAGTAATGTTGAAATTAAAATATATATAGAGAGAGACAGAGAGAGAGATGCATCTACGTTTGTCTAATTGAGGTTGGCCACAAGGAAAACGGTCGTTGCCTCCGGAAAATCATCCACTGAGGTGGGTTGTTTTTTTTTTGTTTTGGGGGGGGGGGGGGGGGGGGGGGGGTGTTACAACCAATATGGCGACACTGAAGAAGCTACACTCTATGCAAGAAGCTTCTAATCACAGCACCAAGGACGACTGCTGGATCGTCATTGATGGCAAGGTAACTGCTACTCTGCCCTCTTTTCTCCTCCTCCTTGATGGCTTTGCTTCTATTCATTTTCTTTCTGATTTTATATGTGCTTGTTTGCGGCTTTGTGTTGTTGTAGATGTTTGTGCATAAGTACGATTTCCCCTGTGTTGGTTTTATGTTTTTGGGTGTTGAAAGTTGAGGGTTTGATTGCTTGTCTGTGTGCAATTAGATCATGTTTGGGGCTCTCTTTGAATCTTTTTTGTGGATTTGATTATCATTTTCCATTTAAATCTGTTCTGGCGCTAGGTTGATTTTGGAAAATTGGTGATTCTTATTTTCCTTTGATAGCTTATGGAAAATTTATCTGAATTTTAAAGAAGAATTGGCTTAGTGGAGGTTATTTGTCTTTATACGAGGGCTAGTGAATTGAACTGAGCTCAAGGAGACAACAAAGGTTTATCCAGTGTATCTGTCACTTTGTGAAAACTTGCCAACACCCCCCCTCCCAAAAAATAACAATAATAAAAAAAATAATAAGAAAAAAAAAGTATGGTACTTTCTTGATTCTCTGTTTATTGCTTGATCTGCAGCTGGCTTTGCATTCAAATATATATGCATCCTTAATTCTAAATGACTAAATGGAAATTTTTGCCTATAGATTTACCTTATCTGTTTTTGTCAATACCTTGTGTATCAGGTATTTAGAAGTTTGGTGGACACTGTGCTAATCTTCCTTGTGTTATTTTCACATGTAGCTTATAAGCTTGTATTAATTTGTACCCTTTTGTGCTACCGTTTGAGGCAGCATGTGAACCCTTCTTTATTAACAGTAGAAAATTAATCAAATGTAAATCTTTTATACAGCGTGAGTAACCTATAATTGCAGAATATTTCTTCTGTTTACAGATCATTTAAGTATTCTTTAAATTCTTGCTAGTTGCCGGGAATTACATAAATTTACAGTAGCACATGTGGATGTTTATTGTTCTGTCTTGCATTCCATTGTTGCAATAGTTTATAGGAGTTTAGGTCTTGTGTGCTTGGGCGAAATGAATATTGAGGTTGAGAGTCCAGAATTTAAGGTGTCCTATGTCCAGTTGATAATGCATTTTGATGTGGTGTTTCATTGGAATTATGAAATCATTCATTCGTTCTCCATTCATATTCCTCAGTTCCTTTTCGTTTAAAAGATCACTTTTATGTAAAATGAATGAATATGGTTTTTGTATACAATTCACCACATATTATCTGTCATTGTCATGGAAGAAGCGAACTACCATTATTCTATATATTTTTGTTGTTTAGTAACTCTACTTTCATTATGCTACGAGTTTGTGCTTAATTTGACACCATATTTACTAGCTGATTGAGTCACCGAGTAGAATGTGCATCGAATCTTTAGCTTCTTGTTGTCTTTTGAAGGTCTCTGCTAGCCTGTTGGCTGTTGTTAAAACGTCTAGGTAGTAATACCACAAACCTCAGAGTGATTCCACCTTCATCAGATTGTTGGTGTGTTGGTGTTTAATGCTACGAGGGCGGATCACCTGCCATTTAACCTAGCCTTTGAACTAGGAAGGAGAAAGCGAGTGATTAAATTAGATAGATATTCTGTATATTCTTTTTTATATATTCAATTTACAAACCTTTACTGTTCAATAGATCCCAGACCTTAATAGAATGAGAACATTCAAGTTCCAGAAGTAAACACCATTAGGACTATGAAGTCACTGCTGTAGTTAAAATTCACTGCTTATCTTTAATTTACTGTTTGGAGAGCGTGGCATATGGTATATGCTCTTGCATCATTTTCTGGGCTTTTGGGTGAAACATGTCTCTTTCTTTCTGCTTCCTAGTTTTATGTGTTTGTTTTTCCCTTTTAAAACATGGTTTCAGATCTTACGTTGTGTGCCTTTTGCAATACCAGGTATATGATGTGTCAAATTATTTGGATGAGCACCCAGGTGGAGATGATGTTATTCTTGCTGCAACTGGTAGCACTATTTCTTATGCCTTCTAGCAGTTAATTGTCTACTCTGAAAAAAAATATAAATAAAAAATAAATAAAAGCCTAGGAAGATACAAAATGTCTGTGATATAACTCGGGCCTTTGTGTTGTCTAATGAAGGGAAAGACGCCACAGAGGAGTTTGAAGATGCGGGACACAGCGAAAGTGCGAGAGAGCTCATGGAAACCTTCTGCATCGGGGAGCTCGATTCGGCAGCTTCCCCAGTTATCCCAGAACTAGAACTTTTCTCCAAAATACAGCCGGAGGCAAATGTTGCCCAGAAGCTCAAGAATTTGACAAAGCAATACTGGGCTGTTCCTGTCGCCGTTGTTGGCATCTCCGTGGTTCTTGGCTTCTTGTACTGGCGTAGGAAATGAAGGCATGATTTTTTTTTTCTTTCTATTTTTTTTTTCCCCTGAAGACTTATAATAAACTGTGTTCAGAAATTCTAAACTACCAAAATTTGCCATCAAGAGAACCTATTTCACTGTCTTTTATGAATTTGCAAGGAATGTGCAGTGTGTAATGGGTCAGGCCTGACCCGACCTGTCCTAAGGAATAGGTTAAAAGTTTGGCAGATTTGGGTAACAGATGACTCATTAATCTGTTATCCACTCTTAATTTTAAATTTCTTTTAAATATATTGTAACTTTTTCTTTATAATTTTAAATATCTTTTCGACTTTGAAGTAGTGAGGTTGATGTTGGAAAATTCATGTTTTTAAACATGATAAATTGGGCAAATATATTGTCCAAGTAAAATCATGTAGAACAACATAAAATGTTCATGCAAAATAAATAATAGAAAATAAAAAAAATTAATCTCTTACTGCTCTGCTTCACGGAAAAATTGTAAAAAAATAATAATAAATATAACACATAATATGTGACAGCTCCATAAATTTCAGAAAAAAAAAAATGCTTGGGCGGGGTGATTATGGTCAAGAGTTCTGTTTTAAGAATTTATAAAAATATTTAACAAACAAACACACGCGCGCACGCACGTCCATGCATGATTGTCATCAGAACAGCTTGCTTTCACATAGATTGATGATTTGTCATCAGACATACTAAAAAATATGGAACTAAAAAGAGAAGAACCTTAAAAGACCTCCTCTGCAAAAGTATAGCCGCACATCCCCAGCCCCAACAAAAGAGAGGAATAAAGGCCAAAAAGGAACAGATCAACACAGCTTTAGAAAAGAAAATGTAAGTAATAGAAGAGGAGACTCCGTAACTGTGAAAACCGCCCCTGCTAAATACAAGAGCTTTTGCCCTCCTCGGAAAATCGAGCCCCATCAAGTTTTGAGGCGGCCTCCTTATCCAGAAACCATACCAACTTACCGTCGGTTGGCTGAACCATCCTCGCAGGCAGCAATGATGGCAAGCCGGGCCCCGCACTATCGATCGCCAAGTGTACGGCCTCTGCTTTGCTGCTTCCTGTCACAACCACCGCCACATTGGAGGCTGAGTTGATGACGGGCAAAGTGAATGTAATTCTCTCAGGCGGGGGCTTTGGTGAATCAGTGATGAAACTTACCCATTCGTTTTTCTCATTAAGCATGGGGTGGTTTGGGAATAAGGAGGCTACATGTCCATCGGAGCCCATTCCGAGAAGGATGAGGTCAAACTTGGGGCAGTCGCTGGTCTCGGATACGCTGATTACACGGGTTCTCACGAGCTGTCTGATGACAAATTCATAGTCATCGGCAGCTTGCTCCGCTGACAGAGAGTCATTGATGGAGTGTACATGACCGGGGACAATGGGAACCTGAAAATTGCAAATGCATATTATTATGACTAGTTGAGCATACTGACCGAAAAAAGGAACAGTCTGTGAATGTACTGTTTAAAGCATTGGAATGAGAAGTAAATGCCTAAATAGAAACTATCTTAATCAAGTTCTTTTTTTTTCTTTTTTTTTTTCCCTGATAACTGTAATCCTGCTTATTTACTGTTGTCTATCAAAGGGTAGCAAAAATTGTAAAAGAATATTTAACACATTTTTTTTAAGAAAAAAATATATCCCACGAAAGATGATGCATTAAAGCAAATAATTAGAACTAGAAACCTACACAGAGCTTAGGGAACCCAACTAGAAAAAATTAATAACCTTATCCTATTGGGAGATAGAGATCGTATCTTTTCCTTGTCTCAATCCATATATCTCTGTTACGTTTTTATATATAACAGATGATAGAGATAAAATAATACACAGGATAGATAAAAAAAAAAACAACGACAACAACAACAACGTTTTTGGAACACCAGTGAGAGAGGTATTTTGAGCCACGGAGCTGTGTTCAGTGTTTTTGTAATTCCATACCACCGCCAACGGAAGGAGGTTAGAGTTACGTAGGATGTTTGGCCTCAGATTTATTCGATGTTCGGGTTCTTGATCCTATTAAGGTACAAAACCCGTTCCATGCTTCTGCTAAATATTCAGATATATATATATTTTTAACACAAACAATGGGTTCTAACTAAGAAAATTCTATCCATGAAGCTCCATTGGACCATTATAAGAGAAAAATCTCAAGAAAGAAGAAAATCCACTACTGAATTGGTTATGCAATTGTAATGTAAATTATCTGGTATAAACAAAACTAATATTGATGGAAGTGCACTGCACGCTAAATTCTGGCAAGTGGTATTTCAAAACAAGAACTAAATTAAAACCACTTTCCTATAAATAAGAGAAATATTGGATTTGGTATCAATGAAGTGAAGTATTATCTATCTGTTGAAGAGTTCAATAGCACAGAGATTTCTCCAATTGTATCTATACACATTAGAATATTTTTAAGTAGTTTGCAGCTGGATGGTATGGTAGCTTGTGATATCAAACTGTAAGGGGGAAAAATTACAACCCCTTCCCCCCCCCCCCCCAACCCCAAAAACAAAAAAAAAAAAAAGGAAAGAAGATTGTGTCATCCTTGTCAGGACAAAATGCCACAGTTTCATGGAAAGGAAGCAATTGACCCCCCCCCCCAACAACAAAAAAGGAGGGCACCTTCTAAGGGAATTTCTTGTCAAAGTTTGGTAGCTACTATGTTTCTCAGGAAGTACTTCTTTACTTTTTTTAAAGGTCAAGGGGAACAAAAAAGAGATGGCTATAAAAGAGAAATCTCTCAGGCTGCCAGGTTGAGTTTTAAGTGAAAAACGTCCATTGAAATTCAGCAACCCCAACCAATCCACTGATGGTTCATCTTTTACTTAGCCCCTGTATCATCATGACAAAAATCAATAGAAAATAACAGAAATTTACAAAACATCCAAACTCAAACCCAATTGGCAATTAGTGGAGAGGCCCCAATGCCCCATTAGGATTTTATATGAGTTTGAGAAGCTTGATTTTTTTTTTTTTTTTTTGGGTAATTAAGTATGTATGATTTGGAGAAGCTTGATTTTACCGATCATGTGAGATAAAACCCAACATCACATAACAAAGGCTAACCAAAAATGCCATTCCCCAGCGTTGGTACCTGAAATCAAAGGTTCTGATAGGATTTAATGTGTGTATTCCCTAAGATTCACAAAAGTAAGGTACCAACCACAATTGAAGCAAAAATGAATCCCATAATTGGGGAACTGGCTCTACAAATTCAAGGTAAAGGAACCAAAAATAAAGATTCCCCGTGATATCTCATTCTTACAAAAGATACTAAATTGCCTAAAATTCAAGGACTTAAAAGACCTACTAAAAGGGGAAGTTGCAAGATCATACTTGAACAACCAACAAGCTATATACTTGCAAAAAACATACCAGATCAGAAGGCAGAACCTCATATGCAAAGTGGTTTCGAAATGTTAGGTAACTAAATGAATACTGGGATTAGCAATACTGAATGAGAAAAACAGTCACTGTATTATATGAAAAACAAGGTATGGAAATTAATCATACGAGGATAAATGGAGAATAGATCAATACCTTTGATAGAAATCCATCCTTTGCCAGCTTATAATTGCTATCTGCATGACTTTTTGCCACAACACGCTCATCAGCCCAAAATATGTACCACTTGGCCCAGTCAATTGTCTTGCTATAAGGAGCTTCACAGAGTTTTCTGCTTTCCACCAAGCATAAAACCAAATACATGAGAAATAAAACCATATAAAAGGGGAAAAAATAAAAAATAAAAAGCAATCATAGGAAGGGAAAGTAGTGATACCCCATCAATCCAATGAGAGAACCACCAGATAAAGCAATGGCAAAAACACCCCTCTCCTTTACTGACACCTCTGATAATTCAGCAACATAGTCAGCCAGGTCAGTGCCAAGCTCATCCAAACTCTCATGAATCCTCAGCCCCACTCTATCTTTGTGGTCCCCACAAAGAGCCATGCTTCTTGCAAAGCCAATATAGAAGGCAGCTCTATTTTAGGGGTGTAAAAAAAGATGGATCAAGAGTTAGTCTAAAGAAGTTCAACACTAATGCAATTTTACTGTAAATTTGTCATATAAGAAAAAAAAAAATTAAAAATCAGTGAACATCAATCTTAAAAATTAACAAATGAAAAGGGGGGATAATAGGGAAAGAGAATGTAGTTTATTTTATCTTAAGCATTAAGCCCAATTAGGACGATGTCAAAAATATAGATCATTCACTGCACAGAGAGGGTATGAAATTCAAGATGCTTATTGATCACAAACATAGTTCAAGATTGAACAAGAAACATCATGAGGAAAATAGATAAAAAATGACCGCATCAATGGAGCTCAGAAAATCAAAAAAGGAAATTCAACTAAGGGGGTGAAAATAATTAACTATATAGTTCAAGGCAAGAAACCCATAAACAACATACAATTTCAGCAATTACGGACAAACCCAAGATCATAAATCACTCTCAATTCACAAGCCAATTGAGCAACAAACTAAAATTCAAAACTAAACAACTCCAAACTAATAATCTCTTGAAATCTAGGAATACTCAAAAGTGCAACAAGTAGCAGAACGCGTGTATATATATATATATATATAAGTACGAGAGAGAGAAAGAGAACGAAACGCTTACAGTGACGAAGGAGAGAGATGGGTGGCAGAGGACGACGAAATAGACGAGGATGGATGATGGGTATCGGCAAATCATATTATAAATACACATGTATACAAAGAATATTACATAAAATCTATCTGATCCTTTTTACTGATTATTATTAAAATCACTTGCCAAGAAGAAGAGAAGAATTTACCTACTGGGTTTCCACGTGAATTCAACGATAGTGATTAGTTAGAAAACACAGAGACCCCCTCCCCCCCCCCCCCCAAAAAAAAAAAAGGGTAAACCGCGGATAAAGTCAGGCTGAGATATAACATTTTTCTTCTTGTTTTATGGAGAGAGAGGGAAAAAAAAAACATTTTTCTCTCACGGCTTACCGCGTATTTATTTTTATAATTTTATTTTATTTTACACATTTTTATATAATTCTAAACACACCCAACAACAATTTTCTTCTTGTTCTGTGGAGAGAGAAAAAGGCATTTTGACCCACCGAACACGCGGGGTTCAATCTATACAAAGTTCAGTGGATTTGACCCCCTCTCTCTGTGTCCCCCGCCCCCCTCCCCCCAAAAAAAAGGTAAACCGCTGATAAAATCAGGCTGAGAAAGAAAATGCAAATAATAACACTTTTCTTCTTCTAATACAAGTAAGCTCGCAGTTTTTATTTTAGGAGTAAATATTGAGTAAATTTCGTTATATGACTTTATCCGGTCAAGAATCACAGAGAAAAAAAAATTTAAATAAATTTTGACTGATCGATTTAATTAAAAAAATTGTTAAATAGTCCCCATAATAATGAGACAACCATTCTTAGAAGAGAAGTCTAACTCAGTACCACATGATTTCAAACCCTACGACATATTACCTGAACTAACTCGATTACCTTAGAAGGAAATAACGTTTTTCTTCTTGTTTTATGGAGAGAGAAAGAGAGAGGAAGGAAAATGGCATTTTGATCCCACTGTGCAAGTGGGATTCAATTTATACAAAATTAAGTAGATTTGAAACATTTTTACTAAAATAATTTTAAATTCATTTACAAGGGAAACGGATTTAACTTAAAAGATTTTGTTTACCAAGTTAACGGTTTTAATTTTAGTTTTAATTACTTTACCGAGTTAACGTTTACCAAGTTACAAATTTAGTTTAAAAATTAGTTTTTAATTTTAATTGCTTTACATTTTTAACTTGATAAACGACATCCATTAAGTTAAATTCGTTTTCCTTGTAAACAAATTTGAATTGATTTTGATAAAAATGTTTCAAATTCACTTAACTTTGTATAAATTAAACCCCACGTATCCACTGGGTCAAAATGCTGGAAAAGAAGAAAATCACTCTCCCTACACTAGATCCTCTGACTCATCAGCACGAGAAAATGGCATCCAATAAAATATATAATTTACAATAACTAATTAAAAATAATAATTATATTGAGCCAACAAACTTGCAAACAGACAGCTGGCCAAATGAGATGGTGACAAGTGTGCCGATGTGCTTGTGACTTGCAAGGCTTAAATTGAATATTTCAATTCAAGGACATCAAGGTGTTGAGGGTGGTGGTGGTAAATTAATTGGTAATGATATTTTAATTTTATTATTTCGTAATATAATAAATTTTGTAATATAAAAACTCAAAAATAAAATACATTTAGCATTATCGCCTTTTCTCCGTCTAAAAAACTTTATGTTCATGTTTGCATTAAAAAATGATCATCACATAGTTCACGACTTTCACGATTTATGTGCGCGTGTGTCAAAATCTCAAAAAATTCCATAGTGTTGAAATTAAATGCGCGCGTGAATGGCCAAACCATTGTGAGATTCGGTGCCTTCTAAAGGGAATGGCTTTTAAAATTACAAACCAATGTACATGTTCAATTACAATTGAATTCATTCATATACAAGAGTCATTCATGGGGGTGAACAAAAAAATCAAATAACTCAAAAATTGAATTAACTTAACTATTTTTTTTATTTGATTCAATTCTATATCAAAATCGATTTAGTTTGGGTTTAAAAAAATAATTATTTCGCCATTTTCTGCACATTACATAATAACTGCATACACCGTACATCCCATAACTTTTGTGCAAATATTTAATTAATAGTACATATCTAAAATGTGCTTATTTTATTTTATTGATTTTTAAAGTGACAAAAAAGAGATAAAATAAAATAATTTGTAAATTCGTAATTTGTAAGATGAGATAAAAAGTAAATAATTTTTAAAAATTTTTAAAATTTTTCAATAATTTTTAACAAACCAAACGAATCCTATATTCTTTATTGGCGAACGATGATTAATTGTCTAATTTTGGATTTCCGTGTGCTGATAAGTTTGGCCCGATGGTCATGTCCATATGGATTTCTATTGGCCACACCTTTGGCCGATCATTATGCCCCTATAAGACCCCAACTAGCAGTGCTTCTTAATCGGGCATTTCCATGAACATGAGCAACCTTGAAAGTCAGTCTTCTTTCCGATCCTCACATGTCTAACAAAGTCGCCACATGTCAACCTCTTTGATAGAGTGGAGTTTTTTGGGGCAAAATCGTTTCTTTTTTTTGTACTGAACTCTATCTACTTCTGTTTAGGTTGTCTCTTCGAGGGCCCAAATGAGAATATGTGCTTTTTATGTATTTGTGGATGTTTACATTGTGAGTCTTTTGAGTTGTACCTCTAAGACTTACTACTTCGGTAATAGTAAGTTAGCTTTCTTTTTTTTTAACATAACTTTTTTAATTGAAATTTAATTCTTTTTCTAATTTTTAAGTGTATTATTCACGCTTGTAAAAAAACAAAAGTTACAAAAATAAATAATAAATTTTTTTACTTGTACGTGAATTTTTCTATTTTAAGTATTTTTTATTTTTTTTTTAAAATGTGATTAACATGCTTATAAGTTATCAAACAAAATATTAAAATTAATTTTTTTATGAAAATATTATGTAAGATGAAAAAAAAAATCTAACTAATACTCGTTGGAAAAGTAAAAGAAAGATTGAGCCAGATCTTTTAAGATTAGTTTTTCATCTTTTGTGTGGCTATATTTGATTTAAATGATGTGAGAGGCTATGTCACGCATTTTATCTTTTATTCAATCTCCTTCTTTCTAATATGCATTTTGAGGATGGGCATGGTATTTCAATTTGAACTTGTATCCTTGGCCTGGGAATAACTTTATACAGAGAGGTGCTGTTTGGTTTGTTGTAAAATTCTAAAAATTTCTAAAAAATTCTAAAAATTTCTAAAAATTATTCATTTCTTATCTTACTACATAAATTAAGAATTCACAATTTGTCTCACTTTTTATCACTCTAAACACACAATCAAATTGTAATATGCTGCGTTCATTTTTAATAAAATGTTGCGTTCATTTTTAATAATTTGAGAATTAAAACCTACACAATCAAATTTAACATTTATGTGAAAATTAAGGAATTGTAATATAATCTTTAAGAGGGTGCAAGACAAATAACCATAGCCACGTACTGTGGTAAATTTGGTTAACATATTATTTTTGAATTTATAATTGTATTTATATTTAAATATCTTAAATTTTAATAAATATATTTTATAATTAATTTGTTTTATAATTTTATTAAATTTGTATTAAATCATATTAATTTTTAATTTAAATATTTGCATTATATTATATTAATTTTTTAAATAATTTATATTGTATTCAAGTGGTAACGTTGTGGGGCCATTTGGAGCTCTACGATTTGCAATAAAAATGTGATTTGACAATTTTTTGGTGTTTAGAGTGCAATTATTGAGCTTGAACAATAGAAATCTATTTGAACGTTTTGTTCTGACAAAAGAAATCTGCTCAAATGGATTTTGACAAAAAACTTTTAGAACTTCGTGTAGAATTTTTTTTTAATTTGAAAAAATTTATAAAAATTTGTGTGGTTCAAAATTTATAAAAATTGGAGAAAAATTGAGAGATCCAAACGCCTGTCTAGCGTGGATTATTGATTCCTTGAATAGCCAGCCTTTTTCTCCAATGTCTATGACATTGCTGCTTTTGGATTTTTCCCATTTGTTAAAAGAGTAATTATAGGAGTGTTTAATTGATCAAAATTTATTAATTTTTATTAATTTTTTTATATTTTTTTAATTAAATTTTATTAAATATCATTTTTATATCTATATTTTTATAATATTTTTTAATCAAATTTTTTCCAACCAAACATGTCATGCGTCGTTTCCATCCATGGACTAGCTTACTTGGCATTCCTCAATTAACTAAACCAGCTTTATGTCATCTTTCATGGAGTTTGCATTGAATTGAAGGCATGACCATGTCAGCCATCATTTTCTGCACCATCAAATATTGGTATTACTTTATGTCTTCTTTCATGGAGTAATTATAAATGTTTATTATTTAATAATATAATCTTTGTATAATAAAGTAGAAACGTTAAATTTTAGGTTTGTCTTTTTTTTTTTATATTTATATTCTTTACTTTTTTTTTAATATTTTAATCATTATAATATGATTCAGACAAATGACCGTGAATATATAATAGTCTTACGGTTAAAACAATATCAAGTTTTTAAAAAGAAAATAAAAATAAATTAAAACATTGTTATAATTAAAGAAAAAAGAGAGCTAGATTTTTATTTGTATCATGATTTACATGGATGAGTTGACTTTTATTCAATGTTTGGTCCATAATCAATAACAAGTTGCTCATAGAACAAGCAATTCACTTTTTTCTTCTCCTATTATTAGGTGCGAGATAAATCAAACTTTTTTCGAGCTATTTAAATTTGGATCAACCTCAATTCGTAATTAAAATAAATTCGAATTAAACTCTATTTGTGACTCATTTAGAATCGAATTTGACTTCGAGTTTAGAAAAATTCAGCTTGAAAACTTGCGAATCGACTTGATAAAATAAAACATATATATTTTTTAATATTTTTATAATTTTTGATAGTATTTTTTATATCTTTTATTTATTATATTTTACACTAAAACGACATCATTTAGATTTAATCAAGATATTTATGAGCTGATCTCGAATTTAAATTCTACTTTACCGAATTAAACTCGAGCCTATAAAAAATTCAAATAAAGATCGAACTCAGTATAAATAGCTCGAGTTTGGCTAAAATAACATTGTTTTGGTTTAACCGAATTATTTGCGAGACGATTTGAAATCTAAATTTTTCTTTGTTGAGCCAAACTCAAGTAAAAGTTCGAATTAAGCTCGAATCTAATATAAATAGCTCGAGACAAATTCAAATAAATTAAAATTCAACTTATTTCCACTCTCACTTATCTATCACTAAGTTTAATTTACGCCATGTCATTATCAGACGCCAATTACCATCCTTATTATGCATATAGCTAGATTCTCACCATTTTTTTTTATATGGCTTACAAGTCTTTTCCTTTTATTTATGTATAATCAATTAATTACAAGAAAAATAAAGTCAACTTAACTATTTGCATTATTTCTCCGTACGGATGTTTAATAATAAAAAATTAGCTCTCTGTGATTATTATAATCATTCAAGTATAATCATTCAACACTTAATTAATAATTCTCATTACCTTGTCCAAATCATTCAACTCTTAATGTTCCATAAATAAGTAATAAATTAAGTAAATTTATACAAAGAGAATCATGATATATATATATATATATATATAGAGAGAGAGAGAGAGAGTTAAATTTGAAGTTTTGAAGACGTACTAGTTAAGTGACATGCATATGATCCGTGAGCTAGCTGGGCTAGACTCTTTTAACGTGAGACAAAGCAACGAAAAATAAAGAGACAAGTAGCCGACCCTCCTTAAAAAGCTCAAGCCACTTTACAAGGTTAAATCCACGGGTCATGTGCCCTGGTCGGTTCTGCCCTTCTTCCATATTTCTGCTGAATGATTTTAGTTAGCTAAGCTAGTCTCACGCATGCCACAGTCAGCTAATGTCGGATTCATTTAGCAATGACAATCACCTCCAAAAGCCTAGAAATAGAATTAATCATGTAATATGGAGATGCCAATTTGTATTCACGTGTCGTGTTGGAATTATAATTAAATGTATTCGTATTTTTATCACCAAATATCTTAAATTTTTAATTACTTTATTTTCAAATCGCATAAACTTATGTTAATTTCGGTAACATGTTTGTGTTGTATACTGTATTTATATTTTCTGTCAGTATTTTCATATATATATTGTATATTTAATTACAGAAACAAATGACCATCACAATTATTTGGTAAATTAAATTTAGTATTTTCATATTTTATAACGAATTTTACCTTAAAACTTGTATCCACTTTATTTTTTATACATTTAATTTAATTCCACTTCAATTCTTTGACTAGTTATTGTAGGAAAAAAAAAATTGTGCCGAAAAGAGTTACGCGTTAGATGTGCGTGAAATAAAAGCAAGATTAAATCTTAATAATTTGGAAAGTGTCGGAAGCTTTTTATGCGCAGCTCATAGACTTTTTATCACTAGCACCTTTTTAGTAGCAATTTGGCCAATAAGTATATTTATTTTATAAAAGTCATTGTTGTGTAGTGTCAAAATTAATTGCTCATTTAGATGCCTTCTTCAGTGATTTCTTTATATCAGCTGCATTCGTCCATGTTCAGATGGCCCAATGTTCCTTTCCACAGACCCATAATGAGGAAAGCCACTCTGCATGATTGCACCAAGGACAGTTGAAATACCATTTTCAAATTAAGGGATTGGGCCCTAATAATAATAATATTAATTTCAAACTAATGGATTGGGGCAGCAAATTATTTTTTTGTCAATTAACAAAATAAAAAAAAATAAAAGGTCAAAATCATTTGCTAGAATAGAGATATCCTGTGCGATTTCTCTATATATATATATATATATATATTTACCAATTAAGATTTTGACATTTTAATTAGTTGCAATATCCTCTCGGTGGGAATGTTCACCCTCATTGCCATAGCCAATCTTACACACACACACACACACACACACGATCCGACCTGTTAAAAAACAATCAAATCATCTAACGTTCAAGAAAACTGGATCATGCCAGCACAACATGAAATGTATGAAAACCGACTTCTTCGTTGCACAAACAATACTCAATTAACATACAGATACAACAATCCAACTCAAATGCACTAGCAGGCTGTTGAGGGCATCTACGTAAAATGACTATTCTGGATCACAAGATACATCTAAAAGCAGTGATAAATCAGTAATCCAAGTACAGAGTTATCCTTCTCAGCATGGAATATGGCAGTTCTAATCTCCAATCCTTCTGCTTTCGGCTTAATGGTCTCCCCTTTGCTGATGGGTCTCTGTTTTCCTTCACATCTGCCAGCCTCCACACACAGCTCTCCGATTCAGTTTTAACCGAGTCCAGGGAAAAAACTCCACTCTTTTCTGGGCATTTGGCCGCGAGTTCTTCTACGTAACTCACTCTTACAGGCATGTCTTTGAACCGATACAAGTCGTCAGGTACTTTTAGTAGCCTCTCTGCGCCGGGTGATGATACCTTCAAAGAATCAAAACCCATATAGGAAGAAGAAAAGGTTCTCGTTTTAAACGGCTGAGCCCTTTTGGGTTCAAGGCAGAATTGTTAAATTATGATTGTATAATAATTGGAATGTGCGCTGATAGCAGCAATGCTACAGAAGCAAAGTTAAGAAACTTGAAAACAAGTTACCTCAAGAGCCAAATCATCAGGTATTTCTCCCGATGCTCCTGCTTCGTCTAATCTTTTCTTGAATTGGTGGCTGTAATTCTCAATCTCCTCGATACTGGGACAGCCGTATCTAATGAAACGTGGAGTGGTGTTTGAACAAAATGAAGTTTGGAAACAAATTATAAGCAAAATTTCAATATCAATTTGAACTGGAAAATATATATATGTATTACAAGAAAATGAAAACCAAAGAAACATTAACTGATGCTTTTGGACCAACAACAAAATTTCTTTTCTTTTCTTTGAAATGGTTGAAATATCACCATCTCTTGAAGGACTAAAATAAAACACTATAGATTAATAATTTTAATGATTCCATTGGAACACGATAAAATACAACAAAATACTGCATAATATACCAAAATGATAATTATTTAATTATTTATTAGTAAATTTTCACTTATTTAGATAAGTTTCAATCTGAAACCCTACACGTTTCTATGCATTTCATATTTTTGTGCCATATTTGAAATACTTCTGGGTTATCTCCGTGTCCGTACTAATTGAAATTGCACAAAATTTGTACCCTTGCTATGGGCCCCCACTAATATTTCAAGAAATACAAAATTAACCTTTAACATGGACTATTAGCATAAAAATATTATCAACTGCAAAGTAAGAAATAAAGAGAAGTGCTGCAGCGAGAGAGGGCGGGGGAGAGGGAGGTAAAAGTTAAAGAAATAACACCAAATTCTAGAAAAATACAGTAAGCTTCCTTTGTATCTACCACATATAGCCTCAACAATATCATTCTATTTCTAATTTCCAGAAATAATACTCAGTTCCATGTACCTTATTAATAACCAAAATAAATAGTTCATTCCAGTCGACATCACAAACAAATGATGTTCAATTTATTGGATCAAGCATGTGAAATGCTGTGGTTGGATGAACCATCTGATGATCAAAGACTGCTTAATGTTGTCCAAGAGTTGCTCATTTGGCAGAGGAAGTTGTTAATGATGATCATTAAGACACGTGTTTCATATGACTTTCTATTTAAGTGAGGTCTGAAATAGGATTTCTCAGATTATGATCCCATAATCTTATACTACAGATCATGCAAAACTGTGATTGGTAACAATAACTAAAATAGGAACAACCGGACAGATTCATCAGTATCATTTTATTGGGGGGGGGGGGAAAGAAGAGAGACACAGGATGAAGATAAAAAGAACTACTGAGAAGAAGTGGAAACAATTCCCCCCCTCCCCCCCCCCCTTTTTTTTGGGGGGGGGTGTGGACCATGATAGGATTCTAATAGAAATTTTATGGTGGGGTCGGAAAAGAAAATAGTGGCTATGAAATATATTAAAATGATTAAGGACACATATAACAAAGCAGTTACAAGCGCAAGTAATTGGTGGTGATTTAAATGATTTTTCAATTACAATTAGTTTGTACCAAGGATCCACTCTAAGCCTTATCTTTTCACTTTGGTGACAGATGAACGTACCAAACATATTCAAAAGGACAAACTTTGTGCTTGTTGTTCACAAAAAATAATAGATGAAACTAGGTCTAGAGTTCACAAGTAAAAACTTTGAATGCACACCTTAGAGTCAAGAGTTTTTAGAGTAAGTAAGACTAAGATAGAATATAGGCATTGCATTTTTTGGTAAAATTAAAACTACAAATAAGAGCATAATGAAAATTGAGGATTAAGAAGTTCTGAAAAGTGATCATTTTCAGCATCTTTGATCAATTATCAATGCAAATGGAGGGATTAAAAAAATGTTATGCACAGGATTAATTGAGAAGTGCCTCAAATATTTTATGTGATCATAAAATACTTATCAAGCTAAAAGGAAAATTTTATAAGACGACTAAAAGATCAATCATACATTATGGTATAAAGTGTTGGGGCATTAAGAATTAAAATTCTCATAAGTGTGACAAAAATCAGGATGCTAAGATGGATATTCAGTGAAACAAGGAAATATAAAATAATAAATGAATATATTCGAAAGAAAACTGAGGTAGCACTAATAGAACAAACGTTGAGAAAATATTGTTTAATATGGTTTTGTCATGTACAATGTATACTTAGAGAGATGCACTAGTAAGAAAAAGTGATTGGATCCAAGTAAAAGATTTAGAAAAGGTAAAAGGTAGATCAAAGTTTACATAAACTGAAATGGTAAAAAAACAAAAAAAAAAACTAATTTCAAATAAACTCACAGAAAACATAACCTTTGATAGAAACAAATTGAGAAAAATGATTTATGTAGCCGAACCCAACTTGTTTGGAACTGAGGCTTTGTTGAGTAGATTTAATTATTTTGGGATGGGGGCCATAGTTACTGAGATCCCTCACTTCTCTATGGAACCGCGATTCAGATCGTTCAATCCCAATTGCGATTCATTTGTGATTCAAATTATAAAATAAGGCAATCCCAACATAAAATTTATAAAGAAATGAAAGGGAAATAGAAGAGAGAGCACAACCATATACCCGTACCATATAGCATATCGAACCGCGTTGCAAGTAACTAGGATTGGGGATACACATGAAATCAAAAGCTTTGCTCCATACAAAATTTAATAATCTTGACCAATGGTTTCACTCAGTGTTATCAAAATTGAACCAAATCGACCGATTCAATTCAGTGACAGAGATCATATGCCTAATAAACCAAAGAGCTGGCATGCTCAAATTCAATAAAGTGATCCTTCCACTAAAAAGAGGAGAAATTGAGCCTCTATAAGCTCGAACATGGGTGCGGGTTGAGGCATGGGTAACACCTTGTTGCCAAACCTGCCAACACTTTGTTTTTTATGGTTGTTCATTTATTAAATATATTAAGTTTACAATATAAATAAATGAAATTAATTTTATAAGTCCAGTTGATCCAATGAAACTGAACTGACATATTCACTGCCGAGTTAATGTCTAGTTCGATTCCGATAAGTATGGTTTCATTTCTTCTCAAGTAGGCAACAAAAGAATATAAGGGCTCTTAGGAGAGGCTAGAAAGTCACAAGAGCATAATTGAAGAATGGGGAATTTTTTGAGAGGAAAGCTGAAATTTGCTTTACTTTTGTTCACAAATTGAATAATCTGTGTGACCTCAACATCTAGCGAGTGATCAATATAATAAGCCTATGGTGCAACAAACATTGCAGTTCTTTGTCAGCACAGAAAAGCTTACCCATTTGAAAGTTTGTCTAGTCTCACATAAATGTAGCCACGGGGAGTAGTCTTAAAAGCGAAGAGTTTCATGTCATCAGCAAACTGCAGCAGGACCTCATTGGCTATTGATAGAGTACGTTCACCCCAAGGGCAGTTTTGCAGAACAACACCACCACCATCCCCTCCATCGCCAATCTAAAGTTTTCAAATAACTAACATGAACTAATATAAAATACAGATAGCTAAGGCTGAAACTAAGCAGCCACAGTGATTGTTCCAAAATAGCATACCTCAGGCTCGGCATCATCTTCTTCTTCCCATTCAACGGGTTCTACCTCGTCATCTATTTCATCTAAAAATTCAACATAACTCAACTCAGGTATAGAGTGTCCAGCCAATGTCTAATCTAACTATTATAATAACAAATAAACAAATAAACAAATAAATTAACATGGAAATGATTGTAAAATATGAATATATGCCCTAACATAATCCAAGGAGTATGTGTATAACCCTAAAAGGTACATATACTTCTAGAAAGGTGACATATCAGTACTTACCAAAAAAAAAAAAAGGTGACATATCGGTGTCATGTCGATGTCAGACACCGACACTCATCAGACATTCAATCAACGCATGTCAGGTTCTTATCTAAATTTGTCATATTATTTTTCAATTTGTTTTTACAACTAGGCACTTTTTGGACACTCTTGAGATCCACATATCTATCATTTAAATACAATTAAACAAATTATAATTTTAAAAAAGCAAATGGGAATGAAATAACAAGACAAAAGTAATATGAATTCATATTTATTAATTCATTATCCCTTAAATTTTTTAATTTTAGAAATTTTAACACTCGGAACTTCTAATTTGTTTGTAAATATTTCTTTCTAAAATATGTTTGAATAAAAGATAAATATATTTTAAATGTAAAAGTCAAGAAATAGTAATATTTTCATGCATACGTGTGAAAATATATATTTATCATAAATGTGGCTTTGACACGTTGTGTCCTCATACTTTTTTAAAATGAATGTATTTGCATGTTCGTGTCCTGTCGTACTCGTACTGCGTGTTCATATCCATGCTTCTTAATCACTTGTTACCATTGGACTAGAAGATTAGATTGGAATTTTGCAAAGGTGTCGCTCAAGGACATATTCCATCTACACAGATATTACACTTGCTATCATCAGTCATAATGCCAAAAGACAGTAAAGTTACATCACGCAAGCTAAACAAGTTACCCAGGCAGTGTATGCATCGTTTGTTTTGTGATTCTCAACTTCACAAAAAATCATTTGTTGCCCCCATGCACATGTGCAAAGGATTATTCTACACGTTACATAACAAACCAATACCAAACAAGAATCATATTGGATTTCTATAGCATACAATCAAATTGGAGAAAAAGTACAAAGTGGCTCCCAAAACAAGAAGAGATGCTAACAATTAGAGAGTGTAATTTTTTTCAAGTAACTCAATGCTTTCACTAGTAATATTAGCCTATTAGAGTCAAAAGATTGAACTAGTTCCATAATTATTTATAGAGTATTCCAAATCAGTTTATCAAAGCACTAGTTGAGCCATTTTCCAGGATGAATGGAGTTGTTCTCGTTATGATTTCAATGTCAAAAAGAAAAAAACTCATTTTTTTTTTTATAAAGAAATAAATTTTATTAAAAAGGCATTAAGGGATGCCACCAAGTACAAAGAAAAAGGTAAAAACTCATAAACAATCACAATTAATACAAAAGCACCTTGACTATAGCTGCCAAGAAAAATTCAACCTGTCAATTACTGCTATCCCATTATGAACACGTCAAGTATGAATAGGCTTGGGGGTCGGCACTCATTATGCTACAATGTCATCCAAATGAAATAAGAAAACTTTCTAACCAGGAAATAACACGCCCACAATCATTTAGAAATCCTATGAATGAGCACTGGAAGATGATAGGGGGAAAAAAAAGAAAAAAGAAAAAAAGAACCCATGTTTCAGCCATACAATTACTCTCAAAGGGTTTTCTGCCGTTAACATAGCAACTTGAGTTTATGCAGAAGGCGTGGTCCATTCGCTTAAAATTTTGAAAAAAAAATACTGAAAATAATCAGACGAGCAATTAGAAAAATGCTTTCCCAAAACAAATTAGAACATTAATCAAACACTTGAACAGCATATCGTACCGGAGACAACCAGACCAATGTTTATCAATATGCACATCATATATACACAAATCCATAAAATATAGAGTCAATATATACATAGTTAATCGGCCACAACGAGGACGAAAGAACTCACGCTGAACTGGGGTCTCTTGATTTCCACCAGAATCTTGAGACGAAGTTGTGCTTAGAAACCGAAGAGTCGCATGACATAAAGATGAGGTGGGTTTTGAGAGAATACCGTTACCACCCACATGGCGAGCTTGCTGGTTAAGAGTCTTAAGACAATAATCAGAAGAAGAAAAAGGCGAGTCAGGGTTTAGGAGAGCTAATGCTTCTTGCTGGGTTGGGCGATAGTGATGATGGGTTGAGAGAGATGACCCGATTGCGGACAAAGTTGGGTGGGCAGAAGAAAGGGACGTCCGACTAGGAGGACCGCTTCCAAATCTTCTGCACAATAACAAAGTTCGAATCGTCATTCTATCACTCTGTTCATCGTTTCCCTATCTCCCTAGCTTCTGTACTTGCTAAATGCTACTAATGTTTGCACTTGTAACTAATTGAAAAAATAAAAATAAAAAATCAAGAGGTGATTACACTCACACTTTTAGATTTAACCTAAAAAAATAATAAAATGGTTTAATTTTAACTAAATTTATATTTCATGAGGCTTTGTTCGATTTCACTTTTAGTTTCTCATTTTTTTTTTAATTTTTTGCATCTTATGTCAATTTTTTTCATCAAAATTTAATTTTTTTTCAAAATGTAAATTTTAAACATGTTAATTGCATTCGAAAAAGTAAAAAAATTCATGTTTGCTTGAGTAAATATTATCCGTTTAGGTAAAAATAACAAAAAATTAATTTTTTTTATTTTTTAACTTTTACCCAATTAGACGTAAATTTTTCGATTTTTTTATGATTCATGAATAAAATTAATACACTTAAAAGTTAGATCTTCTAAAAAAAAGTTTATGAAAAAAGTTATATAAGATAGGAAAAAAAAAGTTAAGAGTTAAAACGAAACCAAACGTAGCAGTCATGAAAACTTAAAATATGGTAGTAGAACAGATGTTGTTGATGGAAATAAAAGCAAAAATATCTATAAATAACTAAATTTTTGAAAATTAAAAAAGTTAAAAAAATTCTTCTTCTACCAAATTTGACTATTGAGTGATAAATTCAAACAAATTTAGTAAATTTTATTAATCTTATACTTCAATCTAAATTATGATGGTAATGTGTTAATTTTTTAAATTAAAAGAAAATCGTATATTTTGGTCAAATTTTAATAGGACAAACTATAATTCCCCCCCAAATAAGAGGTAATATTTTTTTCAATTAAAAAAAAAAGTTATATTTAACACCCCTTACATAGTTTCCCTATCTTTCTGTACTTGCTACTAATGTTTGCACTTGAAACTAATTAAAAAATAAAAATAAAAGTTAAAGCGGTATTTACATTCTTAGGTCTAACCTTAAAAAAATAATAAAATGTGTTAATTTTAACTAAATTTGTATTTCATATTTCACGAGGTTTTGTTTGATTTTGCTTTTAGTTTCTAATTTTTTGTTAACAAAATATTTATAAATTTTATTTAGAGAAATAATAAATGCATTCCTTTATTAACTTCTTCCACTCCACATTACTCTTTTTCATTACAGCTATTATAGAGGGGAGGAAATTAACAGAGAAATGTAAATATCTTCACCCTAAGCGATAATACCAAAATTAAAATTATTAATGCAAGAGCTCCTTTAATACTTTTTGTAGTTATTAACAAAATTACCCACATTTCATTTATTATCCAAATCTCTTTCTCATTCATATCTTTTTCTTTGAAAAAAAACTCATTTACTCTCATTATCTAAGGTCTATCAATTAAATCACTTAATTTATAAACCATTTTTATCTTTACTATTTGTCCCATATTTTTTCACAATTTACATAAGTAAAAGTAACTAAACTAAATTAAAGTATCCAATTAATAAACCTAACAAATAAGAAAATATTTATTATTTAATATTTGTGTGTTATATACTTAATTTTACCTTTATACTTTTAAGATTTTATATAAGTAAGTAATAGAAACTACATTCTAATCTTTTCATAACATCGAATTCAAAAAATTTACTAGACCCATTCTAAATAATTCAAAATTAAGCCTAAATTATAAAATATATAAGCGAACTAGAATAGATTATCAAAAATAATTTTTAATATATTAATAATGTAATAATTAAAAAATGAGTTTATTTTTAAAATATTAACAGTGTAATAAATTTTTACACAAATAAATTTTAAAAAATAATATATGTTTAAAAAATAATATATTTCTATAATTATTATTCTTTAAATCTTATTAAATTATAAATATGTATGGAAAATAATAATCTTTAGAAATATTTTAAAAAGTTCAATGCAAACAATATAGTAGTAATAATGTTTTTGTAATAAAAAATATGTTTTAATAATTTTTATTCTAAACTATTATAATCATAATTAAAAACAAGGATAAATTTTTAATAGTTAAAATTTTTGTTTTGTGCAGTTGTAATAAAATTTCATCAATCTGAAAAAAAATTATCATAATAAGAAGAGTTTAAATATATTAATAATTTACATTTAAAATGAAAGATTTATTATTCAACTAGAAAGATACTTTTTGAAGAGATAGAAAGAGAGAACAATGGGTTTTGTTGAGAGAGAGGAGTCATTAAAAAAGAAAAAAAAAAGTAAAAATTGAATAGATAAGGAAGAAGGAAATCAAAAATAGAGAGAGAATCTAAATTTTGTACAATAAGGGATGAAGATAATTTTGTCAATAATTATAAAAAATATTAAATGATGAGAGAAATTAAAAATAAAGAGAGAATCTAGGTTTTATTTATAGGATATAAGGGTAATTTTGTTGATAACTACAAAAAATATTAAATGAGTTCTACCATTAACAATTTTAACTCTATATTATCGCTACTTTTTATTTATATTGATGTTATATATATATATATATATATATATATGTGATAATATCGTAAACTATATAAATAAACTATATGAATCTTCGTTTTCGTCGTCAGTGGAGTTGAAGTTTGGGCTTTGGCTGGAAGCCCAGAGTCCGGCGATAGCCCCCCAAAACTCAATGGGTAGGGAGAGGGGAGAGCTAACTGTTAACAGGCCGTTTACAGACTGCGCCCTTAATCAAATGGAGGCCCAAGATTTGAAGAGATATGTGATCTCTTCCGAAACAAAGCCCATTATTACAGTTATTACAAACTTATACTTATGGTCCAGGGTACCTTTAATAGAGGGGAATAATCGATGTCATGAGTGATTAATATTCCAAAAAAGGGCAAAATTGATATTTATTCAAAAGTTAATTCTATTTAAAAAAAAATTACCAGTGCTTAATATGAAATTTTGTATTAGATCATCGATTAAAAAAAATAATAATAACCTTTGTGACTTGAAATTAAGATAACTATCTATACTTGTTGTCAGAAATATGTAATTTACAAAATTTATACATAAGGACTCAAATTTAGCTAATCATTTTGTTTCTTAGAGTAATTATATTTGCAAAAAATTATAATTTTAATAGCGACATTTCTCTCAATAACAGTTGATCGACAATCATCTATTTTTTAAAAAGAATCATTCGAAAATTACTTTGAAAAAGATATAAAGTTTATCTTATCCTATTATATATAATATTCAGAGGCATAAAGTTGGTTAAATATGAAAAGAATAGCCTAATTAAATTAATATACAGAATTATTTTTTGGGTCCTAGTTAAATCTCCACCTCTTTAAAATAATCAAAAAGCAACTATTAAGGCCAAAAAAATCTTCACCTTGAGACTTGCAATTATTAATTAATTAATAAAGCTAGACCATTGCATATGGAATATTGTAAATGTAATTGTAGATGAGAATACATTGGCTAAGAGAATGCTTTTTTTTTTTTTTTTTTGAGATGAGAATCACCAAAAGGAGGAGAAATAAAAAGCCAAGTGCCTTATTTGGCATAAAAAATGTTGGTTTGGATATCCAAATCCCAAATGCATCTACTTTTCAAAGGGGAAGAGAAAGGAGGGAAGCTTTTTAAGAGCAATGACGCTCGCTTTGAAGATATGTATCCATATATTCCTTTTGAAGGATTTGAATCCAAACAAATTAAAGAGCCATACCAGTACTGCAAAGGCTTCGGGTTCTCATTCGTAAATCATGCATTGAAAAAGTTATGTAACATAGACGTTCAATTTTTTTTCTTTTTTTTTTTTTCTATGACTCAGGATATTCAAGACAGCTTGTATATATCTCAATTAATCTTTAAAAAAGTTGAAATTAACGATCGAATAAATTTTTAGTAATCAAAAAATTCGAACTAGTAACCACTGAAAAGTAAATTTAAAATCTTACGAGTTAAATTACTCTTTAGGATTTAATGTCCAAGTTAGATATTAACATGCATCACATTAAAATATAGGGTAGCGATAATGTTAGAACTGTGATTATTAATATCAGAGCTCTTCTATTATTTTTTATAACTATTGACAAAATTACCTTCATCTCTTATTTTACATTCTCTCCCCATTATTAATTTTTCTCATCCTTGTATATTCTTTCCATCTCTTTCTCTCTCTTTAATAAATACTCATCTCTCTTTCTCTAAAAAAATCTCATCTAACCCTGTCTAATTTTTAAATTTAAAACCCATTCAATTACACCCACTTAATTTATAAACTAATTTTAAACTATCTATCCCATATTTTCCACAATTTTACATAATTAAAAACTAAACAAAATTAAAATATCTAATTAATAACCTAACAAATAAGAAAATATTTATTATTTAACATTTTTGTGTTGTATACTTAATTTTAATTTTATATTCTTAAGATTTTATAATATGAAAATAATAAAATTAAAATTTAATTTTTTCATGATATCAAGTTCAAAAAATTTACTAGATCTATTCTAAATATTATAAAATTAACCTTAAACTATAGAATATATAAGTAAACTTGAATAGACCATCAAAAATAATTTTTAATATATTAACAATGTAATAATTTTTACACAAATAAATTTTAAAAAATAACATCTGTCTAAAATTATTATTCTTCATATTTTATTAAATTATAAAATATAAATAGAAAAGATAATACTCTGTAAAAATATTATAAAAAAGTCAATGCAGGCAATATAACATTCTTAAACAATGTTGTATTTTCTGTACATATTTTATAATTTAATAAAACATGAAAAATAATAATTATAGACAGATGTTATTTTTAAAAATTTATTTGTTTAAAAAATTATTACACTGTTAATATATTAAAAATTATTTTTGATGGTCTATTCAAGTTTACTTATATATTTTATAGTTTAAGCTTAATTTTATAGTATTTAAAATCGGTCTAATAAATTTTTCAGACTCCATATCGTGAAAACATTAAAATATGATTTTATAGTTTTCATATTATAAAGTCTTAAGAATACAAAATTAAAATTAAGTATAAAACACAAAAATGTTAAATAATAAATATTTTCTTATTTATTAGGATATTAATTGAATGTTTTAATTTTGTTTAGTTTTTAATTATGTAAAAATTTTGAAAAATATTGGATAAATAGTAAAAAAAAATTATTTATTAAATTGACGTAATTAAACGAACTTTAGATTTAAAAATTAAACGGGGGATAGAAGAGTCTTTTTCAAAGAAAGAGAGAGAAGTCTTTATTAAAGAGAGAGAAAAAAATAGAGATGAATATATAAAGATGAGATGAATTAATAATGTAAAAAACATACAGAACAAGTGATAAGGTAATTTTGTGAATTGTTACCAAAAAAATAATAATAATAAATGAGCTCTGGTATTAATAATCACAATTTTGGTATTATCGTTATTTTGAAATATATATATATGTAAACTTTTTGGTGAAATTGTGATTGTGGTAGGCCTATGTTCATTCAAACTATAATGGGAGGAAAAGACGCATTAATGTGGAAGAATAAAGTAGGAGTATAGTGGAACATACACGAGGATACGATGATATCTGATTTAAATTCCTACTTCCATTAGCTAGTTATGGTGTAGCTGTAATGATCAGATGCCTCCATTCCCTCGAGGTTCCTTTTGAAGGGGGTGTTTGGAGGCCAAAAAAATTCAAAAAAACTCAAAAATTGAAGTTGATGTGATATAAAAATGATAGGTAACAAAATTTAATTGAAATGATTTGAAAATTTTTAAAATTTTTTGAATTTTTTTGAGTTTTTTTAAGATGTCAAACACACTCTAAGTTGACTAGTATGGAGTTATACCGGATAGTTTTCTTTTTTTTTTTTTTTTTTTAGGAAAATACAAAATTTTATAGAGAGTATGTTTAGAGTAAGAATATGAGGAATGAAAAGATAATAATAATAATAATAATAATAATAATAATAATGAAGAGGAAAAGAGAAAGAGAATGTAAAATTTCAAATATATGTATTTAATTAAAAAATATAATAAAATAGAAGATATTTATTAATACGTTAACTTTCATAATTTAATTAATTTTAATTTCTTAAATTTTATGTTTTTTTTTCTATTGTATGCCTTAACCCAAATAGGAGAGGAGAAATTTTGAATCTCTATCTATCTATTTTCTTTTTCTTGATTTTAAACGCATCCCAAGTGAATATAACTTTAATTTTTTAAAATTAATATTAAAATTGTTATTTCAAAGAGAGATAAAAAGAAGAGAGCGAGCAGAAAAATTAAACAAATATAAAATAAAATGATAGAAAAAAAAAAACAATTATAAAAGTACTATTTTTTAAAAAAAAATTAAAAAAAAGCGGCTTGTGAAAAGCACGCATTGCAACTTGTGTTACTTTCATAAAAAGACAAAAAATGATCGAATGGTATGTTTTATTTATTTATTTAGGACACGTTTGGAGTGAAAAAAATAAGATAAAATAAAATAACGATTTCGTTTAGAGTAATAAAAAATTCTGAAAAAAAAGTAAAAAATAATAAAAAATTTTAAAAGTTATTTACTTTTTATCTTATTACACGAATTACGAACTCACAACTTATCTTATTTTTTTACCACTCTAAACGCACTCAAAATGTGATAAGTTATGGATTCATTATTCATACAGTAAGATAAAAAGTAAATAATTTTTTAAATTTTTTAATATTTTTGTAAAATTTTTTATTACCCAAACAAAGCCTTAATTTTTGAGCTTAGAAGAAGGTGTGTGGTAAAAAAACACAAAGAAAAAGGGGGGTCGCTTTTTTTTAACTTTTTTGACAAAGTCGTTTGGTGAACGGCTGCGCGACAGAATTAGTTAGGAGATAACAGACGATTGGATATTCTTCTGGCTGCTCTCCGATAAAAAAAATTCCTTTCCACCCACCCAATTTGTAACACGTGTGTTTTGGAATCACAAATTCCATTAGGAAAAGGTTTTTCGTCAATTTTTTTTAATTTGAAAAAAATAGAAAATATTTTAAAATTTTTGATGTATTATTATAAATATTCAAAAATTAAAAGGGGGAGAATTTACAAAACTTTGGACGCGGTGGCCCGTGGTCGCTTCCCTCTGTCCGTCCAATAAAATTTTACTTTGTGGCTCCTTTGCACCTTTATAACGCTTCGACAAAATTCTATAAATTTTTATAAGAATAAAATTTTTATTTATTATATAAAATACAAAATTATAATTTTTATAAATTTATACTAATTGTTATAATTTCAAATGCCCTTTAATAATTAGTTGATATTTGATAAGATAATCCACATAAGTGCAATTTTTCATTAATTTTTAAAATTTGCTGTCGACGGGGAATGAAGATGGGATGAGTGTAAGTCTAAGGTCGTCTAATTGTTTAAAAATTTTAATTTTTGATAACTTTTTAGTAATTAGAATTTTTATACGTTTCTTAAAAGTTAATAATTTTTACCACTTTTTGATGATATTGGTGATTTTTTGTGTAAAATATTACTAAAAGTTGTTAAAATTTACAACTAAACGGGCAAAAAAAATTTAAAAATTGGAGATCTTTAGACAATCAAACGCCGCTTAATAATAAAAAATTAATGATAATGTGAACTTTGTAACGGGTTACTTTTAGTGACAGTAGTGTTGGAAGTCTCTTGCTAAAATATTTTATGAAAGAAAATTTTAATTATTATCTTTATTTATTTATTGATTTTGGATTGTAAGAAGAAAGTGGTCAAACCGCACGGGAAAAGAAAAAGTACTCATTTATTTTAACTTATATTATGGTCCGTTTAGGTGATAAAAAAAAATCTGAAAAATAGTTAAAAATACTAAAAAACTCTTAAAGTTATTCATTTTTAATTTCACTATACAAATTATGAACTCACAACTTATCTCATTTTATTTTATTTTATCTCACTTTTTGTTGCTCCAAACGCACCTTATAGTAGAAATGCATCACACACTGTCCATTTAATTTTTTAATTTATTTAAAATAAAATTAAAATAATTAAAAATTCATCTTAAATAATAAATAATGAGTGGTTAAAGGTATTTAAATATATGATGAGTAATTAAGAGGTATTTCAATAAAACAAAAGAAAATTATAAAAGTATTAAATAGTTAATTAAAGGACATTTTTGAAAACTAAAAAAATTAAAAAAGCAAAATTACTTAAATAATTTACAAAAATTAAAAAGTTACTTTTACCCTTCATTTAAATTATGGGTAATTATTGGCCGTTAAAGGATATATATAAACGAGAAAAAATAAAAAGTTTTTCCAAATAATTAATTTTACTAATTTTCTCCAGCTACTCCTAGTATTTTTCTTTATATGATAGTGCAAATATAAATATGGGTTAATTGCCTTTACACTCCTTGTACTTATTCCCATTTTCACTTTTATTTCCCCAACTTCATAAATGTGCACTAATATTTTCTGTACTGTACACAAAAACACAACAATGGACGAATCTGTCTAATTTAACAATGCATGCAATACACATGTGACAAAATAAAAGAGTTCAAAATAAAAATAAAATTAAAAATAAAAAGATTAAAATGCCCTTGGCGCAAACCATTACAAGAAGAGTTGCTGAGACATCCTCTTCTCCTTCTCCGACTAGTACATTTTACCCCACTGCTCGAAGTACCTCCTCAAATCTCCTCCCTCCACCATTCTCTTCCCCATCTCCAACCCCTCCACTATCACCTTCACGCACATCCTTCCACCTTTCGCCACGAAGTAGATTCTTTCACTCGAGCACTTTGTCACGTACCTAGCTGCGTCCCTTACCAAGGCTACTCTACTGGACAACCATCGCGAACATGGGTGCTCCAAGATGAGGTGGGCCTCCACTCAGATTATCTTGCCCCCGAGGATTTTGTCTCGGGCTCGGTACTTTGTGGCGATATAGAGCTACTTAATGTCCATCTTCTTCTCAATCAAGTACATCTCAATTATGCCCTTGGCTAGTGTCTCAACGGCAAAGCCACTGGCTAGTCCATTGCCTATGATAGAGTAATTTGAAAACTATTAGATCTTTAAGCCATTATGGAGTGATCGACTTCACTATTCTTTTTGCAAAAGTGTAAATTACTTATTGCCAATTAAAAAAAAAGTAAAATTACTTACTCAAAATTTTTTGATCTGGTATCTAGCATAAATTCGCCTTAGGGTTTTGTTAAATTGCTTTACGGTGTGTCAATCACATTTTTCTTTTAAGTTTTCAATGATAAACCATTTCCATCTGAGCCTATGTTTAATAGATCAGAGGCATTTTTCTGGTGGATCAAAAATCTATATTGTTGTATTTGAATCAACAATATTATTTTTATTTTTTCAGATTTTAAAGGAGTTACTTAGTTTTGCTTAAGGTGAAGTGAGATCTTTGGCTTCACTTTATTTTGGGTGTCGGGGGAAAATGGGTTTGGATAGAGCGATGGTGTGGTGGATTTCCGATGAGGCTTGGCGGAGTCCAACAATGATTTTGAAGGTAAGAGAAGCTATTTTGGGTTTGACTTGGGAAGGAGCGCAGTGACAGAGAGGAAGAAGGAGTTGGGTGTGAATGCAGAAAGAGCTTGGAATATTTTTGATTTATTTATAGAAGTGCAAAAATAACTTTTTATCACTAAATGTAACGGCATCTGTAGTTGTACTTTTGTGTACAGTAGAGGGTTTATTAGTGCACATTTATGAAGTTAATGGAGTAAAAGTAAAATTGAATCTAAGTATAAGAGGTGTAAAGACAATTAACTATATAGATATAATATTACATATTTGAACTCAAAAAATATTTATTTGGTAGATATGTGAGTCTTTTACATTTTAGGAAACAACTCATCACTAACGAATTCTTTTATTATAATTAGATAAATGACATTGTCATATTATTTTTTTCTCAAATTCTATAATTTATAGTAAAACAATATTTTTCTATTTTTTTTAACTGTGGGGTGAATATTTTTTTTCTAAAGTTCTTTTCAAATATATATATATATATATATATATATTTTAAATTCAATAACAGTATAGTAGTTTTAAATTCAATAATAAAATAATTGAAATGGTACCCATCATCCATTGACATAGATATAATTCTCTAGAGAAACAAGCCAATTAACTCTATGATTAATATTAGCTTTTTACGTACATATATATCTGCCAACCAGACATATAACAGGTACGGTAAAAAATTTAATTTTTACACATTAATTCACAATATTCTAAATATCAAAATTGACCTATCAATATCCTACTTTTTAATTTTTTTTTTTTTTTCACATGTTCCTTATTTTCATATTATGTTGAGTCTTAAACTGCATTCGCAGATTGTCCATTATGGTATGATTTGTCTAGCGTTAATAAACATAAATCAACTCCAAAAAAAAAAAAAAAAAATTATCTTATTGATACGGAAAATGCATGCTACTTTGCCAGAATTTATTATCAGAAGATGACTCTTATGTTATTGAAAACTTGTTTAATGAGTAATTTGTTTTTTGTTTTTTTAAATTTGGGACGCAACGTGATAATTTACTCTGCACTGTTAGTTTTTAATTTAATAATTTAAATATATTTAAAAATTTTTAATCATTCAATAAAAGTTCAATGGTTCAAATCAAGTTATTATTAAATTTAAATTTATGAATATTCTTGCACCATTAAATTAAAATTGAACAACAGTTGTCACGGGGCATTAATCAAGATTCAAAATAATGATTAAAGCCTCGTCACACGGAAGATTGTCTTCAGCACACAAGCTAAAATGTGTGTGTGTGTGTGTGTGAGAGAGAGAGAGAGAGATCACAAGTGATGCTACTATTGCAAGACTCTAATCAATATTAAGAAAGTTAGCTGTGTATATAAATGATACAACCGATACCTATATATTTATAGATGAGTACTCTATATATAACTAAACAACAAACTACTTAGGCCCAACCGAAGAACCTAACTGTCCCTGATCACAAACTGAGGTAATTAATTACGGAAAATTGTATCCAAGTCATACTTTGTAATCTTTTAAAACTATTAGTCACACCCAAAAAAAAGTATTGCTTTTAAGTCACATTAATGTGAAAAATTTTGTATTTAAGTCACACTTTTGAGTGGGTCCCACGAGTTTGTTTTAAATATAGTTTCTAATATATCGATAATATCCTTTATTTCTATAACAAAGTTACACAAGTTATTTCCAGGAATTCCGGGAATCACGTGAAGATATGTTTACCAAGAATCACGCTTCTTCCATTTTTTTTTTCTTTCTTTATTTTCAGTTTCATTATTTACAGTTTTAGTCGTGAAGATATTAAGAAGATAGAGCTTATTTGGCCTATCTTCTTCATGGATTGATTTTGCCGATTGACGTTTTGAGCTATTTTCAAAACAGTACCGGTACTGTTTCAAAAAATATGATGATGTTGGCTCGTATGGTTGGTTTATGTTATGTATCGATTGATGTTTTTTAGGCAGTATAAAAACAGTACCGGTCCAAAACAGTATCGGTACTGTTTTATCGGTACTGCTTTCAACACAGTACCGGTACTGTTTTATCGGTACTGTTTTCAAAACAGCACCATGAATTATAAGCGGATGACAAGTTTTAAGGGCAAGAGAAATCTATTCGGCCGATTAACGTTTTGAGCTATCTTCAAAACAGTACCGGTACTGTTTCAAAAAATATGATGATATTGGCTCGTATGGTTGGTTTGTGTTATATATCGATTGATGTTTTTTACGTAATATGAAAACAGTACCGGTCCAAAACAGTACCGGTACTGTTTTATCGGTACTGTTTTCAACACAGTACCGATACTGTTTTATCGGTACTGTTTTCAAAACAACACCATGAATTATAAGCGGATGACGAGTTTTAAGGGCAAGAGAAATCCATGGGGCCGATTGACTTTTTGAGCTATCTTCAAAACAGTACTGGTACTGTTTCAAAAAATATGATGATATTGGCTCGTATCGTTGGTTTTTGTTATGTATCGATTGATGTTTTTTAGGCAATATGAAAACAGTACCGGTCCAAAACAGTACCGGTACTGTTTTATCGGTACTGTTTTCAAAACAGTACTGGTATTGCTTTCAAAACAGTACTGGTATTGTTTTCAAAATAGCACCATGAATTATAAGCAGATGACGAGTTTTAAGGGCAAGAGAAATCCATGGGGTCGATTGGCGTTTTGAGCTATCTTCAAAACAGTGCCGGTACTGTTTCAAAAAATATGATGATGTTGGCTCGTATCGTTGGTTTGTATTATGTATCGATTGATGTTTTTTAGGCAGTATGAAAACAGTACCGATTCAAAAGAGTACCGGTACTGTTTTATCGGTACTGTCTTCAAAACAGTACCGGTACTGTCTTCAAAATAGCACCATGAATTATAAGCAGATGATAAGTTTTGGGCAAGAGAAATTCATGGAGTTGATTAGTATTTTGAGATATCTTCAAAACAGTACCGATACTGTTTCAAAATAAAAAAAAAATAAATATACTTAGGAATGATGATCGATTTAGGTTTTTCCCAAATAATTTTGATTTTGTTTTCAAAAATCGATTTTGCTTGCTTTGTAAAGAAGATGGAAAGTCGTGGAATTAGGTTTTTCCAAACAGTTTTGATTTTATTTTCAAAAATCAATTTTGCTTACTTTGTAAAGAAGATGGAAAGTCGCGAAATTAAGTTTTTCCAAAACAGTTTTGATTTTGTTTCCAAAAATCGGTTTTTCTTGCTTTGTAAAGAAGATGGAAAGTTACGGAAGTTATGAGTGAAGTGTACACTATTTTCGGATAAAACTGACAGTTTTGAAATGTGGTGAAAAACGCGTGATGTCCTTTTTTGTCTTTTTGTTACAAGTGTGACTTATTTACAAACAAGTTTTTTGGGTATGACTTAAATCCTTATAAGTGCATAAAGAATGACCGGCCTCCAAAAACCCCAATTAATTAAGATTAACATCTACTTACGACAAATTACTAACGGAGTGCATGCACGTGTTGTCGTCTGAAGTAATTAACTTAAGATTTAACCGATCTAGCTAGGCAACCCTCCTCGGAAGAGCCCTGCAAACCAGTGGGTTCTTCATCTCCAGAGAGAGTTTCAATCGCTCAGACAAGTCCACCACCTCACCATCACCGCTAGCATTATCACAAGCAACCCATTTGAAGCTCTGAAGCAACTGCGCCAGCCACGGATGAACAGTCGCCAAACCCATAGCTTTACCGGGGCACGCCCTCCTCCCAGACCCAAAAGGAGCCAGCCTCAGATCACTCCCCATAATGCTGATCACATCTTCTCCTCCTTCCCCCATGAACCGCTCCGGTTCGAACTTCTCCTGGTCGGGCCAGATCTCCTCGTTGTGAGTGATGGCCCACATGTTCACCATGGCCGTTGTTCCGGCCGGGACGAAGCTGTTGCCGACGTAGGCGTCGTGGATTGCGAGCCGAGCCCAGGAGAGGAGTGGGCCCGGTGGGTGCAGCCGGAGGGTTTCCTTCACTATGGATTGAAGGTAAGGGAGTTTCGGGATGTCTGAATCCCAAATGGGTCTTGCTGAATTGCCAACCACGCTGTCGATCTCGTCTTGAGCTTTGGATTGGATTTCGGGGTGTAATACCATTCTTGCCAGTGCCCATTCTAGTAGAATCGCCACTGTGTCTGTTCCTCGGAATATCATTTCCTGGAAAAAGTTACGTTAAGGTCCGTTTAGAGTGGAAAAAAATAAAACATAATTTTAGATAAATTTTAATGTTTGGTATTTTTTTCAAAATGTATTTTTTTTAAGTTGAAAAGTGACAAACTATTAAAACGATTTTTTAAAATTCATTCTAACGAATTTAAAAAATTCTTAATTTGTGTTCTGCACCGCGGTGTTTTAATGGAGTAAAACGATACCGTAGGAACAACTTTGCCTAATCCGTTCTAACGATTTGTGTGAGCTCACCCCACAATAGTGTTCTTTCAAAAGTTTTGGAGTCAAGAAACATGATTATCAAAAAGATGAGAATGTGTAACTTCCATACGTGTGAATTTGACCTACAAGATAAAATTAATTTATTATATAACTTAATTATTTGAATTAATTCTAACATAACATAATTAATTAAACGTATCAATATATCTAGTACTAATAAAATTCATTTATTATACGGGTTAATACAATAGACACATAAAGTGATGTAACTCAATTAGCGTGTTAACTATGTAAATTAAAAAAAAAAAAAAACACAAACTTTTATAAAACATTCAACATGTTAACCCAAAAAGTTTGAGATTAATTCAAAAAAAATAAAATAATTTAATTAATTGTACATATTTAATTGTATTAAATAAGTCGATCTATTTATATAGTATTAATCCGAATGTATTTATACTTAATTAATTAATTCTAACCTGCTAACTGAATGATGAGTACTTTGACTGTGTTACTAGACTCGGTGGAATTTGTCACCCCTATTCCTAAATGTCGGTAGATAAAACGGAACTAAAAAGAATAAGAATTTTTTTTTTTTTTTGAAAGTTAAAAAGAATAGGTTTTGGTTAAAGTTGAAGACAACGTTATTAAAACTTACCCACAAAACAGCAACCATGTCAGAGTCACTGAGTTTGTTTTCTTCTTCTAAATTAAGCAGCATGTCAACAAAATCCCCAACAGAGCTGTTGACCTCTTCGGACACTACAACTCCATCAACCCTCTTCTTCATTCTATGCTCTTCAATGATCTTTCCAACCAATATATTCACCTTGGAAGCCAATTTTCTACACCTCTTCCTCACCCCTTGCAAATCCAACCATCCGAGAAAAGGAAAGTGGTCACTCCAGTTGAATGTCCCCAGCAGCTCGTACCCTTCCCTCACCAACTCTTCAAGCTCAAACCCATCTTTCCCCTCACGAAAGTCACAATAGCACCTCCCAAACACAGTCATCATCACATTATTCAACGACCCACAATGAAGAACCCTCTTGACCCCAACCTGACCTCTCTCAGCCATCAACTCTCTAATCTCACCCACCATCTCCAAACCCACTCTGCGCCTAAAGCCCTCGAAGCCGGCTATTCTCCTCGGGCTGAACAAATGGGTCGCCGAGATTCTCCTCAAGTTCCTCCAGTACCCTCCGTACGGTGCGAAACCCATTGCTCTGTGGAAGAGCAGCTCATAAGCCGACTCCTTCACCGGCCGGTCGGCGAAAGCCGAGCTGCTCAGAATCTCTCGGGCTGTTTCTGGGTGGCTCGAGATGATGAAACGAGTGAGACCCACTGAGAACGCCATCAATGGCTGAGAATCGAAGGTCCGAGCCAGCTTTGCGAGAGCACGGTGAGGATTTAACCCGGTGAAAACGTGGAGTAGACCCGTGATGGGAAATCCAGAAGGACCGGGAATCGTGGCTTTGTTGGGAACTCTTGAAAGAGCCCAAGCAAGCCCACCTGGAGTGAGCCAGTAAGCAAAGGCAGCAAGAAAACATAAGACGCACACTAAAACCTCAAAGCTAACAACACACGGTTGAGGAAGAAAGAGACAGTGGTATTCCAATAACATTTTAGAAAGTTTTCTAATAATGGGTACTGCAAAAATAACAACAAAAGTTGTCTCACGCAGAGAGAGAGAGAGAGAGGTCGGGTGGAAGAGGTAAGAGAGAAGTAGTTATGAAGCCGCAAGAGACAGACAGTGTGCTGGGGATTAGTTAAATAGAAGTCGGGTGGCCGGTTAGAAAACTAACCATGGTTAGACATAGGGTGGTCAGATTCTGGGGACGGGGATGTGGGAATCATTTGGGGATCAAAGGGGTCTCTTCTAACGATCATGATTCCCCCACTACAACGCCAAAGTGCCAAAGCTAACCCTAACTTTACATTTTAATTTGGACCCTTCTTCTGTGCGTCCCAGGGTTAGTTGTGGTTACATGTGGCACTAAAAAAATTTAAATTGAATGATATAAAAAAATCAAATTAAATTGAATTACTAATTTTAATTGAGTTTTATTATATAATTAATATTTTTTTATTTTTTTTGCAAGAATGATGTAACAATACCCTTCCTTTGAAAAAAAAAAAAAAAAAAAACAATCTATCAAACTTTTATTACTTTATTGTTACGTACTGTCACATAATTTTTTATTTTATTTTTTGATTAAGAAAATATCTTATTTCATTTCAATTAATTCACTTTTGTTTGATAGGTTTAATCCCAATTGTAGTATCACAATTCAATGTAGGTTTGCACGTTGCTGTTTTTTCATTAGCTCTGACATTGCAAAAATAATTAATACTTCTTCGACTTGCCTTCAGTGAAAAGGAATCGCTTTAGTCAATTAATTGGTAATGATGAGGATGTAATGCAAATTTTCTTCTTCCAATTACAACAGTACCTTAACCACTAATCAGTCATAAGAATGGAATATCGCAACTGGGGGGGGGGGGGCATTCAAATTTTTGTCAAGGGATTACAGAATGCACTTGGAAAGGGAGCGACGAATTCAGCCAGAATTAAGAAAGAGACCCACGAGTTGAGCTAGAATAAAGAGTGTGAGAAAAGTAATTTCATTAATTAATGAGAGAGAAAGCATGAAACAAAAATAAATAAGAGAATATAAATATAAAAAATATAATTATCATAATCGAATCGGATATTAAATTGGTGAAGATATTTGTCACGATTATTAATTTAACTGGGGCAGCCATTAACATCACTCAAAAAATTTATTTGAGATGTTCACTAGCTCAATTTTATACACATATGTGTTATTTATAAAATTTACTATAATATATATTATATTTACTGATATTATTCATAATTAAAACATTCAATGACGTATTGGGAAAATATGTTCTTACAAAAAATGCATTCGTTCGGCACGTTTAAGCTCCTTTTTTTTTTCATAATATTTAAAATTTTTTAAGTTAATATTAACATTGTATTATTTTCTGACCTTGAAAATTAAGGACGGAAGGCACTTGACCCCTCGCCTTCGTGTGCATTTGGTAGCCCTAATCATCATTTTCTTGTTTAAAAAGGAATATATTAAACATATATAATATATATTAAATAGTAGCAGTTTTATTTGATTAGTCGACTTATCACATAATAACTAATTAAACTGTCAATTTAAAAACTCAAATCAAATAGAACAAAGAAAATTGATTCGATTCGACGATTTCACCGACCGAATTGTGCACTTCTGCTTATGGCAACAGAAGGGATGCTTTTGGAATGGGGCTGATGGCGCCTTCATGCTAAGATGATATTGGCCGTTTGGCTGAAATGCTGAATTCCAAACTTTTGGTGCGGGGAATGGGGCTGATATTACCATCTGATGCTCTAGATCTTTCCTTATTATGACAATACTTTCGAACTTGTGATATATATTGACGTTTGAGGTAAGTATTCGGTCTCTCATAGTACCCTCCTTTTGCTTTTGTTTTTACTTCAAAACTTTATGAGAAATTGATACTACAGGGACTCATCAGTGTTAAAGCAAGTGGGTATCCAACAGAAGGTCTGGTCAACTATTTAAGAATTTATTTTATCTAGAGAGATGTACATTTATAGCGTGCATGTATAATAAGATGTTAAATTTCATACCTAATAACGAAAGTCCTACAGAGGAGGGAGAAATGCACAAGGAACATCCACCGTAATGCCTCCCAAGTACACAGGGGTGATCATTTAAAGGCACCATAGCAACTCGTGGCCAATTCGTTCAATTAAAAGGAGAAGTATAAGAGCCTAGTAGTCTTATCCATACTATAGTGTGTACAATATGCAATGACAAACTCAAAATCATCCAAATTGACCACGGGTCCTCACAGTCAAATTCACCAAAATAGGTGGCATGCAAAGAGTTCCAAATGTAAAATCATAATCATATAAATCATTGATATTTTGTTTGGAAACATTCTTCTCTTAAAATTGATTTGATTTTAAAATAAAATTTTAATTTGATTGGGTAAATAAAATAAAATTTTATGTTTGGAATACATTTTGAGTTTAAAAATTAAATTAGTTTGGAATACATTTTGAGTTTAAAAATTAAATTAATTTGATTTAAGAGAAATATTAAATTTGACCATGTTAATAAAAAATAGAAAATATAATAAATATAATATATGAGGATAAATTTATTCACTTATTTAAATGATTTAAGAAAAAAATGAATTCTCGTCAAATTTTATTGTTTTAGATTAAATTTCAAATTATATAGAAATTTCAAAATTTAAGTTACGAAATCAAATCAAATCTAACTTATGAAATTGCATTTTAATTCCAAACATAAAATTGATGAGAATTCTTATTAAATGAAATTAAATCTCACCAAATTCTAACATTCCAAACAGATTGTAAAGAACCAATCAAAAGGTAGGTGATGTCGGTGAAATAAAATCATTTGCACTATACAAACCACTAAGATTAAAACATAATTAAAGATAGAAAACTAAGCTAAAAACGCAACTAAACTAGACGTAATGCATACTAACAATACGTCTTGCAGTACCATTACAATACCATACAATGCAAAAAGAAATTAAAAAACAAAAACTACAAACTAAAAAAATATCTTAATTTCATGAGACTACTTGATTCTAGCTCTGAATTGTGTAACAAATGTTGCTCTCCCCGGTAATATCGCCAAAATTACTTGTATTCAGAAACTAAACGCCTGGTGTGCATTTTAGCAATTTAACTTTATAATAGTGAAGTATCAATCAGTTTCACAAAAAAAGCTTTAGTTAGTTCAGAGTTTATTTTCTCTAAATTAGTAAGTGCAACATAAATGAAGACTAAATTGAATTTTAATTGAAAAACCTATTTAGGAATTTCCTCAAACACCTAAGAGGCAACAATGAAAATTTTTTAACTCCTTAGTCATGAAATCCTACCTTTGTCATGAAGTGGGATAATGAAAAGTTACTTTTGTGATTGTTGTTGAAAAATGACTTCCTCAATGATTAAAAAGACTTGAATATCAATTGACCTTCTCAGTCGTATCCAAGTTAACGTTTTTTATTTTTTATTTTTTTTAACTCAATTAAAGCACCATATCAATTTTAAATGGAGTTTCTTCAAACTCTCTGCGTAGAATCTTTGTTTTGCAATGGGTAGTAGGATGGGAAGATAGGTTGGACTTGTGAGAAAACATTTGTATGTGAGACAGCAAAAACTTCTCTCTCTATTTTTTTGCTTTTTTTTTTATAATATTTTTTCATTTATTTGTTAAGTGTCTCAAGGGAGTTAATTAAGTTCCTAGAATCCTACCCAAAATAAAAATAAGCCCCAGCAGGATGTTGTGTCTGTGATCCGTGCAGCACGCATGATTTAAATGTACTTGTTCACCCTTGGTTGATCACGACCAAGTGATCTTCTTCTTTTTTGTCTTTTTTTTTTCTTTCTTTTAATGCATTTTTAAGATTCTCCAAGTTCATGTTCATGTATCTCAGAATTCAATGTACATATTCAAAATAATTGACGTACTATGTATATCTTGGATTCTACTATAAGTTCATTGCACGTATTCATATATATATATATATATATACATACATGTGTTTGTGTCTCTTTCTAATGTATATACATTGCACGAGTCTTTCCCAGCATGGGGTAGTCACTATTAGAAAAAAGCTGATTACCAACTGACCATTACCAACTGAAAATAATCGTTTGGTAAATACCAACTGACTACCAACACATTACCAACTGATGTAAAAATTACTAAAATTTAGATAATTATCACCTCCTTACTGACTGATCCAATTCGGTTGCTAAATTTTCGGTTGGTAATCAGTTGTTACATTGGCGGGAAACTTTTTACCAACCGATTATCAACTGCTTACAACTGGTTGATACATATTTCAGTTGGTAATCTGGCGGGAAGATTTTTCCCACCAAATTACCAATGGATTACCCACTGAATAGTATAGTTGTTAGATATTTCGGTTGGTTCTTTGGTTGGTAATTTGATGGTTAAATTATTACCAACTGCATTACCAACCGCAATGTTCGGCTGGTCATGTAATCACCCGATGGGCAAATTAATACCAACTGCATTGTCAACTTGTAGGTTAGTTGGTAATTTATTTAGTTAGTATTTAGTTGGTATTCCATTCGTAATTCGATAGCAATGTATCAAGAATATGTTTAACAACCCAATTATCAACCAACAGTATCCTTTGTTAATTTATTTGGTTGGTTATCGGTTGGTAATCCATTAGTAATGAAGTGTAAGTATATTTACCAACTGTATTAATCACGGCCTTTAGTGGTTGGTAATGTAGTCGGTTGGTAATCTGGTGGTAATCTGTTGGTAATCAAGCAGAAAAAGTGTACTAACCAAAATACCAACTGGATTTTTCGGTTGAGAATCTATTAGGAATATATATACCAACAGAATAATGTATTCCATTAGTAATCAGTTAGTAATCTAGCGAGAATATATTTACCAACCAAATTAACGACTGAGCTTATCGGCTAGTAATATAATCGGTTGATAATCAGTTGGTAATCCAATGAGAAAATATTTTACCAATGTACTTACCGACGGAATGGTTTGGTTGATAATGTCATCGGTTGGTATTTGGTTGGTAATAGGGTGAGAATATATTTTTACCAACCAAATTACCAACTAATTATCAACTAATTACCAATCAAAAATTTTACAATTTGCATTGAACATTAAAAAAAAAAGAAATTTCTAATTTCAATATTTTTATAATTAATTTTATATTAAGAAATATTTGTAATTAATTATATATATTTATATATGGCATGAAATTGTTTCATGATTTATTTGGTTCATGTGATACAGCCTTTAGATAAGTAAATTCATAGGTTTTTTGATAACATGGTATGGTTCATACATATTGGGTTCGGTGTTTATATATATATATATATATATATATTATATGTATGGTTCATGCATATTGCATATAATTTAATTGACTAAGAGGAAAAGATTTTATACAATTTATATTAGTAATATTAAATTTTCATATTAATGAATTAGTGATAAATGTATGTTAGGATTATAATTGTTTAAGACACAGGGTTTAGGGTATATGATTTTCAAAATCGGACAAGTTTAGATAATCAAATCGTTTATGGATTCTAAAATTTACTTCCATTTTTTTAATCTTTTTCCCTATATATATTTTTTGCTGTAAAAATTCATGTATAAACGCCTAAGTTAGTAAGGTCCCGTTTGATAACGTTTCCATTTTCTATTTTTCTGTTTATGTTTTCAAAATTTTGTAAACTCGCCATAAAAACATGTTTGATAAACCTATTTACATTTTTTTTTTACAAAAAAAAATGAAAACAAAAATAGAAAAACGTAAACAGAAAAAAAGTGTATTTACTCTGGTTTTCTTTTCTGTTGCTAATATTTTGTCAATTTTAAAACTTTGTCTATTTTTGTAACATTAAATAAAAATAAATTATTTTATTCAAATATTTTTTTAAAGTAATTTATTCTAATAAATAATATAATTAAATTCAAAAAATTAAATAAATTAATTAATTAATATTATTTTTAATAAATAATAAAACTAAATTAATTAATTTAATTTAATAATTAATTATTGCTAAATTATCTGAAATAAATATCATAATTAATTTATTTAATTTAATAATTAAATTAATTTATATAAAATTATCGAACCTAAGAGCTTAAGGTAGTAAAGCTTAAGAATCAAAAGAAAACCCAGTGTATGAGTGATATGTAACAAAATTTAGACAAGAACGAGAAAAAAGTTATTTTTTTAATTAATACTAACTAGTTACTAAAATATTAACATTTTAATTTTTTGTTAATTTAATATTTTTACCCTTTTAAAGCTTAAACAATTTTTAAAACAAAAAAATAAATTTAATAATTTAAGAAAAAAAAGTCAAAAAGGTAAGTGACTAGTTTTTTTGACTAAACGTTATCTTAATTATAAAAAAAAAAATTATTTGCCAAACGAAAAAGGTCAAAAAAAATTTGTTTGTAAATTTTATTTGATTTTGCCAACTAAACACCGCCTAAATGTGTGGTGCTTGGTTTAAAAAAAATAAAAATAAAAATTGGTGTGAAAATATAATAAAAGTTAGAAAAATTAATAAAATTTAGAATAATTGTTTAGTGTAATTTAATATTAATTATATTAAAGTAACATTATTTTAAATTTAAAAATAAAAATAACAAATATTATTTATTAATTTTAAGTAATTTCATTTCTTTATCTTTTTAGAACTTATTTCCAAATATAGTCACCTAAAATATTTTTTTTATTAGAAATAAATTCTTAAAATAGTTTTCAAAAATTTTTCTTTTTAAAAATAATTTTCTAAAACTAAAACCAAATACGACCAAATTATTTTTAAGAATATATATATAAAATGAAGAAAAAAATATATATAGTGAGCCATGATATAACTAAATTAAAGATATGTATTAAATATGTGTTACACATACGAATTGGAGGAAAATAAAAAATATTTAAAATTATTTTTAGTTAAATATAATAGTTATTCATAAATTATTTACTAAATATCTATATAATTTCATATATTGTTTATGATTTCAAATTATTGAAACAAAAGTTAAAATAATTAAATAAAAATAATAATTTTTTTATCACTTTTGCTAACTAATTAGTCTATAAAGAGGCACTTCTTGCAACCAATTAGTTAGCAAAAGTGTTAAAAAATTATAACGAAAAAGTTAAATATATATACAAAAAAAGTGTAAAATATATACAAATAATAGTTTGGCCTAGTAGCCAACCACATGAACTTCCAAAGAAATGGCATGAGTTCAAATCTCAGCAGTAACAATCAAAATCTCAAAAATATAGATTTAACATGTGGTGCGCAATCGTAGGCTGACACGTGGCAGAATCATAGGTCGACACGTGGCATAACACAAGTTGCCATGTGGCATGATGACATGTCAGCAAATGATGCCACGTGGCGCCACATTTGAATTTTTATTTTTTTAGCAGTTGCTAATTACCAAGTACATTTCGGTTGGTATATTACCAACTGACATTTCGGTGGGTAAAATACCAACTAACAATATCGGTTGCTACAAAGCAAATTTCGGTTTGTATATTATGAAATATCAATTTAATATTCAATAACAAATTACCAACCAAAAGTTAGACAATACCAACTAACAAATCGGTTGGCAATTACCAACTGAAGAATCAGTTGGCAATAACAACTTTGGTTGGTAATTACCAACCAAAATTTTGAAACTTAATTTCATACCAATAAGAAATTACTAACAGATTTATTTAATTTACTAACCGAAATTTAGTTGGTAATTACCAACCGACCTTAAAAATTTTGGTTAATAAACATTACCAACTAAGATTTTTGCCACCAACCAAAATCAGTTGGTAATCCATGATTATCAATCGAATTTAACTTATTACCAACTGATTTTGTCAGTTGGTAATCAGCCTTTTTCTTATAGCGAGTGAATACGCACAGATACCTTGCATGAAATCAACATAAAGAAATATTCCTGTGCTTTTCTCGAAAGGGCAAAGATAAGATTTTAACGGATCAATAAGATGATTGGTGTTTTCTCAATCTAGGAAGATCATCGGCATTCCCTGGCAGTGTGTTCTTCCTCTCTAGTACTCGAGAGCTTTGTCAAATCAAACAGAAGTATAGATAGGCTTGGCCTTTGAATCATAGGATTGCAAATGAAACTGTCTTCTCTAATATTTCGGACTCGGCTCAACTAAAACTCATTAATTAATGTTTGTTCAATTAGTAAATAAAAATTACTGATCTCCGACCAAAAAAATATATAAATTAGGCTCGTCGAGCTTGAACAAGGCTTGCCTTGCACCATAAAATACAAGTTCTAATGATGTTAAAATTTAGTTATGATGTAAAATTTTATCACCAAAAATCTTCTTAATAAATAATATTATAGTCATATGTTTGTCACAATAGATATAAGTGTAATACTTTATAAGAATTTGTGATATCAGGTTAAATATTAATTGCATTCATCTATTAACTTTCACCACTTCACAATAATTTTAATGAAAAAGAGTAATGTAAAGTGAGAAATACTAATGAAGTAGTGAATTTATCACTTCTCAAAATTATTTGCTTCAAATTCTTAAAATCATGGTTTTAACAACTATCACTAGATAAAACTTTTAATATTTAGTGACTAATTATTTCATTATTAGAATCCACATTTCTTATAGTGTTGGGGGCTTTTATGAGTTTGACTCAGTTTATTTTTATTATTATTTTTTTAACGTGACATTTTAAATTCACCCGTTTTAATTTAATGAATTTAAAAATTATTGAGAATACTACAGTAAGTTGACATTACAATGTTAAAATGGTACAATTAATTAACTAGCAAATCATATATATTCTAGCAAATCATATATTTATCTCATATTAAGTTAAAGATACAAACAGTTTCTTTTAAGAGTATAAATTACTTTCGGGTTCACGATCAACATCTCATGATCCGGTCGACAATTGATTGGTAGTTGGAACATGGATAATGATGTTGACTTAATTAGTGAGGTTTTACTCGACAAAACTATTAATTTTTAGTTTTTGTATTCAATTTCTTAGTTTAATTTTTATTTTTGGTCTTCATTTTCATAATAGGAAAAAAATAAAAAATAAAAAACTTAAAAATACTTTTGGTAATTATAGTATTTAGTAAACCAAGGAACTTAGCTATGTTTGATGCGTAAGAATGGACTGGAACGGAATAAAATTCATTTCTACTTTAGCCTATTTTCATATTTGGTATCAAAAAATTAAGTTGAGATGCTATTTCATAAGAAACCATTCCCACGTTAAGTGGGAAAAGACATTTCAAAATTTAGCGATGGAATAGTCATTTTATTACAATTAAATTTTGATCAAAAAATTAAAAATAAAAAATAAAAAAAAAGTAACTACTTTGTAATAAAAAAAATTCTCAATTATTCCCTTAGGTTGTGAAATGACTATTTTACCCATTGATCTTATTTTTTATACTAAATTCGAGCCCAGGCTGTAAAATTACTGTTTTACCCCAAGGTTTTTTTTTTTTCAAATTCACATTTTAGGCTTTTGAAAGCTAATAAAAATATATTTTCATATTACTTAATAACTAAGCAAATGTTGATTTGATCTAAACTCAGGTTGTAAAATGACTATTTTACCTTTAAATTCGTTTTTTGCCAAAACTTGCATTTTGGGTTTCCTAAAACCAATGTTGTTAAAATTGCGATTTAAATTGCAAAATCGTTCGATTTTACGATGTTACCGGGCCAAACCTTGTTAAATCGCATCAAAATCGTATTTGGGGGTAAAATCGGTAAAAAAGTGATTTTATGGGGTAAAATCGTTAAAATCGCGATTTTACATGCGATTTTAACGATTTTACATTTTTTGGGGTTCCGGGTGTAATTTTATCAAACTTGGGGGTAAAATTAAAATAAAACAAAAATAACCTGATTTTTTCCCCCACAAAACCGAGCTTCGCTAGCAGCCAAAGTCTTCCGCTTCTTCCTTTTTTGGTCTCCTGAGTCCCGATTCTTTTATTTTTCTTCAGGTGCGAGTTGCGATTCCGGCGTGGCGAGATTCCGGCGTGGCGAGCTGCGGTTACAGGTTTCTTCCGGCACGACGAGCTTCCGGCGTGACGAGCTGCGGTTGCAGGTTCTTTCCGACGCGACGAGCTTCCGGCGTGACTAGTAGTGGGGCTGGTTTGGGTCTTACACGGCTGATTTGGGTATTCTTCTTCAGATCTCTCCATAGTCCTTACTTTTTATAGTGTTGATTTCTTGAAATTTGAAAGTACTAGGGTTTTATTCAAAGTTAGAGAACTTCCTTCCAACATAGTTCATTCCGGCGCGATTCTTTCCTCCGGCGAGTCACACGGCTGATTCAGCCTATCAGGTTTAATTTTGATTAAGGGTTTTTTTTTTTGGGCGATCTGTTATCTGATAAATTGTGGCTGAATTTGTCTTTTTTTTTTTAATTGTGGCTGAATTTTTTTTTCTTGAATCAAAACTTGTACATTTTTTAAATCTGGTACATTTTTTTGATCTATTTTCCCCTGATCTATTTTTTTGTCATTTTTTATAAATACAGTGTCAGTGAGCTATGTCTAGTAGTAGGGCTGGTTCGACATCTTCTCTTCATAGAAGAAATTCAAAAAAGAATTCTTCGGGGAGTAGGTCCGATGTAGGTTGGGAGCATGGCCTTGATGTTACTGGGGATTCAAAAACGGTTAAGTGCAAATATTGTGATGGTGTGTTTAGCGGGGGAATTTTTCGTTTCAAACATCATTTGGCTTGTACTCGGCAAAATGTGAAAATTTGTACTAGTGTGCCGGATGATGTTAGAAAATTGATGTTGTCTACTCTTTTCAAGAATTCAGAAGATTCTAGGAAGAGAAAAAAGAGAGAATTTTATTTTGATGAACATGATGATGATTCAATTGAGGAGATCGTACCACCCTCGAAGAGAAAGGGAAAAAATATGATGGATGGTTTTTTGAAAAAACCTACACAGTCAACCATTAATCAATTGATGAAAAAGGATTTGAGAGAAGAAGTATGTCAACAAATTGCCCGATTTTTTTATACTAGTGCTATTTCTTTTAATTGTGTTAAAAATCCAGAATTTGTAAAAATGATTGACTCGATTGGAAGGTATGGAATTGGATTAAAGCCTCCTTCTTATTATGAAATTAGGGAAAAATACCTAAAGAAGGAGGTTATTCGCATCAATGACATGCTTGAGGAATACAGGATGGAATGGAAAAAAACGGGATGTTCTATTATGTCTGATGGATGGACAGATAATAAGAGACGATCCATTTGTAATTTTTTGGTAAATAGTCCTAAGGGGACCATTTTTTTATACTCTCTTGATACATCTGAGATTTCAAAGACTACAGATAAAGTGTTTGACATGTTGAGTGAAGCTATAGATATTGTTGGTGAAGAAAATGTTGTTCAGGTTGTAACAGATAATGCAGCGAATTATAAAGCAGCTGGAGGGTTATTGATGATGCAGAGGAAGAGTCTATTTTGGATGCCTTGTGCAGCCCATTGTATTGATCTTATATTAGAAGATTTTGAGAAGAAGCTTAGTATGCATCGTGTGTCCATTGCAAAGGGTAGAAAAATTACCACATTCATTTACTCGAGGACCACACTCATTTCTTGGTTGAGGGAATTTACAAATGGAAGAGATCTTATTAGGCTAGCAGTTACTAGATTTGCCACTACCTACTTGACATTGGGATGTCTTTCTGAGTTAAAGGGTGCATTGATGACTATGTTTTCATCTACAAAATGGAGTCTAGCAAGTTTGCAACCCTACAAATGGGAAAAAAGGTCCAATATATAGTGATGGATAGCCGATTTTGAAAAAATGTTACAAATTGTTTAAAGGCTACATTTCCTCTTATCAAAGTGCTTCGAATGGTAGATTCAGAACGCATGCCCACTATGGGATTTATCTATGAAGCCATGGATCGTGCAAAAGAAAAAATACAAGTGAATTTCTCAAATGTTAAGAAAAGGTAACTTGTTCTTATTTCTTATTTGCTTCATGGTTTAAATTTCAATAACGAATAATTTATTAACTTTTAGTTATTAACCTTTTTTTTTTTTTTAAGTTATGAACCCATTTGGAAAATTATTGATGAAAGATGGGAGTCTCAACTTCATAGGCTGTTGCATGCTGCTGCTTATTACCTCAATCCTCACTTTCATTATAGTCCTACTTTTAAAGTTGATGCTGAAATTAAATTTGAACTTTACAATTGCATTCAAATAATGGTACCTGACAAAGATGAAAGATTGAAGATAGATTTACAGCTTGAATCTTTTAAGAATGCAAAAGGATTATTTGGCTATGAGGCTGCAAAGTTGACAAAAACTAAGAAGGCACCAGCTGAGTGGTGAGATTCTTATGGGGATGAGTGTCCAGAGCTTACAAGATTTGTTATTCGAGTTCTTAACTTGACTTGTAGCGCTTCTAGTTGTGAAAGGAATTGGAGTGCATTTCAAATGGTAAGATTAGATTAGAAGTTGATATATATTTATTTTTGAATTTCATCTATTCCTTTTCATACTTGAACTTATAAAATTTAATTTTTTTTAAATTTAATTAGGTGCATACAAAGAAAAGAAATCGTTTGCACCAGAAGATGATGAATAATTTGATTTTTGTAATGTATAACGTAAAATTGATGGAGAGACAAAACAAAAGAGAAGCTGGCCAAATTGCTTTTGATGATGTCCCTTCAGATGATGAGTGGATAACTGAGAAGGAAGGTCCTGTTATTTCTTCTAAGAAAACATGGTTGAGAATTCTTGATGAAGCAGCAGAAAGTGGGGCAGAAACTAGTGATGAAGAAAGAGTTAATACGAGCACTGTAAGAGCAGCATTGGATGCAGAAGACGATTTACAAATTCATGATGATGATGATGATGACGACGACGATGATAATGATGAGATTGAAAATGTTTCTAATCATGATGATGATTGTCATAATATGGAGGAATTGGAAGCTTTAAATGAAGAAAATGAAGAAGAGTATGAGGATGATGGTGAAGATCATGAGAATGCTGACCTGGATGAAAGAGAAGCAAATGATTTTTATTAGTTTCTTTCTTTTGTTTTATTTTATACATTTTCTATTAGTTGTGTATCCTGTGTGTTTTGGAGACTTGTTATTTTATTTAAGGCTTAGACTTCCAAATTTGTGTTGTTATCGAATTTATTTTCATCTTAATCTTGAATTTTTTTCTTTTATATTAGTTTTTTTATGTTTTATATTTTCTTAATGAATTAATTAATAGAAGGATCATGATGGGATTCGAACTCACATTACTAGCCATCGGGTGAGTGTCTTTCCATTTAGACGACATGATCATATCAAATTTTAAAATATCGTGTTATACAGGCTGTGGTTTCATAAGGTAAGTTATAAGTAAAATCTTACGATTTTACGATTCGATTTTACGGACCCTTCACCGATTTTAAGTAAAATCCCGATTTTAACAACATTGCCTAAAACATTAAAAAATATTTATCAATGTATTTCTTGATAAATAATAAAACTTCATCTCAATTTGAACTCAAATTGTAAAATGACAATCTTACTACTGGGCCATTTCTTGTCCAAATTTACATTCTAAGCTGCCTAAAAGACTAAAAAATATTCTTAACATATTTCTTAATAATTAAACAAATTTTAATTTGATCTGAATTCAAACTATAAAATGACTATTTTGCCCCTAGGCTAGTTTTTGGGTCAAATTTATATTTTAGGCATTCCAAAAAACTAAATTAATTAACATATTTTTTAATAGTTAAGAAAATTTTGGTCTCAATTACAAAAAAAAAAAAAAAAAAAAGAAAATTTTGGTTTAATTTGAACTTGTATTGGAATGATTGTTTTATACTTGGGCTTTTTTTTTTTTTTTTACTCCAATATACGCTTCATGAATAAATTTTATTTTTATATATTTTAAAAAATTAATGTTAGTAATTTTTATTATATTTCATTTTATTTCATTATATTTAAAATATATAATTAAATTATGAGAATTTGAATGTCTATTATATTCCAATTTTTTATGTTGGCAAACTAAACAAATGAATGAAATGAGTATTTTATTTCATTTTCACTTGCATTCTATTCTCACCTCTTATTCTATTCCATTCTTTCATACTGAACATAGTCTTAGGTCACTTGATCAGAGCTTGAGATTTCCTAAGAGAGATCTCAAGCTTAACTCTAGGGGGAGTCATTTCCTTAAAGTTTCTCCAACGGACTAACCAATTAGCGGAAAGGATAAGAAAAAGGCCTTTCAATGTCACAATTAGCCGAAATTGATTAGCTGAATGAGTGCTCATGATTGACTTAGGGGTCAATGTGTAGGGGTGCATGCCGACAACCCAAAAATTTTGTTATCCTCATAAAGTCTGACTGGCTTACAAGAAAATTTCTCCCTATTATAAATATATATATATATATATATATAGTCTACTAATTTGTAGTGTTGGGAGGGTGGCTGACAGTGATGGATGGCAACCAACAGTAAAGGTGGACTTATGGCAGTGGTCCGAGGTAGTGGCTGACAGACAGTGGTCGAAAGTAATTGCGGCTAAATTTTTTATTACTTTGACATTTTCTATTAAGTTTTGATTAAACAAATTGAGTCAATGTTAATAATATTTTTAAATAAAGAAAGTAAGTACAATTTTTAAATATTAAAAAAATAATAAATATAATTATCTAAATGTTGGCGTAAGTTACGTTTAACTTACCCTTACAATAAAGTAGGTTGAGTTTCCAAAGTAATTTATTGTAATCAAAATAACATTTCTTTTATTCACGGTGAATTGCTTGGTAACTAGTCACCGACACATGTAATAGACTTAAACTAAAGGAGTTTACTTGTAAAAAATCGCACGTGATCTGGTGGATGCTTACTCAACTTTTCAATATGGTTTTTAATTGTTAGGGGCCGTGTTGCAAAAACCAATTTTCAGTGCCAAAAAACCAAGGAAGAGAGAGTGACGAGGAAGATGGGAGTCTGGGAGATCCAGATACACAAGTCAATGAATTCGGTAAGCTCTATGTACGTGCACCAAAACTGGAGCTTGTTAGGTTCAGAAGGAATGAATTAATGAAGTTCACAAAGTACATACGGAAACTTGAGAAAGTAAACCCACACCATGAAATCAAATGAGAAATTAGTTGTCTTTTCAATTTTTTTTTTTTTTTTAAATTTCCTCCCACCCTCTTTTCTGTTCTTTAGTTACTTTGCTGAATTAGTTACCTTTCCAAGCATGAATCCGATCTACTGAACTTAAATTAGATACTATAAATAATTATAATATAAATTAAATAATATATATATATAAATTTTTATAATAATAGACTTGTATAATAAATAATTTTTTTAAAATAATTATAATTAAGTTTGACGTCTCACACATACAACTTTAATGTGAGACAAAAAAAGGTGAGTAAATAACTTAATACATGATTATTTTATTCACGTATTTGGATCACAAGATACCGAGCGTGACAGTATATATGCCTGCACGTGCATTAAACCGAGTAGGTCGACTACTGCTTTATAGCTTAAAAGATAAAATAAAATAAAATAATAAAAAAAGGGAAGGACAAGTCTGTTCCGCCCCCTTACTTCTGTTATGCCAGTTATATATACATATATATATCAGAAGCAGACTGAGAGAAATAAGCTTCCGGTCAGAGATGACCCGCAATGGCTAGTCGTGAATGTGTTAGTGAGGGGTAGAGAATGACTGCGAGGAGAAATAAGGAAGACTCGAGCAGCTTTTGAAACTCTACTCCGCAGCTTACACTCAATTATAGATATGTGCGTTTAAAGCACTGAAATTGTTGGTAAATTTTTGGAAATATTTGAAAATTTTTAAAATTTTTTAATATATTTTATTCTTCTCGAATTTCATAAAATGTTTACAAATTTATATATATTTACATATCCCAATAAATTTTTATAAATTTCAATAACATTTTTATAAATTTCAATAAATTTTTTACAAATTTCAAAAATTTTTCAAAAACTTTCAAAAAATTCTGACATAAAACTATTCGAATAAATCCTAAAAAAACCATTCAAATGGATTTAAAATTGAAAAAGTTAATGCAAGAATTAAAAATAATACTATTCATCTCTAAAAAACATAATTTGATAGTTACGCATTAAATGTTACAAAATTACTCAAATCACATTTTTTATTGTTTGTTCATGCTCCAAAATACGCCCACAACGCATGAAGGACGTGTTTGGTGTACAAAAATTTGGTGAAAATCTCTGAAAACTTTTAAAAACTTCTGAAAACCTCTATTATATTTTTACACATTCTTACATTTTCGAAATTCAAAAAAAAAGTTCAATACCTTTTAAAAAAAAGTCACATTTTAAAAAGAGTCGATAACTAAAATTCGATTAATTAAATAGTAAATATTTTTTGGTCATTCTCACTATGGACTCTCAAGCTATCGAATAACACCCACTCTAACTATTTTTTTCAGGGTCGTGGAAATCGTTCCTCCAAATTGTAAAAACTGTTCCGACCGATTCGCACAGCCAACTTCTATGTTAACGGATTGTAAAAATCGTTTCGATGGATTGTAGTATAAAGAAGCTATGACTGATACAAAATTTTGAATCGATCCAAACGAAAATCTAATTCGTCAGGACAAGAATCTTATTGTTCATATCTAAAAAATACAGTTTAAGATATGTGCATCAAATACAAAAAATTTTTTCAAATTACATTTTATCTCATTTTATCGCGCTGTTTACCACCCTAAACACACCCGAAATAAGGTTTGGATACAGTCGGTCAACTGTCAACTGCTGAGGTTCCAAGTAATTACACATATGCGCGTATATGCATTAATAACATATAAGGTAAAAGGTTTCAAAATTTTAATTAAATTTTATAATTTAATATAATTAAAATATATATCTTGTAATTTAGTCCACTTATTTTCTCAACAAAAGTTTTTGTTTTTAGAAAAAAAAAATATGAATTGAATTATTACAAACACGATAATTAATTATTCAAAACAAAATAAATTCAAGTCAATATATTAAGATAATTATAATTAAGTGTCCCATGTTATAACATATTACTAATTTAGATGCCATGCGATGTATTTACTTTTTCTAGGCTTTATATGCATTTAATATGATATATATTTATAATGTAATATGATATAGATAATAGGGTTTATGTGAATTACAGTGAAAAAATCCATTGCTACAGTGAAAAAATGATTTAGATTTGATTATACTATAGTAACAAATAATTTTTTTATATTCTGCATTAATTGTGTTCTAATTAAATTTTTTTAATTTTTATTTTTATTTTAAAAATAATTTTAAATATATTAAAATTAAACTATTAAATTAAATACAATCAAATCTAAATTATTTATTTTTTTATTGCAATCCCTGAAACGTAGATGGGATGGCATCACTCAATAAAATGTTTACACGGGGAAAGGAACATACTTTTTAAACAAAAAAAAACCTGGATGAAACAAACTAAAATAATTGGATTAGTCACCGCTTATCCGAGCTCTTTCTCTTGAAAAGCAGGACATCCAATGCGGAAAGTGGGGCTGAAGTTGGGGTGGACTTCAGCCCACGCAATCGTTTGGTGCTTTTGAAATATTATTGTCCGTAATAAATTTTTTATTTGATTAAGTTGAAAAATAAAATAAAATAAATAAAAATTATTTCTAATATATTTGTTAAAAATATAAATATAAATAAATTTTATTTAAATCTTTAACATATTTTCTTGCATTAAATTTAAGTTGAGTTTAAAAAGAAAAAAAGTTATTTTTTTTTATAACTAGCTATTAACTAACGTTTTTTGTGTGTGGGAGGAAAAATTTTAATTTTTTAGTAACTAATTTTTTATTCTTTTTGGTTAATTTGACATTTTTACTTTTTATAATTTTTAAAAATTTTAAATATAAGACGATAAATTTAATAATTTTTAAAAAAGTAAAAAAAACTAGTAATTAGTAATTTAACTACCAATTTTTTTTATTTTTTTTTTTTGTCAAACGCAGTCTAAGTTAAGTACATTTGTCAAATTTTGTTAAGATTTATTTATAAAAGGTAATTATATTTATTTAAATTATATATAAGAATAAGAATTTACAGTACCACTCAAATCCTGTTTAAAGGATAAAAAAATAAAAATAAGATGTAAATAATAATTTATGAAATGTAAATAAACTCATTTTTTATTTAAAATTAGGTGAATAGGTGTTTTATACACATGTTATTTAATCTTTAACCAATATATTTTCAAGGAATTAATTAGTAAGACCTTTTTTTTGTAATATATTATTTTGATTCCCTGGCATTATAAAATTTTATTTTATTTTGTAACTTAGTCAAATAATAAATTAATTTTTTTTTATTTATAAAATTCATTTACAGTCAACCGTACTTCCCCAAAACTCCAACAAAAGCCACCAAACGGTGGCGTTTCACCCACATCTCCACCCCCAAGCTTCAGCACTCCCTTTCCGCAACGAATAACCCTTGTGAGCTCGAGATGAAGCCAAGCGCCAAGGCATCCGCATAGAGCATGCTGCAAAATCGCGAAGGAATTACAGCTGCGAATACCTTCTCCGCTGTTGATTTAAATCATTCTGCGACCAAGATCATTCTCGCAAGGTACGTGTGAAGATTTATCTACCCTAATTGGTATGTAGTTTGAACGATCCTACCTCTCTCTGTTTTACATCTGCATTTGAAATTGGTGACCTAGGTTTTTCTCTTAATGCTTAATGGTTTGTTTTATTGTCAGCTGCTTTAATTGACATCTGGGCGTTTGTCAATTAGTCATTGGTCTGCATCCCAACATTTTCCTGTAATTGAATATGCCCTTTTTTTCAATTGATCAAGTGTTATTTCTTTTGCACGGAACCTGTTCGTCGAAATGCTGAAGTGGTAGGACTGTTATTTCTTTTGCACGGAACGTGATCGTGGAAACGCTGAACTGGTAGGATTGTTATTTCTTTTGCACGGAATGTGTTCGCGGAAATTCTGAACTGATGGGATTTCTCTTCATATGATGTTGATAATGTTTTATTTACTTGGATTCATTAGCTGTTTTTTCCCTTTTGAAATTTACTTCAATGAATTATATTATACTTTTATGGATATTATTTTTGGGAGAACAGTGGCTCTGTTTGGATCTCTCCAAAATAAAATAAAATTTTACAAATTTCTATAAACATAAATTACGAGATAATAAAATTAAAAATTTTCACTCACTGCGCGAATTACGAGACATTTACTTTTACAATGTTATACAATTTTGTACAATTCCAAACACACCCAGTATTGACATTTGACAATGTTTAAAAGGTTTATGGTTTAGTTTTCATTTTCAGCTTTTTGTTAATTCTTTATATATGTGTGTGTGTGTGTATATATATATATATATATAATAGCTGAAAACTCGTTCGTTGGTAGTTTTTTGTGTTTCTATTTTACTCTTGATATCTCAAAATCCAACATGTTATGCGAACATCACTCACTGCTGCTCGTTCACAGCAACAAACAATCTCTGTAGCCGATAATTGACCGCGTCCACCAGCCCTCCCCTTCTTCTCTCCCCCTCCCACTTCTTCTATTTTCTTCTCCTCCTCTGACAATCAAGGAAGACGCACCCAAATCAAGCTCTTGTAATTAGTAGAGCTTTTTTTTTTTTTTTTTTTTTTCCAGCTAAGATTGAGCTTTGGCTTCTCAGTTCCTTGCAACTAACGGTATAAATTTGATGTAGAGACGGAAATCTACATTTTGACAACAATTATCCCAGGATCTTCCTTTTTCATGGTATAACGTTGCAAATTTGTTGGATTTTCTTTTTGTTTTGATGTTGATATTCTTTTTTGTGGGTGATTTGTTCTTCAGCAAAGGCCAATCCATAGAAAAGTTCCACTTATAGGCAATTTTTGTTCACAGCGGCTTCACCATTGAATATGAAAATTGATTTTATTTTTTTCCCTCTGATTTTCTTTTTTTCCGTCAAAATTTCCTACTAGATGCAAAAGTCCTCTGGATATCATTTTATGGATGTTCTATTGCCCAGGATATCTTCTAACGGTAGCTCGTTGAAATTTAGTCGCAAAACAAATACAGTCAAATCACCAAACCCACACTCACAAAGCAGTGGTGGATGATACTTGGTCACTATTGAATTGCTTTAAAAGATGAAGCTGACAAGGTCAAGCATCCCCCAAATTCTTATCTGCACATTTAAGAAAATTCAATGTAGGCCATGTTTTGTAGTCATTTTTTGTGTGTGGAAGCGCCTCTGAGGAGTTTTCAAGTACTGAATAGCTGTTAAATCGACAAAGATAATGCTTAAACTGTACAGATTCTATGGTGCAATAGTCTATGTTGAATTAGTCTTATTTTCTGTAATTGACAATAACAGAAGTACTTGCTTGGAAGTTTTTGTTTTCTAGTTTTTATTTTTGCATGTGTGTGTGTGTGTGTGTGTGTGTCTCATTTTCTGAGTTTTATGCAACTTTATCCCAAATGAATTTTTATATATTTTTTTAAAATAATTTTTGAATATAACATACCAAATGATTTTTATAATTTTTTATTTTTTTAAAACTATCTTCAAATGTAACAACTAAACACATTTATGCATAGCTTTGTTTTTGAAAACTGTTTTCTAATGTACCAACCAAACACATCACAGCAAGTGTCAAAATCCAAAAAACTCTTCCAAACGTGTTTTTGAAGATGATTTTTGAATTCAATTTTTATGTTTTTAGGTGATTTGGTTGGATCACACACTGTGATGGAGGGGCCGCGCGTCCGGCTTAATGGGTGGCAGCAGGCTGCAGTTGCAGTTGGTTCCGCTTTGGGTGCTTTGCTGGAGCCACGAAGAGCCGATTTGATAGCTGCTTTAGGGGAGACAACTGGGAAACCTGCTTTTGAAAGGGTACTCGAAAGGATGAAGAGAAATCCTGAAGGCAGAGTAAGTCTTTTGTTAATTACTAGTTGAGATTCTAATTATCTTACTATTAGTAATTTTCCATTGCATTTTCTGAAAGCCACATGTCATGTGTGGTTTGGTTCTATACTGTCACCAGTTTTATGTTGGTGATAATTCGAATTAAATGCTTGCCGTAAAAAGTTTGGAAGTGATTATGCCAATATAAATGTTTTCCCTAATGCAACCAATTTAATGTTGAAGTGGTTAATATTGTTGGATTCCTTTTATTTTATTTTATTTTTATTAGTAAGGTCAGAAATATGTTATGTAGGCATCAAGGATGCTACACATGGGTAAAAAGGCCTTACAAATCCAAATGTTCGGCAAAATTGAAAAATTTATGCCAGTCCAGATGATTCCCTGTGATAACCAACTAAACAAAATAGATGCACACATGCACCCCAAAAAAAAAAAAATGCTCTTCGTCTTCTACATGATCTTCTATTTCTTTCCTACTGAACCAAGCAAAACAGAATTATCTTCCATAATTTTTTCCTTCTTTTTGGACATTTGTGCCCTAGATCGTGAGATAAAACACGTTTAGCTCTTTTGGTGGAAAGCTGGTTGCTATCTTGGGCTACTAGATCTGTGACTAAATTGTATGGAATATTGTATTATAAGCCTAACAAGGCCCATATAATTTCTTTTGTGCGGAAGTTTTAGAGAACTAATTTATTTCATTCTCTCTCCTCTTCAAGTGGGGTGTGGCAGGGAGCAAAGATTAATAAAAGAGATACAATGCGTAGTGGATAATTTCTTTTTGTATACCTCGGCTTATTTAGGGGGAGAGGGATCTTTTGGAGGTTAATGATAAGAATTTTTATATTTTATATGGGTTGTTATCAAGTGATATTGATTTGGATTTGCATAATTTTATGTCTTTTATTGGGCATGCGGTCCTGCATCCCTAGCTGTTGTCTTGGGAATTTTCTTTTTCTTTCTTTGTAGTTGGGTATGAGCCCCTGGATGTTATTAAAAAAAAAAAAAAAGGATGTTAGTAGAGTGAAATTGTGAGCCTAGTAAAGAAATATAAATTCACCCAAGACTATTGAAAAGCTGCTTGATGTAATTTTACACATGGATGAGCTTACATGTGCCTTTTTTTTCACTTTTTTGGCGACTTAGTTGGACTTGTACTTAAAAGTATCTTTATTGGCTGAATGCTGCTTAAGCTACTTTAGTAAAAAGACAGCTTATAACATCTTTGACCAATATGTTTGTGGATAATGGTAATTGAAAGTTTGAATATCTTTCTTTTTTTTTGGGTGACAATGAACTACGGTATTAAAAACCGCCGTTACGTAATGATATCGGCCCTTGCCAAGTCCGTTAAGACCATGTTACGAACAACCATTAAACTCATGTTACGCTCAGTTAGGCAAACAAATCTAACAACAACAGAAGAATCGATAAAGAGCTTTAAAGGAAAATCAACCAATAACTGAAAAGTAGAAATTTTGTTTAACAAAGACCAAAAAAATCAACAAAACTACCATTCGAAGTCTGAAAATACGAAGTACACATACTTTAGGTCTTCTGAAAAATCAAAAACTGTTGGGGGGGGGGGGGGAAGAGAAGAAGTAGTAAGGATTGAATACTTCCTGTTCTAAATCGATATCAATCGATATCAAGCAAGTAATTTCACATATTCGTCTTCTTTCAACTCCAATTTCAGTTTGTCTTGTTTTGGCTCCGGTTTCAGGCTTTCAAGCAACCGATTAGATCCAGATTTCTTTTGTTTTCTTTCTCAGATTTTTCTCTTCCCCTTTTCTAAACAGTAGATTATTGCTACAAAAAAATTGTGAACAAATTTGGAAGAAGAAAACTAAAGCAGTAGCTCTGTGGAAGTGAACAGAACAAAGTATCTGGAGGAAGATGACTTGAACATAACTAAGATCTAGAGCGTCTGGAGGAAGATTGGAGAGAATTAATTGCTTCTAGAACAACTGAAGAGAGTTGATTTGATTTGGCGGTGGGGTGGGTGGGTTTCTTGGGAGTTGGGAGACTAACGGGGCTTTGAGTTGGCATTGTAAGTAATAAATGATATATAAATGTAATTATATAATATATAATGTTAGTATATAATTATAATATATTATATTTTAATACAAATATATTAAGATGTTTGATTTGTTAAAAAAAAAAAATTTAATTAATGTAAAAGTAGCATTTATTGAAATTTGATTGAAAATATTTTTAAAAGATTGATAAAAATTAAATTTTTTCTTTTTTCTTTTTTAATGTTCTTATGGATCCAAATATCAGTTAAATTGTATTACTTATGTTATAAGTTATTAATTAAGTATTACTAGAACAAAAATATAAATGGTATTAAAAATTTATATCAAATTAAATTATAATAAATTTAGCGTTATATAATTAATAATATTGTTATATTAATATTTTATATCAAATTTAATTATAATAAATTTAGCATTATATAATTAATAATATTATTATAGCAATATTTTATATAATTTATATTAACAATATTAAATGATATTAATGTGCTTATTTTCATGTACATGTCTAAAAGAAAGTAATACTTAAATATAAAATTATTAATTAATATAAAATTATTAAATAATACTAATAATCTATATTTATACATTTTAGTTGTAAGAACATCAAAAACAGCTCAATTTAGGTAAGATGTGAATTTAAAAAAAAAAAATCACACTTTCGGTTTTCGTTTCTATTATGTAACATCAGTTACATTCTGCGTTCGTGTCACCATGACCATTATCATTACGACTTCTGTTACTGTTTTTTAAAACCATGCAATGAACCCATAGCTGTTAACTTTTAGGTTTGCACTAGGAACCCATCAGACCCACGTAATAACCTACAAATCACAATAACTGGATAAACTTATGGAAAATCTGTGTGTAGGTAGGGGTGGCAATTTGGGTTCATGTGTCTAAACAGGTTATGTAATAAGCGGGTTGTGACACGAATAAGGTTATTTTCATGTTGCTAAACACGAAGACATTTATTAAATAGGTTACACGTGTAACCCATTAATTTAGCGATTCAAATTACATGGTACAACATGAATCAACATGAGTAACCCCAAGGGGTTAGATGGGATGGTCTTGGACTGGGACTTAGGGGCTTACCACTCCAAGGTCTCAAGTTCAAGTCTCCTCTCTAGCAAAAACTTGGGGCCAGCCTCCCGGGCGCAAAGCGTAGTAAAGGTTGGTAGGACGGGCCTCCTTGGCTGGACGAACCGTATCCAGTTCTTGGGTGTGGGTCCGACTCCCCGCCGCTACGCGAGTTCGCGATTGACCGCTATACATGTTGAGGGGCCGGTATGTGTGGCACAAACCAAAAGAGATTCACTCTCTAGGGGTTTGACCTAGAGAGTGAATCTCTCGAGGTTAAATCCTTTTTCAACATGAGTAGTAACTATAAATTTGTATTCCATACATAATAAATGCATTTATTTATTGTAAATAATATTTAAGATGTATATTAATCATACTTCCCAAGTTAACCAACAATCAACTATAAAATAAGAAACCTAAATTTCATCTTTTCTTTTAAAAAAGAAAAAAGCAACATAATTATATTATTAATACAACCAATACTACCTATCATAAACTCAATACCAATACTACCTATCATAACCTCAATACATCTAATTAAACAGGACAATGCAGGTTAATGTGGGTTGACTTATTTATGAGCCAATTATTTTGTGTCATAAACGGGTTAAACCCATTTATATCAAACCAAACCCACGTAATTTTGTGTCATTTCGTGTTTGCGGCTTGTGTCATATTGCTAGCTCTATGTGTAGCCTCACCCCTAAGGTGGAGCTCTCTTGGGGTCAAACTCGAGCCCTTTTCTATGGATAACTCAAGTTTTCTCAAAACTAATATATGCTTACCCGGTCGTTAATTTTAGAACTCTAGAGATTAGTTAAGGTATAATTTGGCCCACACACCTAAGTTATCAAAATAAGAAGAGAAGAAATATTGAATATCATTATCATACATGCACTAAAGAGCCATGAAATCTGTATGGATCCTGAGCAGCTTATCTGAACTGCAACACCACATGTTACTTTCACTTTGCAAAACAACTTAAAAATTTTGCATATACAATATAACATCCGACTTTGTGTGTTGATTCCATCTAAGAAGTGACCCTTTTTATGAGATGCCCCCTATCTCCTTTGGGTAAGTGAAAGTTATTTAGAGACATCTGGAAACTACTTGCATATTATGGTTTGAATGCTCAGATTATGGAGTTGATTGCATTGGAGTCAGAAATGATTTTTTTTTTTTTTTTGGTAATTAGAAGTCAGAAATGAAGCTGCAATGGTTAGATAGGTTTTAGATTTGTCTCTGGTTTCTTTAAGCATCATAGAATTTGCAACAAGGAGAATGAAACTTCAAGCACACACAGACATTGAGTGTGCATGTACATTTGTGGTATAGGCTTCGTGTTAACTTTACATGTGTTTAGCAAAAATAACATCATCATCCTGAGTTCTTTAATTATTCAGAATTTCGTGCATTGGATAAATTCTTAGGTCACTTGGAGCTTCACGTTAAATAGAAATGTATTCAATGCTCTATCCAAGACAGGAATGTTGGATGGGCATGCTTTTCCCGTATTGGTTTGTTCTCGTGTCTGATACTCAGTATTTGACATTTTTTTTTTGATAAATAAACATTTTAATGCTGAGTATTTGACATATTGAAGTGTTCAGGTAGCATAATGCATGATTAACAGGATGGCTTGTATGAAAACTACTTAAAATCTGTTGCCATCCCTTTTATTCTCAATGAATCCTACCTTTATCTCATCCTTTTTTTCTTGATGATGAAGAAGAATATGTTTTCTCTGACTCCTTGTTTAACCTCACTCATGCAAACATTTCATCTCTCTCTCTCTCTCTCTCTCCCCCCCCCCCATATATATATATATATATATATATATATATATATATATATATATATATATATATATATATCTCAGGCAATATTGCTGGAGCGTCCTCGTGTCATATCTTCAAAAGTGGGGCATGCATGGGACCTACCAACCAACACATTTGGTGCCGCCTACGCAAGGTTCATGGGATCGAGGAACTTCTCGCCAGATGATAGGCCACCAGTCCGGTTCATGGAAACAGAGGAGTTGGCATACGTAGCCATGCGTGCCCGAGAGGTGCACGACTTCTGGCACACTCTATTTGGCCTCCCCACCAACTTGATTGGCGAATCGGCTCTGAAGGTGATAGAGTTTGAGCAAATGCTACTTCCCATGTGCCTGTTGTCTGTTGTAGGAGGCACAGCAAGATTCAGTGAGAAACAGAGGACATTGTTCTACCAACATTACTTCCCCTGGGCCCTCCGAGCTGGTATGCGATGCACTGACCTCATTTCTATATATTACGAACGCCACTTTCACGAGGATTTGGAGGACGTTCGACGGAGATGGGGTATAATTCCCGCTCCTTCACCCCGATGATGAAATGGAGTTTACGGATCAGTTATACATCCATTGTTTCGTTGGGTTCGTTTGGTCATTAGAAAAGATGCGGGGCAATATGCATATCCAGTTTGATGTTATTTAAGCCGAATGTACAAAGAGAATTTTATATTATATATCGGAAGAATTAGATTAAGGGTCAGAATCAGAGGAATGGCCTTTAGTATCACTAATAATCTCCTGGCTATTTAGCTTTCTTCAGGCTCCTGTCTCCTCCATAAAGAATTAATCCATATCAAAAGTATATCGTAGTCCTGAGCTTAAGGACGAGTTTTGGCTGGCTCAATGGATTCAATGGTAGGTTTGGGATTCAAAGGCTAAACCTTTGTTGAACGCACAAACCTACGCCGCACGGGAGCTTTCCATTGATTTTCCAGAAAAAAAAAAAAAATGGGCGGAGATCCTTAAGGAGAAACTTGAATACATGTATTTTAATATCTCCATTTGAAGTAATCTGTGAGTTTTTCTTTGATTTTCAAGAAGATAAGTTTCTTTTTTAAAAGTTTCGAGCTAAAAATCCTTTCTTTTTTTTTTAATTTCTAGCTAAAAGGAAATTCAATTCATTTAGGCCGTATTTGGGTAAGAATTTGTTAAACAAAAAAACAATAGATACAAATTCAAGGCTATGATAAAAAAAAAAATTAAAAAAAATGAAAGAGAAAAGATAAGATATTTGAGAAATTAAAAAAAAAGTAATATATTGATGGATACTTTTCATTTTATTATATTTTTAATCTATTCAAATAAAGACATATTTAAGATATTTAATTTTCCTTCCATTTTTTTTTCTCACCAAATTCCACTCCAAAAGCACTCTAAACTATCATAATTCTTCATTTCCCAAATACAATTACATGAGCTAAAAAAACCATTTGATCTATATCTTCACAACTCACATTACAGTGCATTCAAACAACATAAAACCATGGTACAGGAATACGAAAAGTACATATAGAGGATAGCGACGACAAAAATCTCCACGACAATGGACAAACAGTTGATAAAAATAAATGTGCATCAGCTAACAGTCAATGAGCTTAAAAAGCAAATGGTTTCGCATCTAAAAAGAAAGGAATACTCATAAACTGAGTAATCCCAGCAATGCCACCCCACCTCCCCCCATTACATAACATGATCAAGCAAGTTCCCATGGTTCATAAAAACAGCTAAAAGCATTTCCAAATTAAAAGTTCGATTGAGATTATTAATGGTAATATTTGTAATAACAAGGTATATAATGACATTTCAGTTGCCGCCTCCGCCAAATAGGTAACCCAAGGACGATCCACCACCAGGAGCAGCTTGGACCTTAGTTGAGGGCCGATCCTGCACCACATGCAGAAACTCATAACGAGACATCAATTCTTTGATACTGCAGAAGCCAAACACTCGAGAAAACTTGGAAAAATCGTGATGCAATCATACAATGAAAATGGACATAAAATGGTTTCTGAACTTGAATCGAGAGCACACCCTCCCCTGCCATTTTTGCTGTCAGCACTTTTTTTTTATCCATCATAACAGTGAACTATTTTGGATTTAATACGGCATGGACTATTCAAAGGATTGCATTCGCTGGAATCCTTTTTTCAAATATGTAGCCACAGCCACAAATTAATAATGAAATGACAAAAACATGGAAGAGTAACTATGCTTGGTGAAGACGACAAGGTATGCATGACAAGACAAATTTTAGGTAAATATACAGTCTGTAATTCCCAAATGACAAGGACCTCTCTAATTATTTCACACTTTCAGGACATCACATTGATGCCAGTGGATCCAAATTCATTTGGGCTACATTTGATTGGGGGGACTAGATGATAGGGAATAAATAATACCATGGGAGACCATAAGAGATTAGATATAACACAAGATTATTATTATTTAATTTTTTATGTGGGATTATTATTTATTTATTTATTTATTATTATTATTATTTATTTATTTCCTTTTTTTTTATGTTTGGTTGGTAGAATATAAAATAGGATAAAAGATATGATTTGATAGAAGATATAACATGAAATAATTTTGGACCATTAATCTTGGCAAGAAACTAATCCAGCCATGGGGAATATATAATGCCACACCCCCATGGTGTTGCATATCTCCCACTTTGAGGCTATGGAGTCCATTTTGGATTCCATATCCAGTGTCCATCATTTTTACCAAGCTTGAGATGAGGTGGGTTCCACATATTGGTAATCCAATCCCCTACGTCATATCCCACAAACAAACAAGGTCTTGGTGCACAAACATGGGTTGTAGGTTAGCCTTCAGATGGTGAAGGCAATGCTTAAATATGACATCAGGATCACATTACACTACAAATTGAAATGAGTTCATCTTCTAGCTTTCTCGCTTCCCCAACTATCAAACAATAAGTGTGTGTTTGGAGTGATAAAAAGTGAGAAAAAATGAGATAAAATGAAAAAAATTATGAGTTCATAATACGTGCAGTGAAATAAAAAAAATTGATGTGATAAAAGTTTTTAGAAGTTTTTTGAGTTTTTTTTTGTTTTTTGGAGATGCCAAACGGTGCCTAAAATTAAAAACCACAAACAAATAACTAAAGGCTAAACCCATTAGAAAGCAAGTGGAGGATACATCCATGTTATAGAAAGGATTACGAATTTTAGAACCTTTTTTAAGTGGAACCTATAATCTTACTGATGAAGTCACCTGTTACCGCAATCATAACCCATGAGCTTGTGGAGCATGAACAATTTGCGGTCTAAGAAGAGCTTGTTTGGCATGAACCACAAGGTCATAATAACAATGAGACATACATGCAGTACCATCATTACAATGTTGATATAAAACACCAACAAGAATTCCTTGTCTTCACATATTTCAATTTGCCTTGTATGCCTTGATACAAGTACAGTCGTGGGGAAATGAATCTGATAGTAGGCCTTGAATCAAGCCGAGTTTTAGCTTACACAAGCTCGAGGTTTTAGGTGGGCTTGAGCTTTGGCTTGACAAAAAATAACTTAGGCTCAAGCTTAGTAGTTCAACCAACCAAAATAACGTTCTTTTAGTCTAAAATATAATAATCAAAATGAATGGCTTTGGTAAACCTAAATGACATCATTTCACTAAAACAAAACACCATTGTTCTGGTCAAAAATATTATAAAAATATATGTATATTATACTATTGAACTGGCTCGCAAGCCTACGAGTGAGCTCTCCCAAGCTCTAGCTCAAGCTCAAATTTTAAACAAGCCATAAATAGAGCTCGAATTCGGCTCGTTAACACAACATAATTCTTCGCTCAAACTCAATTTGTTGGCTCAAGCTCAATTAATGGACAACCCTAGCTAAAAGTAAACATTTATTTGGTAACAATCTAAGACTAGGACCAAGAAAAAACAAATAATTTCTAATTCAAAGATTATTATGCAACACTAACTGCCCAGTAACTGATGGCCCTTTCTTTTAGCCTGTCATTGTATCTACAATTTAATAGGTAACCTTCTTAACCTACAAATGTTGTAGCCTTTATAGAAATTCCCAATTCAAACCTCATAAAGTTTAAATTGCCTCTTCTTTAGCCCTCTAATGTGAATAGTGTCATAAATTGAATTGGAATACACTCAAGTAATATATGCAGAAGTCTCCCAACCACACTTTTTCATTCCCCAGTAAGCAATGGATTTCATAGACACCCAGTCAATCTTGTTAAAAAAAAATAAAGAAAAAATTACAAAAAAACTAAATAAACTAATTTAACAACTTAATTCTTCAAGCTCTGAATGGATGATCCATAATCCTACTTTTTAGAACTGATTACAAGGATGTCAGCCTTTTTTATGTTTCTTTTATATTGGAAGTCAATTACTTCCCCCAAAATATCAGGTCAAGTCACCAAGCACACAAGAGTCATTAACACAGTAAGCATAACCAATTTAGGAAATTTCGCATTATAGACAGACATTAAAATCATTATAACTTCACCTTTTTTTTTTCTTTTTTCCTTTTTCGAAAAAAAAAAAAAAAAACCAAAAAAAAAAAAAAAACAAAAAAACAAAGAAAGAAAATTGTAATAACTAGAGATGTACCGTAATGAAATTGCCACTGTTCTGGCCATCTGCCCTGAAGTAGTTATTTGTAGTGTTGCTATTTATACCCGCAGGAATCTGCTTAGTGACATCTACGGGTTGAGGAGCAGTAGTTGTCTTGAAGGAAGGCTCATTATTTACAGCCTGCCCTTCACTTGGAGCAGGTTGTGGATTGGTTGCAGCCGGCTTTGGAGCCTCTCCACTCCCAAATAAGTAGTTAAGCGAACTCTGTCCACCACCACTGCTAACTCCACGACCCATATCTCCAACTGCTTCCTAGAAAAGAAACCTACCTGTTCATAGCGTAAAGCAAATAATCCAAATGCATACAATTAGTATTCAAAACAATGAAGCAGAAGAAAATGGAATAGGGAAGCTATAAATGTCATAAGAAGCAAATTCAGATGCCAGAGAGAGGAAACAAGACAAGCATAATCACAAGAACTAGGTTAGGACTCACTTCAGTGTACTTAATTTACAGAAATAGAACATAAAATTTCTTGCTTGTGTACGGGAACTAAACCTTATAATGGCACAGAACTAGACCCTATAATGGTAAGTCCATTATTGAATGGAACTAGGCCCTATAATGGCATGTCTTCTGGCTGGTCAGTCACAAAGTGGTTACAGATTATAACCTGGTCCGTAGTTGAGACATCATTATTAAATTTAGCCATTTCTGCAGCAAGGCAGAGGCTAATCACCGACCCTACTCGGTGGCGGTGTCCACTTCAAGGTCACACATCTACAGACACTAACCAGTTGCAGCAAACCTTATGACGGTTGGGATGTCAACTGGAGCTTTTCACATAAAGCCAGCCAAAGGTTTGCAATAGCACACAATTGTAAATTACAAGCTTCTGAAAGAGATGGCTGTCGGTGCAATAGCATCACAATGGATTTCTATTTGCTGACTCTGAGAAAAATTACCTTAAAACAGATTTTAGGACCCAATCATATGAAGTTGCATCCACGACTTCATTCCCAAACATCAAAACTCCTTTAATTTCTAATGCCAAAATTGGCCCCAGCAAAAAAAAAAAGGTATCAACTTTTATATAGGGTAGATTACACTCTACTCCCTGTAGCTTTCTACAAAATCCCACTCTACGACTGAGTTTTTAATTCTAACAAATAAGGGCCTGAACATTCAATTTGTTACAATGTCATCCGCTGTCAAGCTCTGTTTAGTATTAATCCAGCCAAAGGCCAGCCGGCATTGTTTTAGGGGTAAAATCATCATTTACCCATAAACCCTTTGACCAGCCATTGCCTATGGTATTAACAAGAAAGCAATTGGTGTTGGCGGGAAGAATGTGCTGATCTTTGTTCATGGCAGTGGCATTTCGATGTTTTCATGCTTACCATCAAAGAGATAATGGTGAACCTTTTGTAGAGCCAAGGCACTTGGGAGATTGAGGACCATTTGTGAGAGGGCAAAGAGAACTCACTCCTCCACTGCTCATACTACCATTACGATTAACTATATTTGAGGGCATCGACATCTATTTCACTAACATTTGAGGAGTTGATCGAACATGGATCTTTTTAGAAAGTGCATGGAGCCTGTGGATAAATGTCCACGGTATTGTCCTTGTTGGTGGGTCTACCATAATTCCAAAGTACAGCAGCTGTTGCAGGACTCATTTAATGGGAAGGAGCATTGCAAGAGCATCAATCATGATAAGGCAGTTCCCTTTGGTCCTGCTGTTCAAGCTGTATTTGAAATGGTAAAGAGATGGAGAAGGGCGAGGAGGAGAGCAAATGACAGTTCTACCCCTCAAAAATGCCAGCTGACCATTTGATGAATTAATGATAAACAGAGCTTGACAGAAAGGAAACTGCAACAAATTGAATGTTCAGGCCCTTAATTGTTTAAATTAAAAACTCAAGTCCTAAAGTGGGATTCAGTGTAAAGCTAAAGGGGCCCTTAATTGACACTAACCAGTTGCACCAAACCTTCTGGCAGCTAGGATGTCTGCTGCAGCTTTTCACATAAAAGACACACAAAGATTTTCAAGATAACACAATTGTAAATTACAAAGCCTTTGAATGCAATAGCCGCTGGTGCAACAGCAGCACAGCCAGATTTCTATTTTGCCGATCACAAGAAAATTACCTTACACAAATTTTAGGAAACAGTCATTCGAAGTTGCAACTATTACTTGATTCCTAAACATGAAAACTCCTTTAATCAATTTCAAATGCCAAAATTGCCCCCATAAAAAAGAAAAGAAAAAAAAAAGTACCAACTTTCACATACTACTATTAGGTCCAAGGGTAAGAATGTGAGATTTTGCCCCAAGCCCGAGCAAGGTTCAAAAAAAGCTGCAGGCGCCAGTGCCCTGAGTCATTAAGCTATCAATAAATGTTGCCAGTTTTTCCTTCAATAACTCAACTTCAACTTTTCTCCCCCAATTCACACACGGTAAATTTCCAAAAGCTCTTTCAGGGTTAAGTTATCCCGAGTTATCACCAAAGTAATAGGCAAGAAATATAAACAAGCATACACTTAATTAGACTCCATCACTTCTGACCATACACACACACACACACACACACACAGAGTGGCAAAATGTTGAATTACTAGGGTAAAGAGAGTATTTTTTTTCAGAAGGTAAAAGAATTTGCCCCATAGAACTCTTGAACATCCATACATTCTTATATAGGTGCGTGTATATATATATAGAGAGAGAGAGAGAGGGACCCAATAAACACATAAAAGCGATACTTCACCACGACACAGACATTTTTTCAGCTCAAACTGTTCACAAAAATAGACAGCCCTCACAGTCACAACATGACTAATCACAAACGTACAGTGAAAAGCTACCGCAGATCTAAAACAGAAAACGCACAGGCATTGAAGCGATCACCTAGCATGCAATGAATGCTCTATCAAAACGTTCAGGTGAAAAGCTACCGCAGATCTAAAACAGAAAACGCACTCTATCAAATCAAACCAGAAACAGTATACGAGAAATCAACAGCTTAATTAGCTTGAAATTGAAACCCCCGGATGCAAGAGGTGAGTGGTTATGTATACATGAAATAGAATGGGGTTAGAATTTGGATACCTTGCTTCCTCTCGTATCGGATCTGGGGGAGAAGAAGAGACCGAGGAGGGCTAATTTGAGAAAGTTAAAAAGAGCTCGAATTGAAACCAATGTCGGGGGCTGTACGGATAAATAGTCTATTTCCACACCACGCCAACTATTAACATTTTTCCCCCCTTTTTTTTTCCTTTTGGTTGAACTAGGAGGGTTTTTTTCAAATAGAATTGAAAATTTGAAACCCTACAAAAATATTTACATAACTCATATTATGGCTCTGTTTAGGGCTCTCCAAGACAAAATAAAATCCTACAAATCTCTATAAACATTAATTACGAGATAATAAATTTTAAATTTTTCACTCATTGTACGAATTACGAGACATTTACTTTTATTATTTTATACAATTTTATACAATTCTAAATACCCCCAATTGAGATCTTTTCCGTTATTTTTTGTTTTATTTGTTTATTTATTATTATTATTATTTGAAGGTAAGCATGTAATCAACATTTTTCCTTAAAATTTTTCTTAAAATCTAGAAAACTTACCTACAGTGTGAATAGAAACATTAAGGTGGTGTTTGAAGTTTTGAAAAAGTTCAAAAAAAATTAAAAGTTAATGTAAAAAGTGACACGTAACGAAATTTAATTGAAAGAAAGTTAAGAATTTTTGAAGTTTTTTAAAAAATTTGAAGTTCCAAATGGAGTGCGATATGAAAACACAATACATACATATATCGTCAGTATGAATATGTTAATACAAAATTGACACGATTTGATCCAATTTTAAAATAAATTTTAAGATATTTGAATATAAATATAAATTATAAATTCATACATGATACAACATGATTAGCATCCCTAACCTAAGATTGACAAAAACCGACTTCTTTAATTCATATATGGTTTATTTTTTCAAGTTGTTCTTGTAACTTTTAAAATGTGAATAATAATTCTGAAATTAAATTATTAAAATAAAATTAAACAAATGTTATTAAAAAATCATATAAAAAAATGATTCTTTTTCATTGAGGTTGTGTTGGGTTTTGCATTGTGTTTGGCTTTCATTATAAATTAACAAAATGTTTTTTTTTTTATCATAGATGAAATTAAAATATAAAATTTCATTGAATAATTCTTTTTTTTTTTGGTGCTCTATATATTGTATACTTGAAGTGCTAAAAAAGTGATTTTTTTTTTTTTGTAATTTTTGTCTTCGTACTATCACGTGTCACTTATGAAAACAAATATTGTATATTTAGTAAAATTTATAAAAATTCAAAGAAATTAAAGAAAATTGGAAAAAATTGATAACAATCGAAAAAAGTTTTAATTTTTTTTTTTTTTTGGGGAGGAGGTTAAAAAAAGTTAAAAAATTAATAAATTTTTTAAAGAAACTTTGAGCTCCAAAGCAGTAGTTAGATGGCATACATAATTAGAAGATTCAATAATTGAACATAAGTCGGGACATTTTTGTAACTAAAATAGTAGTTAGATGGTAGTTAATTTTCTTCTTTCTTAGCTGATTCGTAATAAGGTGAGCTGGCAAAAGCAGCGAGCAAATCATGTGCTGTGCGCAATAAAATCAGTTGCCGACATTTTAGAATAGGTTATTGGAAGAGCTTATATGTATGTATATTTTTACAGATTATTTAGTGATTGGTTTAATAAAAAATTCTGAGAAAATTTTCTAAACTCTGTGGTTCCTTCTTCTTTATTATATTTTCAAATCAATTTCTTACAAAGTAATAATCATTCTACAATAGGTCCCGGGTTTGACTTTTTTTGGGGACAGTCCTTTCTCTAATTGTGGAGGACCATCTAATAGTTTTCTCGGCTGAGCCGGTTAGGTAGGGCTTGCCTAGGCTGGTTTACCTCCTCGTGGTTCTTTGCCGGCTAGGACCACGGGGCGGGTTTCACCCAGTGCGCACCCATGAGTAGTAGCTGCGGACTTCTCTCTGATCCCAGAAGTAATAATCATTCTAATTAACTCGTCTTTGAAAATAACTTTAGGTGTGCTTGTCAAAATTGATTATTCATTTGAATAAATTAATTTCAAAATTAGGTTAAGAAATTAGACAAATTCAGTGAAAAAAAATAATCAAGGATGAGTTTCGCGCTATTCAACAACCATAATCGGGAAAAAGGTAATGGATAATTCAAGTGGATAGAATTCATCTACTCACAAAATTTGTTATGGGTTTGCCCTGAACTTTAAATTATGAGATGTAATGTTGAACGAAAAAAAAAAAAAAAAAACCACTATTATTACGGTAGGGTCCTCATTTTAATTTACAGCCGCCTCCTTCTGTTTGTAGATACTTATTTTTTTCTATTTTCCTTTTTTTCTTAAAGCCAAATGTCTTTTTTTTTTTATGGTTTTTAGCGTGCTACTCACTTCTTTAAAAAAAAAATTAAAAAAAATAATTACAAACGACTTGGAAAATCAAATTGTTACACGTTTGTAATTTTTTCTATTTTTAATCATTTAATACCTTGTAAATTTTTCTATTTTTTATCATTTAATACCATTTTTCAAATATTTAAACAACGTGCTTAAAATCCCCCCCCCCCCATAAAAAGGGAAGACAAATCAGGTAAAGACAAAAAACTAGCAAAAATAAAAACTAATTTATTGTTTTTTTTATGGAACTTAACTTGGAAATAATTATACAAACAATTTGTTATAAAACCAAAAAAAAATTAAAAACAAATTTTACAATAGGAGTTAGCTAACGGAGAAATAAATAAATAAAACACCCCGATCAAAAGTCGCAGGTTTGAATTGCCCAACCCCATTTATCAAGCAAAATACATTAATTTTGATGTTTTTAAAATTAAAATTAATCAGGTTAAATGAAACTAAATTTTAAAATATTAAACACAATTCAAATTTAAATGAATTCACACTAAATTAAAATATATAAAAAAAAATTAAACTATCCAAATTTGGCTGAACTTGTTCCAGATCAAATTAAAAATTAAATTCAATCACTTACAAATTTGACAAAATTTTCAAACCAAACTAAAACACGATAGCACTCAAACAACTAACAAGACCATTTGACAGGAAACATATGACAACCTACTTGAATTTCAAAGCCCAACTTTCCAGGAAAAATAAACTCTCATATTCTTCCAGATCCTGAGTACCCAATATGTATATATATATATATATATATAGAGAGAGAGAGAGAGAGAGAGAGAGGGAGAGACTGAATATTCTCAAGTTAATGCTTGTTCGTGATTTTACAATTTTGCCGTGGACCTCAGGACCAGTCCAAAGGACCAGAAATGGCTGCCACAGCCCTCCATCCAAATAAATTTATGTAAATGTAATCTTTGACAAAGGAAAATCTGAGATAGCAGCTTCTTCATCCATCCCTGTCGAGCGTCACCCGACTGTCCTTGATTCGAGGATGACGAGACTGAAATAATAGCAATAGACTGAAATAGAGCCTTTCAAATTTCCATACATGCGTTTACCAGCCAGTTAGTCGGAAAACTCCCACACGCATACAAAGAGTGGAGAGTCTTTTAGGTCAAAATTTCATGAGCTCCCTCCTCTGCACTCCACTTGGTAACCCACTGGATGGATCACGATTGCAGTCCATCAGAGTCCGGCACTAGTTCCAAAAAGAAACAGGCACCCTCAAAATCCCTCAACAAGATGAAATGACAATTGAGAAGTTCATTAATTCTTACCCTTGAGATTAAGACTGCAAATTAATTCTACTCCTGCAAGGTATAGTATTGAGGAGCCAGCTCGGGTAACCACAAGTAATCAATTCTAGTAACACTGCGCATGTAATTATGATTAGTTCGGATCAGTTCGTCAAAAATTACGCACTCTGGCTTGGTCCGAAATAACACAGAAGAGGGGTGGATCTGCACCGTCTGACCACTTGACAAAACCCTGCAATTTTTGCAGAGCAACTGTGAGGGGCTATAAGGATAGAGAGAGCAAGAGGAAGAGGAGGGGGGGGGCTAGCATTTCAAGACAACTAACCAAGATGAGACACAATCATAAGAAGTTTGGTAGGCAAAGGATCTAAGATTTAAAAACTATATGGAAGTGCAAAGGCCATCCTAGCTAAAAAAGGAAATGTAGCTGTACGACCAAGAGACACCTGCCAGGCGAAAATTGAAACTCGGGAGTAGTCCTTACCTGTATGTACCATCAGGCTGCTTTAAAGCTGCATTGAGGAAAAACGCAGCAGCAAGGCAACGGCGAAATTGAAGCATCTCATCTCCACAAGAAGCAACACGTAGACCCATACGTTCAACATTTTCCCGAATTTGCCTGCAAGAAAGCACAATGAGTTAACTTCAGAATGCATATATACATAAAGGCAGCACAATAAGTCAGTTTCAGTCTTCTATATGAGTCAAAATAAAGGGTGAAAAAATGTGTCAACACACCAACGCATCCCAATTTTTCCTCCAAAAGGAAAGAGAACAATATATTAATAAAAATTTTACGATTGAGCAAAATAATAGATCAGTTTCCAGAGCATTTTGAAAATTAAACCTAAGAAGGAGAACATAGCTTGCCTATGAATGTCGCGAGCATGCCTCAGGGAGCGGCTATTAATGAAATTTTCCTTGCACCATTTTCTCAGATTTTTTTCAGTTTTTTCTCTACTGTTCCCTATCTTGCTCTTTTCCAACAACTCATCAGAAGCTCGATAAACATTAATCAAAGTCAGATGGTCTCCCTCTAGACTTGAGAAGCACTTCTTCGCTGTTCGTGCCTGGCCAAGAAGAGAAACATCAGTTGGGAATGTTTGATTTCCAAATTGAATGCATGATTAGCGCGCAGTTTTTTTCCCAAACATGCAAAGAGATAAAGTGGCACACACACAAGCATTAAATGACAGGAACACACACCAACAAAATTAACTAGGTGAAAGCACCGACAAAACCCTCATCATGAGAAACAATAGACAAGAGTAGAAGCAACAATAATTGAAGATGTCTACTTCTAAATAATTGGGCTGCAAATAAAAAACCTGGCAAGGATCCAGGTTATCCATTCATATTAATTGTAGACCATTGGTCCTGCCCCCGGTTCATCTGGTAATAAGGCATCAACACAACCATACATTATGGCCCTTCCAAATTTTTCGTCACAATTTGATCCAGTTTCCTACACCAAATCATCTAGCTCATCATTTTGAGTGCAAAGTCAGCTCAACAATGCCTTCTTTGGAATTTCCAACCAATTGAAAATCACCTATGTGGTCCTATTGAGATATCCAATTTATATGGGCCTTAACTAAGTCACATCTTGTCATTACCTCATTTACATAATATGTGGTCTACCTTTCCCCTTTCAATGTGGAGCACGACAATATGGTACTATACATGTTCATTTTGGCAGGACTCAGTTTTCCCTGCTTCCACCATCTCACCATCTCACGAAAACATATTTGAAATTTTGAATAGTCTTAGTTTCTCTGCATTGCCATGTCCGGGTCCACATTCTCATTTCAGTGTGTACATTTTACAAAATTCTCTCTCCCATCATCCCCCATAATGGGACAAAACATGCTTGGGATGACTTAAAAGAGTTGTCTTTTAAACCTCCAATGGGTATATATACATGAACCAAACAATGCTTGTGAAACAGTGTCCACCTACCCCATACTGCTTCAATTATTTAATCAACTCCTCCACTTAACAAGCTCGGTTCACGTAGGCAAGTTGCAGCCTACAATCCGAACCAAGACAAGTTCTCGGAAGCTGCAATTAACTACATAAACTGTAAAAATAATGATGGTTTACATATTTATTAACCAAGTGATTATGATTATTGCAGTTGAACTTGGCAAATACCTGCAATTACACTAAGTAATATGCATCTATAATTAGTTCATGAATGCATACCTCCTCTAACTTCTCTCGAGGGGCGTAGAAAATAGATTCCACTGAGAGCATTGCAACAGTTATCAACATTTCTTCTAGGCAATTGAATTGACTAGCCAAGATGAGTGCCTTGGAATGAATAGGAACTAAGGGCAGCCGGGCCATTTGATGCCCAACTGGGTCCGATAATTTATATTCTTCTGTTAAAGCACCTAGCAAGACCAATGACTCCAAAGATTTGACAACAGCATCCCTGATTAAATGATAAAAGAAATGGTGAGTTCATCTAATAACCATAACACATTCTACCAGAATAGGAATGAGAATATAGTAAGTTTCAAAAGCCAGTAAGTTTCAGGTAAAAGGTCTCCTTGAGAGAGTATAAAAGAGACAGAATAGGAATGAGGATACAATAAACGTCAAAAGCCAGTAAGTTTCCAGGTAAAAGGTCTCCTTGAGAGATTATAAAAGAGACAGAATAGGAATGAGGTAAAAGGTCTCCTTGAGAGAGTATAACGAGAAGTGAATGGTACATATGCAATAAAAGAAATTATGGTTGACAATCAGGATGCAATAAATAAAAAATAAAAAATAAACCAAGAAAACTTATAAACAGTTATGAGGAATTTAGCACAACAATTACCAATTACCAATATGAACAGAACATCAACAAATGAATTCACAAAGAAGAGTAACTTTTCTTAATAATCTCATCAACCAGAGGGAAAGTAATTTTCTCATTATTTAAATCATTCATCATTTGCCTTTTCAGTAATGTTAATGTGCTCAATAGCTAAACCAACAACATAGACCCCACACATTTTTTTGTAACAATAGAGTAATGTAAGCTCCATTTATGAATCTAGTCATAATACTGTATTAAAAATGTTTGTTTTGTTGGAGAAAAAGAAAGAGCAAACTTTACTGATCTGACCACGAGAACAGTTAATTGTTTATCTCCATCAGAAAGACAAATAAAATGTAGAAACACAAGGTTGATGCAAAGACAACCCCTCTGCATAGTATGATTAATGAGCAAGAAACTGAAGGCCGTATCCCCGAAAGTATGATGCCATAGTGCCATAACTGAGAGGACCAAACAAGATGTACTAGTCACATAGTAGTTATTTCCTGATATACTAAGAAGTACACACAAAAGAAGCGAAGTTTCCTGCATTGTTCACACTGCCAACAATGTAATAAGGTTTGCTCATCATTAACAAAAAGAAAAAGGAACTCAGATTCAGAAGAATAGGCCAAATTAAATGGTTTGAAAGATGTTAGCAAACTGCAAAGTAACAGCCATTTTTTCCCATTGAATAAATCAGTCCCAAATCATTTGAAAATTCAGCCATAGCTTTAGGTATCCACATGGAAAAACTGGAAAAACTAAATATTAACTCTAATTAATATGCAAGTGGTAAATGATAACTTGGAACTGGGCTCACCAAAATTTGCTTGAAAATGAAGATTCAATACCATATTTTAAACATAGAATCTAAACACCATAACTTTGAAGCTTAAAATTTTGTGTAAACCACACTTTTGGCACTAAGCTTTTGAAATAAATCACAAACTAATCCCACTCCAGGCTGACCAGAAATTGCTTCAAGGAGTTCTCTCATTTGATTTTTAAGATATGAGAGAAGACGTGACAAAGACCAAGAAGACAGTAGCCAAGCTAGTAAGAATAATGCAATTGCCAACATATAAGTGTTAAGTCACCAATTGTCTCAAAAGTTAACTTGTTAGGAAATGGGCCCTATATCAAACTATTTTAACACTCCCCCTCCCAATTTATACGTGGAGCAAAGATAAACAAATCAAATTAAACAAGATGCACTAACACAAGCAAACAAAGTGCACAACACTAAATTGAGAATAACAAGATTCGAACCAGAACCTGCTGTGGAGCAAAGACAAACAAATCAGATTAAACAAGATGCACGAACATAAGCAAACAAAGTGCAGAACACTAAATGGGGAAAAACAAGATTCGAACCAGAACCTGTTGGAACTAGAGCTCTGATACCATGTTAAGTCACTAATTATTCCAAAAGCTTAAGTTGTTAGAAAATGGGCTCAACAATTTATATCAAGCTATTTCAACAAAAAGAAACAGCCTAATAGAGCTTATTAGTGAATAAAGGTGTGGGGGAGCGGCAGCATTGAGATAAGACTGAGCTGGCTAACCCTAATTTCAAAAATGACAAAATTTATCCTATATTACTAATCCATGGGCCCATAAGAAGGCAAACCCCAAACCAGAAAGCAAAGTCTATATCCAAGCTTCATGTTCATCTCCAACATTTTCCACATTGCCATAATGTGAGTCAAGTCATTATCAAATATAAGAAAGCAATTGCAAGGCACTTGTCAATATAGAAACCATCATGACGAAGCCTTTAAAAAGTATGAAAGTGATAAGAAGAGAGAGAGCAGAATTTTCATTTAAAACTTCCCACCTCATTTCTATGGTAGGATCAAAATGAGTCAAATGGCTAATATGAACTACGGTAGCCCGAAACATTAGGCCTATAAACGTGCATATTTAATTGTATTCTAGCCAAATAACAAGTCAACAACCATTTTGGGTATCTCAATTCAGTTATTCAAGGAGAGGACAAGCAGATGTTTTCTTTGGAAACATAACGTCATTAATGTAGCGATATTATAAGTGTTGTCAAGTAAATCCAATTAGCAAGGAACATAGAAAGGAATACAAAACAGCATTTATATTGCTCACACAAAACGTAAAGTCTATTAATAAAATTAGATGATGTGAGGATATAGGCAAATGGTTCACTGCAAAAAAGGATAATATTAGAGATAAATACATGGAAGAACTAGCGTTTGCATACAATGACAAGACAAATAATGGAGACAAGTTCCTAGTTCCAGCACCATTCATAACTGTAGTAACTGCAAGAGAAGATGTTCCCAAGGCTGAAGCATTGGGTAATGTGGCCTCAACTTGGGAGCTTGCAATTAGCATTTGAATCAAACCAATCTTGCTCTGTTTATTTTCAGGTCAACTAGGTTCAGTCTTTCATATGCCACATCATGTTTCTGGGGAAGCTTCTCAGCAATTGTCAAATTTGCTCTAAACATGGAATCAATAAATTTCTGACGTAAGATGTGAAGAAATTTGAGGGATGTGATCCTTGTTAGTAGACTTTAGCAGGTTTGTGTGTTTTTACCACAAAAAGTTACTAAAAATGGAGAACAACTTTTGAAAATTGTGAAATGCAGTCAGTGATGCCAAAGGGATTCAAGTGTGGAACGAGATAATATTTCCCTTTCTTCTATATTTTTATTGTTCATGAATCTGGTCCACAACCTGGCTTTCCATGCTTAGTTGACACTCTTCACTGTTCACGAGTACCAAGTTCTGAACTCTGCCACTCCTTAGTTTTGTCTTTCCCCACTTAATTAGGACCCATCCACCCATAGATTTTTCTCCCCTTGTACAAACTTCACAAACCTAAAAAACTAATTTTCTCCACGATATTTTAGGCCTAAATAGCCCATGATAATTTACTCCAAAAGAACTTCCTGCACATCCAATAAAAGCCCATCCTGCACCAGAAGGAATATTAGAACTGATAAATCAAATATGGCAGGAAAAAATCTAGAAACCAACCGGTCCAACCCTTTAAAATAAGTAGGGCCCAAACTATGCCTTCCAAACCTCACAAGGTAAAAGCAACCTGATTGACTTTTTCACATCATTTCTGAATTAAAAAAAGTTTACGTCGCATTCCTAACTTTTAAACCGTTTACCACAATTTTTTGGATAGTGCAAGAAGAAAAATAAGGACTAGGGGACTAATGATGTGATAATTAAAAAGAAAAATAAGTTGACAATGGGGCAAAAATATGCATGCAGAGTGACTAAGCAAAAACGATGACATGAGCCATTTAAGAAAGACATATTAGGCTCTATAAATTTGACACAATAAGCACCCACCAGGAAAAAAAAAAAAAAAAAAGATGCAGAAACAGGAACACATGAAACCTTAAGCAAGGTGCTAAATCAATCTCATTGTTTAATCCGCTTCACCTTTTTGGTTTTTCCATGAAGTCAAACCCAATAATATCATCAATGCCAAGAGCCTTGAGTTGCAAAATGACATTAGAAAGGTTGCAGCGTTTAATCTCTGGAACTGTGGAATCACTGAGTTTCTCAAATATATTCTCTGGGTAGAGGCGGAAACACTTCCCAGGTCCTTCACGGCCTGCACGCCCGCTGAAATAAGCATAGCAGGAGCAAAATTAAAATTCACGTATCTTTAGTCAACGAAAAATCTGGACACGTGTAGAAGGAATATCGTGAATTCAAAAACGTGCATCCCAGTTGGCAATGTATGTAAAACTTTGAAACCTTAGTTTTCACCTACCTAACCAATCCAAGAAAACAGACAGCTCGAAACATAATAAGAGATGGCCATGTTTCTCATCCTTTTGCTATTTTCTTACAGGTAGGTATGATGAATACAAAAACCAGTAAATGAAATAGCATAAATATATTGTGGATTTTGTGATGCAATTGTAATCCATATTGCCTACCTCCTTTGAAGAGCCTGTGCTTTTGAGGTTGGGACAATAACCAGCGAATCCATCCCTGTACGAGCACAGTAAGCACGTGCTTTCACCAATCCAGGATCTATAACATACTTGATTCCAGGTATTGTTACAGATGTTTCAGCAATATTAGTTGCCAGAATTACCTTAACGGCAGAATTATAAATTGTTAGAGCTGTGCATCAACAAAACAAAAATGATGGTCCAAAATGCAATTGTATATATACATATATTTTTTTAAAAGAAAAATTGCACTTTCAAATGTACAAAATTGAAAATATACCCTGTCAAAATATTAAAGCCCAAAAAACAAAAAAAAAAGGGAATAAAGGAAATAAATAGCACCACATTTACCAGTTATAACAAAATATATTTCAACAAAAAAATCAAATTTTTTTTTTCGGTTGCAAGACTAATCCCCTAAAGTTTCTAACCTATCCCACCAGAATTAGGAACCAGGTAAATGCCAAGGGGGTTTGAACAAGTGACATCTACTTCAATAAGTAGAGATCTGACTACTGTTGAACTACTCTCATGTAGGCTAAAAACATCAACCATACAAATGGTGTAGAATCTTCGAAGATTAAAGCGTCTTAAAATAGATGACAACATCAGCAGGACATCCGCTTCCAAATGCAGGGTTTGATTTCCCACATACAATAAGGATTCCCTTTCAGAAAAGCAGAAGTATTCATGACACAGAAAAATTCCACACACTTCCCAGGCATGCCCCATGAGGAATGAGCCTCTACAGCCTGAGATTACATCATTATTCACCAAATCTGCTTCAAGCAAAGACATCATACATGGGAACAACAACTTCTGTCTCAAGCACAATGCCATCTAGCCAGCCTTAAATGAAGATTCATTACTTGTTTTCCCTTGTAAATTTATGCAAGCATCAAACTAAACATACTACCTTGCGGAATCCAGTTGGAGCTGGCATAAAGACCTGCATCTGCTTTTCTGATGGAAGAGATGAGAATATTGACAAAACCCTTAGCTTTTGATTGTCTTCTGGCAACTGTTGAAGCCTTTCTTGGACAAGCCTCTCGACAGATTCAATCTCCTCTTGGCCGGTCAGGAATACAAGTATATCACCAGGGCCTTCCTCCAAATGAATCTACCAGTATGGAAAAAATAGCTAATGAAGCTGCAGACTGTTAAAAAAGGACAGCCAGACAATGTCTAACAACAAATAGAACAATTGCAGACCAAACTTAATTTGGAGCCAAAAAATGAAATAGTGAGAGGTTCCAGGAAAACCCTTCAGAAATACATGACAAAAGAACTGAAAAACTTGAGTACCTTATCCCCATCAGGGAAAAAAAAATGGAAAACGATGTATTGAAAACTACACAACAAGCAAGCAAGTGAAAATATCGCCAACTGCTAAGGAGGACAGATACAGACATGGAATATGAATACAATGCAACAAGAGCATGCACAACACAATAATTTCAAAAAATATCAAGATGTGATAGGGACACGTCAAAGAATAAATATGTTTATCTTTTATTTATATCTATTTCAAAAAAATTCTATTCATAAAAGAATTAAAAGTTTTGAGCTTTAAAATTCATAAAATTGGAAAAAAAAAAAAAAAAAAGATAGGTCCGAAAGGATTAATAGACATAAATTTATATTGTTTTCATCTTAAATTCATAAATTCTAAGTGATGGACAGATGTTTCCCCATGTTTCCAAAGAGTGCCAGATCAAAAATATATTAAACAATAATAAAGCACTTTTAGATGAGAGTCCAGCACATGAGTGTCAGTGTCCAACGTGGACACCACATGGACGCAGTTTCTCCATGGTCCAAAATTCTATTAGCAAGAGGTTGGAATCAAACAAGCTTGAAAATTCCATTTTAATGAATTGAAAACTTGAAATTCCTACTTACCACAAAAAAAAAAAAAAAACCTTGAAATTCCAGAGATATGAACTTTTATTGCACCCCAACTACACAAGATGCAGAAACTAGTTGTAACTAGAATAAAAGTTTATGTATATGGAATTTTTAATTTTCAATAAATTAAAATGGAAATTTCAGTCCAAAGTTCATCCTTTTGGAATTTTCCCTAGAAAATTTCCCAAATCAAAATACTGGGTAATAAAGGCTACAAGCCAGCCAAGAGAGGATCAATTAACAACCTGAAAGATGGTTATTAAAGTAGCATCAACATAATCTGTCTCCGGATGATGTGTATATAGAATATCCACAGCAAACTGTCTCCCCTGAACATGAACAGCTTTTGCACCACCAAAGTACTCAGAAAAAACACGTGCATCCAGACTGGCAGACATGATGATTAACTTCAATGGACTCTGCTTTACACCCTGATTTTGATTCAGGATGCTAGAACGTTGAGCATCATTTTCTTTCTCCATAAGAATGCCATTGTTTCCCTTCATATGATCAAAATTATGGCCTTCATTTATACACCCAGACCTCACTTTCTGTACAGTTTTCAGTAAGCCCAGTAAAACATCAGTGTGAACAGTTCTCTCATGAGCCTCATCGACAATAATAACTGAATACTTGGAGAGATATCGATCCAATAATGTTTCCCTGTAAGAAAATTCAACCTTTCACTAGTTTGCACGTAAATAAGACATTTTTTGTACGAGTATGCAAACAAGATAACATGATGAACTTCCAGTTAATAATGAAGAAGGTAAACCACCTTCTAAATAGAGAATCCAATGAACAGTCCACAAAATATGCAGTACTGTTCCATCAAATGCTACAATCAAACTAAAACAAACTTGTGTTTATTAGGTGACGAATATGATGCGATGAATTCATGCATACTTTTTACCTCAAAAGCAATCCGTCTGTCATGTATTTAATCCTTGTTGAACTAGATGTCATATCATCAAATCTAATAGAATATCCAACTCTTTGGCCCAACTCAACACCACATTCCTCAGCAACCCGTTTTGCAACACTAACAGCGGCAACACGTCTAGGTTGAGTGATCCCAATGATTTTCCCATCATGGCAGAATCCCGCATTAAATAGAAACTGTGGCAGCTCTAAAAAAAAACAGTCTGTATGAGAATGAAAGGTTAAAGAACGAAAGATCATCCATACAGGATGAAATAAATTGAAAGTACAGGTAACACTTTTATCTTTTGCCCACAGGAGGGGAGAATAAAAAACAAGCATCATGGTAGTTTGCAATGGATCTGTACATCATCCAAGTTTCTCTTGAATTAGATAACTTACCTTTTAAAGAATCAAAGGTAATGCTATAAAAACTGAGTGGGAAATTAAGACAATAAAAAACTGATTTTACATCTGTATATAATCAATACAAAGTGCTGAAAATTACGTACAAAGCAGAGAAGAAAATAAAAGTGATGCATAGCCTAACTGATAATACATACAGTTTTAACTAGTGCAGTATACTAAACATATAAACTAGCATATGCATATATATACATATATATATCAGACTAGAGGAGTCAAGATAGAGCCAATGTATTTCTTTTTCAATACAGAAAGTTGATTTGAGAATCAATATAATCCAAAGGAGCCTTCCCTCATCTGTCTTCAATTTCTCAAGTCAGATAGGTCCTGAAGGCCTACATCCAAACCACTTAGTCCTCAATAATATTTCTCTGAATTTGATTCCTTCAGAAATTGAAAAGATTGAACAATTAATATGTTAGTTTTCTTCCTTGTCTTACTGCTGTTATTTATCTTTGCCTACCCAGATGAAATTTGTTGGGCTCATGAAAGTTGTAAGTAGTGGCATATTCTTTTCCATATATTACATTCTCTTTGTTATCAACAAATACTGTAATTGTAAATTGCGTCCGGCCCTAAAAGATCTAGAAAGTCTTTTCATGGTCTGTGGCTCCTAAGGTGAAAAGCTTTGCTCCTCAATGTGGTTCAGATAAAAGGTCCTCCCATCTTCTGGAAAAGAACTTCATTGGCAAGGCTTACTTCTGTTAGTGTCCCCTCAGGCAATTTCCTTCGAAATTTTGGAGGGAAGAGAGAGGGAAGTTATTCAGTTTTTGTTGAATCTTCCAACTAAAAACCAACTGACTAAGAGTATAGAAGCTCATTAAAACCTTATACCAGTTGGAAGGGGCACTATTTTATTGATGTGAGATAAATCCCAACATGCCCCCTCACATACTACTCCTGCTTGCACGTGGAGAGGTAAACCGGTACACTGAATATGAGAAGTGCACAAAAAAGAGATTGAGAAACAAAAGGGGTCGAATTCTCCCAAACCTAGCTTTGATACTGTGTCAAAACATCCAACTCAAAACCAATGGCTAATAGTGGAGAGGCTCAATAGGATCTTATACCGGTTTGGAAGACACTATTTTATCGATGTGAGATAAATCCCAACAATGTTTGCAATACGGCACTAGATGGCATGTCATACAACATAGAGATTGTTTAATCCATAGGGAACTTTTTCAGGTTTTTGGTTACTGAGAAATTTGAAGGGATTTGTTTGAATCTAATTGTAATGCAGGTTGTATTGCTCCAAACCCGCATGGCCATACGTTACCATTCCTAGGGAAAAACTGAAACTTCAGTTTGATGGTGTTCCCTTGACTATCCAGGTCACTTTAGTTTAGGAGGCATATCACAATCTTCAAGCTGGCTAACATGGATTTTGTCATTAAAGCTGAGATACCAGCTCTTCTAGAGGAATTTTGTGAAACAGTGAGTTCATTGCAGAGGAGATTTCAGCCTTCTCAGATGGATGGATCAAGTATGAAATAATATGAGATTTCAGATTCAGCTAACGTTTCAGAGGCAAAAATTATTTAAATGGCTACAAGGGGCCAATTCAAAAAACATATGACTTGCAGAAAACAAAGAAGGCAACAACTGACAACACGACATCATTTTATCAGTCCTTATTTAAGTTGCAACATAGGAAGGCTACTCAGCAAGTTCCAAAGTAGGACAGCCTTTTTAGCATTTCTGATCATCTAAAACTAACCTCAGATGACTGAAGACCTCGTTAGGTTCCAGGAATTCCAGCCAACCTTTGATCTATGGACCCAATAGCAAGAGTGGATGGTATGGTTCAGCAACTTGGACTAAGCCCCATAAATAGAACAATACTATTATTGTACCATTTCTGCTTCTATATAAAACTTGAAGTACAAGTAAAAGTTGAAACAATTTTATTATTTGCATTAGTATTCTATACTCTCAACACAGCACCTCACATGTAACCGTACGAACTTTTTTTATAAGACTAAACAAGCACAACTATTGACTATTTTGGGTTAGGGTGAGATTTGAACTCAAAAACTTTACCTCTTCTAATATCATGTTAAGTTACCAATTGTCTCAAAAACTTAAGTTGTTAGGGAGAGAAATAATTTTATTATTATATGATTATTTTTCACTTTCAACACGACATTAACATGGTAAACAATCAATAAATCATGCTAAACTATTCGCCACCATCTCGCCTAAAAGCTTGAATTGAATTTTTTTTTTTTTTTTTTTTTTTTTTGGGCCTTTTATTACTTGTATTGGTGTTTTATACTTAAGAATATCAAACGCCCAAAGCCCTAGATAGTGGGCGAAATGAAATAAATGATCCATCTACATGTTTCATACTTTAAAATCAGTGAATATAAATGATCCAAACTAGCCAGCACATTAAGCTCGAGTGGATTTGGCAACCTTGTTCAGCCACTCAAGCTATTTCCCACTCGCGTCAAATGCAGGCATTCCTAATTGACCAATTCATGTTGAACTTCTATAACTTATTGTGGCTATAACAAAAATCAACCATGACATAATTGTATTTTCTGGGGTATTTATATATTACCATGCTCAATTTATATCAAACTTGCAAACAAAATACTTCTAAAAAAAAGGATGAAATAGTTAGGAGAAAGCAGTAAACCTAAACATAGATACTGAGAGAGAATGGTCGGTTCATTAGCATAACCCAGATGCAACCATTTACCAAGGCCTAAAAAATACACCATTTATTTTAAGCAGATAAGTTGGTCCATCTTTTGCTTGTCCCAAGCGTAACCTAATAAGGGCCTAAACCATGCATCAAGCTCAGCTTAAGCCTATTTAATAGTATCAAAACATGTCAAGATTTAGATTGAACAGTATTTATAACATAGAGACACCTACACCTACAAACTATTTTATGTGCATAACCTAAATAAGGGCCTAAAACATGCATCAATGATCAAGCTCAGCTTAATCCTATTTAATGGTATCAAAACATGTCAAGATTTAGATTGAACAGTATTAATAAGATGGAGACACTACGCCTAGTAACTATTTTCTGTGCACAAAATTAAGTGCAGTGCATGTTTGTGCATGGGAAGAATTAAGCAGTAAAGTATGGCATAAATTACCGCACAAGATGTCTACCAAATGCAAAGTAAGATAATTTATGCCATGGATAATGGAACATCATACAACATATTTTACGTAAGAGCATTTTTACTAAAAAAATGAAAAATAGAAAAGGATAACTGGAAAGTTATGGGAACAAAAAACTTACGGGTTGTTTTTCCACTTCCAGTTTCGCCAACAATTATCAATATATCATTAGTCCTGACTTCTTCCATCAGTCGCTTTTCAACTACGGAAATCATCAATGATATGAGAAGCAAATACACACTTGCATGCTTAACTGAAATTGAAAAAATCACATGAAGCAAGGACAAGTTTTAAGTATGCAAAAATAAATTCATCACATCACATAATTTGACTTTAAATTGTTAATGCATTTACATAAAAAGCCCAAGTTCTAAAGTATAATTAATTTTGCCTCCATTATTCTTCAAGCTTTCATTGCCAATGTCAACGACAATTTGAAGCGTAAGTCATAGAAAGGTTTCTAAAAATATTTACCATTAGAACTATGGTTATATTAATTAATAAACAAGACAATCTAGAATAAAGCTATAAGAAAATGAGATCCTTTGGATAATAGGTCTTCACTTTTAACCACCCCCCCCCCCCAAAAAAAAAACAACAACAACAATTAGAATATATCATGTAATTCATCTCCAGGATAATTAATATTTACTCATGCATCATCTAAAGACTGGTCAAATAGTCAAGAAGCAATCTTCATGAAAATGCTGAAGATTATTTAAAATTCCAGGGATTGGTGGCAAAGTGATTCATGGAGCTAATATTTTATCAAATTATTCCCTAGGTAATGTAACACCTAAATATTTTTTCTCTTTTATATTTTATTTTTATGTTTTGGGTGGGGGTGAGGGGGAGGAATGCATAAGAGGATGCACCCGCATACAAAACAAGGCCTCAAACAGCCTGGAAAGCTAAAGAATCATGTTTAAACCCCCCCCCACCACAAAAAAAAAGGAAAAAAAAATAAGGTGCCATTTGGTATACTTGTTTTGAGCCTATTTTCCACTTTGCATTTTTGAAAATAAGAAAAACAACTCAAAACGCATTTAGTCACTTGTATTTTCAAAATTTGTTTTAGAAAACAGAAAATAGGTTTACACATAAAATGCAAAATGACAGAGTTATTTTGAGCGTTTTTAACCCAAAACAAGGAAAATCTTAAAACATAGAAAACAAAAAATATCAAACCAAATGCATTTTCTTTTTCCCGTATTTTGAGATTTTCAAAATATAAAACATATAAAACAGAAAATAGAAAACAAAAACATAAAACAAAAAATAGAAATGGAAACCAAAAGCAACCTGAATCACTATGCCTATCAATCTAAACAAATAAGATTCAATGCCTTGGAAAGATTGTCTATTCTTCTCTCTCCAAAACAACCAAACCAAACAATAATGAACAATACTCCAAGTTTTCCTCCATCTCATGTTGACCCAATAACCACACCATTCCTCAAAAAAACATGTTTCACCCTCTTGGAGAATACACAATTCATACTAAAAGAAGAAAAAGACAAATCCCTCCATTTCTTGGTCCATGAAAAATGCATAAAAGGTTGATCAAGGGATTCCCCATCTCTTTTGCATAAATAGCACTGATTTACTATAATGTTTTTGAGCTTTGCCCTAGCCCACCGCCACTGGAAATGGTCCCTGTGCTTAGTTACACCATCAATCTCCAAAAAAATCACCACATATTTCTCCAATTCCTCTGAAAACTACATCATCCCATACATGGAATGACAGTCCAACCACTGGAACCCAAACTTTATTTGTTTCCCATCTCTCCCTAGAACAGCATCCCCCCAACAACCACAATCAACATAATCAAGCAATAATAGGATTCCTCTCAAATTTGCCATCTACTCCTTAAACTTCATTGCTGATTCTATAAAAATAAAAATAAAAAATCCATCCAATCGGTCTCGACTCCCCTTAGTCCCCACAACCTAACCATTACAATATCTTTTTGATATCAACCTCAAGCAACCCTATATCCCCAAATTGACCCACCAGACTCCAATCCATTATCTCAAGCAAACCAAAACATGATTTCTCTCTATTAAAATCACCCACTTGCTTCTTCATTTCACTTTACCAGCCGTGGGGAAAAAAATCGTATGCACACTTGCATATTTTCTTACAGGGAATGAACTTTTAACGATCAGAAAACAATATCAAATCGTAGGAAATTCACACTTCATAAACCAGAGCACTAAAAGGCATTGTCATTGGATGGAAAATGATCACAAAATATCATATATTCATAACAACAATTAAAGGCACTGTGGATTTGGGAAGAAAAAAATAACAGACTAAAACTAGAGCATTTACGAGCAGAGCTGGAACCTGCACTCTTGTTTCAAAATATCAACCAAATACCTGAAGCAATTGGAAGGGACTTTCTCTGCTGCGCAATCATCTGCTTCCTGTATGAGTTTCACAAAAATATTTAAATCAATCGAAACGCAAAACTCTTATATACACAGATAAGCATAAAGAGAGACAGAGCAAAATCAATACGAAGAGACATGACAATAAGAAAGACCTGGCGAAGAAGTCAGCTTTGCGGCCCTCATTGGATAATTTGCCATTGAATTGATTGTTGAACTGCGTGTAATTTGTGCTTCCGCCAGGAGCCATTGACGGCATCTTATAGAAATTGCTGCCCAAGGGGAAGCTATATATATATATATATATATATCAATCGTGTATGAAACTATGATAACAGAAAGAGTGTAGAATCAACAAACCCTCAAAGAGAGACTGAAGACCTGAACTGACGCTGGGGCAATTCTATCACACAGAATGTCGTCTTCCAGAAAAATTCACAGGGAGCCGTTGATTCAAGCATGAAAAATCTAAGCCATTGATTTGAATAAAATAAAGTGCCAACCAATTTCGATTTGAAATAGGCTACACCAGAATCAACCTAAAGAACAAAGCCCTATTTTCAAAAAAAAAAAATAACAAAGAATAAAGCCCTAATCGAAATCTAAAGTTTTAAACTCAAAACTAGGAATGGCAACCGTTCAATCAGAGTCGGGTATTACTTTTAGTGTCTCTGAATAAGTCGGATAAGGCGGGTATTCAACGGATATTTCTAATTTGTTACCGTCCTTTGATCTATTAGGGTTGCATTTGGCATAAAAAAAAAATTATTAAAATTTTTATAAATTTCTGTTAACTTTATATCACATTAACTTTTTTCTTTCACTGTATATATTACAAACTCTCAATTTATCTCAATTAATCGAGCACTTATAACTTTTAAACACGAGACAATTACATTAAGAACAAGTTTAAAAAATTTCTTGAACATAAAGGTTGTTTGTCTTCCAAAAAAAATAAAAAGTTACAAAAAGTTATTGACCTTTTTTAATTTTTTCTAACTAAAATTTGTCACATATTATGTTTACATCAACTTTTTTGTATTTTTCTTATACTTTTAGCTAATCAAGCATCTCTATAATAATTTTATAAGTAATTTTACGTCTTAAAAGACTAAAAATTATCTTTAAATAAAAATTTTTAAATATTTTGTAGTTAATAAAATTTATTATATTACTTTTATAAAAAAAAAATCATGTTTGATCTCATGTTAAACTTATATTATAATTAAAAAAAAAAGAGTAGTTTGTGCTCACATGCTTTGTTATATTAAGAATCAAATCTTAAATCTGAAATAAATTATTTGATATTAGAATCTTAAGTTATTTGATATTAATTAAAGTTGCTAAAATTTTCTTTATTTTTTTTATTTTTTTTACAAAATAACAAAAGTTACTAAAAGTTATTACAAATTTTAAAATTTTACCTAATGCACAAAAAATTTCAATTCAATTATATTTATGCTCAAGTCTTAAATATAAAAATTTCAATTTAATTATTAAATTCAATCGTGTTCCAAATACAAAATCTTATTTATCAAATCAAATAAATTTCTTATTTTAAAATCGAATAGACAGAAAAATTAAATGTTTTAATGTGAAACGATTATTATATCCCTTTTGACTTTTGGTGTTATTTTAATATTTTACAAAGAATAAAATAGTTAGTAGATAAAGTTGTACTTAAAAAAAAAAAACTTAATTTTTTTAGCTAAAAATTATATTAAAAAAACACCAACATTTTAATTTCAACATATGCACTATATTACAACCCCCCGGGGTCTTTTTTTTTGGGGGGGGGGGGGGGTGGGAAGGGGGATCAAATAAGTTAAATCGAAAACTTTTGCGCAAAATTCCTTTGGCATGCCCTAGTTTGTAGTTCACCATGGCGATTTGATCCCCCTGCAGATAGAACTTTTTCCCACATACTCAAACAAAAATCATCTGTTTTTTCAATTCCACAAAAATACAAAAATAACCACAATATAATAGTAATCTATCTTTGCTACCAACTTACCACTATGCTAACACCAACAAATTGTAATAATTTAATGAATTCCCCTCATGCAATTGAACCACTTATAGAGAGTTGGGTTGGTTTAGAATAATAATACTAATTATAATAATAATGATAATAAATTCTTTTAACTTATTTTTTTCTTATATGACTTCTACTAAATTTTAATTTTCTTTATTCATTTAGTTTTAAACATGTTATTCGTATTCATAAAAAAAAAAAATTACAAAACAAATACTTCCAAATAAAAAAATTATCATGCGTATAAAAGAAATTTAATTTTTTTTTAAATAATTTTTTTAATTCGTACGTGAATTTTTCCTTTTTTTTTTTTTATAACCAATGTAAACAATATGCTTAAAAATTACTAAAAAAAATAAAATTTAATGAAAAATCATATAAAACAAAAATAGGTCCAAAAATAAACAAATTTTCCCCACCGATCAACCCTTGCCTTATATTTCGTTGGATGTAAAATAGGAAGAAAGGAATAAGGAGAGAGAATAATACCCTCTTTTTATTGTTTGGTTAGAGAGAAAAATAAAAGGGAAGAAAAACAGGGTGAAAGATGAGTGAAAATGAAGGTGAGACCCACAAATTTTTATCTTTCCAAATTTAAGAGAAAATGAGAGGGAAAAAAAAGAAAAGAGAAAAAGAAGAGAACTGTGACAAAAAATTAAAAAAGTATGACTCAATTTTCTTAAAAATAATTTTTAATAAAAAATAAATTATAATTGGAGAAGGTCCGACCTCTCTATAATAGAAAGAATTACTTATTTATCGTCCTGAACAACGTGCGCATCCCCCCAAACTCGAACGCCCTGACCATAGGAGGTTAAGGAAGAGTTAAGAGGAGACCCATTCCAAAAAAACCTTCTCCAAAAAAGTCATAGATTCTCTTTTGACTCATCCTTAACATCCTATTCAAAGTAACAAACAAAGAATTTCTTTTATCAAAAAAAGGTTGGACCCGCTCCAAAAAAAAAAAAAAAAACCCTCTCCAATAATATATACATACGCGCACCTCTGCGCGCACGCGCACACGTAATTACATTTTTTCACTCAACCAAATACGCTTCCTTTTATTTTTCTTTCCTTCCCTTCTTCTTTCCTCCAATTTTTCTTTCCTCTCAAACTTTCTTTGCATCAAACACACCGCTGGTTTGCTCAGCCGACATATATCTGCTCATTATTTATTTATTTATTTTTGTCTGGCATAATTTTTTTATTAAAATTTAATCTTTTTTTTTATTTTCAGTAATTTTTAAATCCATTATTTACATCTAAAAAATGCTTAAACTCGTAAAATCTGTGCATAGGTGAAATAAATCATCTTTTTTAAAGCAAACCAGCTAACTTCATCGGTATTATTTTTAACTATTTTTTATAATATTAAAAAAAAAAAACGTAAATAACACATCTAAAAAGCACCAAAAGCAAAACTAAAAATTAAAAAATGTCCGTTTCTCTTGATTTACCAAACCACCCCTTAGTTCTGAAGCACTAAAAGGACACATCTCAAATAAAAGGATCCGGTTGGACTGGCAGCACACCGCTGTCAGCTCACTGACAACTGAGTTCAAGATTGTTAGATTAAATTTCAATGGTCCAAACACGCTCATTGCATCAATTACTTACAGCAAGTGCAGCAATGATTGTACATTACTCTGACAGTAAAATTAATTGCTTTTGCATTAACGTTTCCCTTTGTATTAACCCCATAACAATTTGGTTATAATGCAGTACAATGTTCATTCTCGCCAGCAACATCAACATGCTGCCCCAACAAGACTAAAAAGGGGGCTGAGAATCAAGAAAGCCCTAAAAATTTCTCCCCAGAGTAAAAGGAGCAAATATCTGTCCATGATTACAGCTTCGGATACCATCTGGAAGTGGCATTGTTCAAAAGAACAAACGACACAAATGGGAACAAAACAGATGTGAAAATGCATCAAAAACTGTATGACTATCCTCTTCCTCATCATCACGCCGCCTTCCATTTCTCAGATACAAAGAAAATCTGAACACAAGGCGTCAAGTGAAGTTTGGTGGCTTGTAAATTTCTACGCTGCCTGCGGATGCCTGGTTTGCGGCACGGTTACTTCCAAAATTCTTTCGGTTTGATTCCCTTGCAATTCTTGTACCAAACTAAGGCAAGAAAGCAGCGATGGTTATGGTATTTGATAACACATTCTAGTGTGAGGAGAAAAGGACAATGATCAACAAATTGTAAATTTGTATTGAGGATTTAAACTACTCCACCATCTATTGCAGGTCCAACAAAACCATCAGTGCAAGTTTCTTTTCCATTTCTATTACCTCTTATATGTGCGATGGTTAAAAATCAGGGTGTGACCCGTGTCAAAAAGGGACATCACAAGGGTGGTGCTACGAAGTGCGAAAATTGAAACGTTAATTTGCATAACAATAACAATGGTAAGGGCATCTCTAGCAACTTTCAAGGGATTTCCCCCATAATTGAGAAGAGAATAATTACTTTCTGGCCACCAGCATATTCCCTATCTGCTTCCCTATGTTGTGATCAACCAAAATTAAATGAAGTCCTATATTCAAGGATGACTCTAGCTTTCTAAACCACTTATTTTTTTTTTTTCATTTTTCATTTAAACAAAGTATTGATAAGTTCTTCAAAAACTTAAAAGTCTTTTACAAGAAACATTTGGAATATATTCAAAAACATCCTACTATCAAATTTAATTTGCTTTTCTAATCAATTCTGTAAATCACTTCATATGGAAAAAACAACGAACATGTTGATAATTATAACCTTCACGGTCACAACACAAGAATATGCAAGCAAAGGATGAACTTCTAGCACATAAAAACAAATCACATGCAGAAACCAAGAATGCTGATGGTAATAGTTCCCATTGCACAAAAAGGTGATCACAAGAATTACAGTTCAAATAAGAAGAAGATAATACACACCTGGATTGCTCTTTTTGGCAGAACAGATGCTTCATGCAAACCAAGCAATTGGGCAACCTACAAGAACCAGGATTACACATGAAATTGTAAAAAAATTTTATGGGGAATCCAAATACCTATCAAATCCACAAGAATCAAGGGTAATTTTAATCTTATATTTGACTTTGTGCTAGAATCCACCATCATAAAGCAACATTAGAAAATTCAACTTTCTCCGAATGAAATAGAGGACTGCAGGAATAAATATTACAGGATAGGTTTGAGTGCTATGAATTTTGTGGTTAATGAAGAATATTGGATTTGAGTTAAGTACCCCAAACAATCATCTTCCAGTTTCAGGATCCCCAAGTTTTCTAAAATTGGCCACATAACATGTTCCATCCATGTACCAAACCACCACCACAAACATATGAAAATTGTGTGGCTGTGCTCATGCCATAATGTAAAACCACTGTCTCGTAACATGGCACAGATAGAAAATAACAAATGGCACATACCTCTCTAAGAATCTTCTTATCTCCCCGTCCACTTGGTTGATCAAGGTCAGCTATTTCCCACAAAGGAATTCTGAGCAAAGTCCTTATAACATCTTCATCCAAGAAAGGAAATCTAGCCTAATGGACCAAATAATGAGATAATGAATATGCCACGGAGATGAAGAAACAAAAGTTGGTTCAGTTATCAGCAGTACCTCCTTGCCGTTATCAGCAATACATCTATCATCCCTGCCCAGGTTTCTCTTCCAAATTCTCTGCATGTCCAATTTCATTTCCTCGTGTAGCCCAAGCCAACTGATAATGGCGTGTTAAACCAAAACATGAGAGAGGACAAAAATGGGGAACTGTCAGAACACATTGTATATATGTGTGTGTATATATGGAAAGAGAGAGAGAGAGAGAGAGAGAACAAAGCACAAACAAAAAAGACACACGCACAAGACTCAGTGAATATGCAAAAAGGAAATGGTACACACTTTTCCAGATTAATAACGTTGGACACCTGTTTTATATACAAAAAGTAAGTATACCTTCCTATTCTGTATTTTGTCTTATGTCGTCCGTAGCCAGCACATTGCTCGTCTGCACCAGAACCAACTAGGAGGATCCTGGCCTCGGACTTGTACTTGATGCGCTGATTATTATTGTAAATCCCTTCTTCATAAACCCAACCATCACCACCAGCTGCCAACCACAATGCTAAACCAATATTGAGATCCTGAAAAAATAAATAAATAAATAATCCATATACCTGAAATAAGAAATGGACGGAAGGATTATCCAGAAAAAAAGATGTTGGATAGATTCTGAACGTCAAACATAGAAAGTGAAAAGCTTATAGATTGTGTTATATATGAAGGTCAAGTCAAATTTGAAACAAGTAAGAGGAACAATAATTATAAAGGATGTATATTTGCATAATTATGTACTAAATTCTGTGATACTGGGAGTTCCCTATTGCTTCTATTATCTATATATAGTAACAATAAGAACTATCAACTAAGTGCTACCCTAAACACTAGGAAGTAAAATTGTTAACTACGCTTGTGAGTTAAGACTTAATAATGATACCATATAGGTCTTTGCGGGATTTATAAGAGACATGACAAGCTTTGTCTCCAAGGTCAACTTTGACAACTCAGCATCAATCTCTACAAGTTTCCACCTGCATTTGAAATGCCAATTGAATTCAATGAAATGAAAAACCAAAAATCGCAAGCCATTCAAAAACAAATAATAACTCAAAAGCATCTGCAGGTAAGGGAGTGATATGGGGTTATCCTCCCCATCCTCATCCAGTGATACTAAGCGGGAGTAGCAAGAGAGTGGCAAAAACTATGATAGATCAAGGATCCATGGTTTTATATATAAAGGTTAAGTGAAATTCATCACAATGATTGCATATTCACCCTAGTAAAGCAGGTTAAAGGTTTGTTAAAATCCATATCAGTAACCAGGAATCAAATTTTTCTACCATCTTAAAGCGGAGCTTAACTTATTTACCCTTGTTTAAAATAATAAAAAGCTCTCTATTTTGACTCCTGTTTCAACATCATATCGTGTCTATCCACATGCATTTCAGACTACATGTTTTTTTTGGGGGGGGGGGGTGGATTCTCCAAATCTAATATGCTTTCTAAGACTCTAATTTCCACCCTCAAAAGCATTTGCACTTCTCCACAATCTAAAAACCATAATGCATCAAAAACATAAACTGAAGCCTGAACAGACCTAGAGTGATATCATTGGAACAACAAAAGAAAAGCATATAAAAAAATACAGCCATACCTTCTCAATGGGGAGATTCTTTTTAGTTCCTTTAAACCAGCCTCAGCAGAAATTCTATCAGGAGCAAAACCACCATCAAAGCTTACATTAAGCAGATCAATTTCATCTGTGAACACAAGTTTGAGAGGAATTATGAGCTCGGCAACAAAATTGCAGAGAAAGGAATTGTAGTACTATTTTGGAATTGAACTTCTAGCTTTCAACTGCAAACAAAGATCTTTTTACATCCAGTAGTTCAATGACTGCAATGTTAATTCTCAAGAATGCTATTTTCATCCTTGTCTGCTCCCTGGTTTGACCACTTGTACATCTCAATATCCTCGTTTTGAACTACCGGTCCACCATTCACAAATATTAAGGAATTGCTATTAGCAACTAATATCTTGAAGGGATATGACTTTATTAGAAAATTCATGTCACCCTACTTTAAGTGAGATTGAATAACTTAAGTGCCAAATATTATTTTAATGAAAAATTAGAAAAGAAAATCAAATTCAAGTCTAGCAAGAAGCATGAAAGTTGTCACTGAAGAAAAACCATAACAGCCAATGGCAACAGCTAACAGGCTGAGCAGTGGGAACAAGAAGGGATCCTTAAGAACAAAACCATGGTTTGGTTTGGTTTGGTTTGGTTTGAATGATGAATTTTATAATCCTGTGAAAGATTCCTTTATGCGAATAATCTTCTTCTGTGACTGTGTGTGTTTGTAGTCTAGTGTGTTTACAAAATTTCAATTGATATTGTTGTGGGAAAGAAAATTGATATTGTTACAAACACACAACACTTACACTTGAAAATTGATATTATTTCAATTGATATTGTTTGTAATCCAGTGTGTTTACAAAATGATTGCCTAAATTCATCATTCAAAAAGGAAAGAAAATTGAACCAAGCTTACACACAACACTTACACTTGGAATCTAGGCAATCATCAAGTAAAGCAGCAAGTATCATTGAATCCAGTCCACCAGAAAAAAGTACAGCCACAGGAGCACGTCTCTCTTGTATATTGTTACATTTAGCAGCCTTCATATCCCACCCAAAAGATACAATCAAAAAAAAAATTAATAATAATAATACGAGGAGAATAATTTTCATCCCACACAGCTAGTATGAGGTCAAAGCGTCAAAACCATAAGGGCAACATAGCGGTTCTCACTCGAGAGTACCATTGTTAAGCTAAACTAACAAATAACTTGGGTTCATAGTTAGAATTTCTAACCCATGCTACTTTAAATTTGTACGTGGCTAAGTTATACTAATAGATTCAAGTCACTTTGAACCAGAAAGCAATTGAGGAGAACAACTAAGAGAATCTTACAAAACAATCACAATGAATTTTTATTTTGCTCAGAAATAAAGCCAAAAGAAAATCCTTGAAAATAAAACTAAAAATAAAAAATCAGCTAGGAAACAAAAAGGATATCACAATAAAAAAATTCTGAAATTGGTCAAAATTCCCAAAACAAAATGTGCAGAATATAAGATTCCCTTATAAAAACTTAAAAGCTTGACTAAGCAAAATAATTTTTAGAAGAGTTCATCATAAAGCATGTCCAACATTTTTTTTCATCAAAACAAAATAGTTGAGTGATGACTGAATTTTATGTTATTTCATCAAAACATAGCAAATACCATTCAAATAATAACATCTGGACCACCTTGAACATTGAATTTATTGCAGTGCGCCGCATTACAGCTTCTCTCAAAGCTATCAGAACCAACTCTGACGGCATTAGAACTGATTCTTTTATGAGCCCTATAACGATCAAAATAAGCACAGCAGTCAGAGATCCTTTCAAATTCTTAGGATCCAAATCTAAAACCAGAAATTGCAGTACATCTTTTTTCTTTATAGTTCAACAGAAATTTAATCGAATAATATAATTTATTCGACTAACTAAAACTCCACATGTAGTTTTAAATACAAAAGGGCACGGCATTAACCTGATTCGTGCATGTCATGTTGCTGTCTCAAAACGTTCAGTTGGGAAATCTTTAACTCCTCAGGTTTGGGTTGAACATATTTTCTCTCCCAGTTGATCAGTTCACAAAGGATGGGTTGAGTCCATTCATGTCTTTTAATTTCACCAACCACATTTGCATCCAATTTTGAAGCACCTATTTGCATGCTATAAACCCCGCATGGAAGTTCTTCCCAAAAATTCATTTCACTCGTTCCACATTCTTCACCAAGACCTGCAATCAAATTTTAGTACACCACTCACTAACACTTCATATGGATGAAATATTATTTGAAGACATAAATTCCAGAGCACTTGCCACTTGCCACACATTGAATAAGTTAAACAATGCGAATTTGAATGATTTCTAACTAGAAATGCTAAGACTATGAAGTGAATAGGCAATACAGCAAGAGGAAAATATGGTGAACAAATAAGCAAACATTGCAATAACTAGCAGGCTAATGAGATTGCATTTCATGGCATGGGTATGAGCTTACGTGACTTATAAGCTTTTACTGATATCATATGGCATTGTATCACAAACAGCAACATTGAATGAGTTTTTTGCAATATTTTAGAGGGGAACTTATTTGAATATACCTTTTTTCCCCCTTGATAAGCAGGTAGAGTGCATGATATCACCACGCATATATGAAGGAAATGTCACCATGATAAAAGATTGCTTGACATGAGTTTTCAATATAAAAGCATTTGCATGTGTCTTTTGTAAGTTAGAAAACATGAGTTACTCAACTAAAGTCAAAAATATGCAGGAGAGAAAAATAATAAGTATAATATTCATCTACTAGAGTGAATACAATTATTATTTACAATAATCTATGATTCCGTTCAACATATTAATGATCTTTTATGAAATGAATTATGAACAAAATAAAGGGGGAAAAAAGAAATGGAAGAAGAAAAGGAGGACAACAACAAGAAAGAAGAATAAAAAGAGATGAATAAGCTCTACCGAGCACCACATACCATAACTATTATCAATGCAATGACGTGGTGATACAGAAGATAACAGAAGCCGAGAGTCCTTTGAATTTGGCCAATGAACAAGAAGGCTCCGCCTTCCAAAAGCATCTCGACCAAACCATATGGTTCTGGAATTAGCCTACATAAAACAATCCGAGTAAAACTTCAATACCCAGACCACTGGAAACAAACAGTTCATCAAGTGGAGTCATTACAAAAGAAACTTACCACTTAAGTTACCTGCCAATAGATTAAAGCCCATGGTCCCTTAATTGTTGAAAGAAGATTGGGAACAGAATTTTGATCCTTGCCA